>OU015492.1:148040373-148640373 GCA_907164885.2 Dolomedes plantarius
CTGACAGCACTGTAGATTGTTTTCTGTCTGAGCGGGCAGGTGTAATGAATCACTCACTGAAGTGGAGAAGGATGGATAGAGATTCTAGGACCGTTGTCCTTTTTTTTCTCAAAGCAAAAACAAAAATGGCTGTGCTAAAAAGTGGGCGCAATTGAGTGTAATAAAGGAACTCTAAGCCTCTGGATTCTGTTTCATACTTATCTAATCTTTGTTTTGATTAATTTCATCCATTCCCATTTATCTTTGTAAATACATTATGACCAAAAAAATAGATTACAAAATTTGTTATAGCAAAAATATACCGGAACCTCATACCTTTGCAGGGTTTGTGAGGGAGGGGAGGACTGGTTCTGTCTCCTTAAAATGTAAGTCTTTCAAATATTATTTCAACGTGTGAATCTAAAACAGCCCTGATTTACGTTCTGGTCAAAAATCCTACACCCTAACCCCCATTGTGACCTTTTTCTTGATTATGTGTCTAGTGGGACCACGGGATAAGTCACGGGAGTGTCACGTGATAGCTACGTAGTGGGTTAAAAAGTTCATGCCTTTTGCTTCATGTTTTGTGATTATAATTAATACTTATGTCATGGTATATTAATAATTTTATATTTGCTATAACTTAGCCCTTTTTAGTGATAACAAGTGGAAAAACGCCTGTGTAAAGCACATAAAATGGTGTCATAGTGTAAAGTTTGATGTGAACAATTTCTAGGAAGAACGAAGCAGGCATTAGAAGCTTATTAATAAACATATACAATTTTTTAACATATAATACAATTTTTAATATACAACTTTGAGTTAATAATATGATCACTCCCTATGAACTCAAAATTTTCAAAAGTAATTAAGGAAAAGTTTTTTTGTCTGTCTCAACAATGGAATCATTTTAACTTTCATTTTAGTGAAACTTTTTTCAGTTTGCAATTTATTATACTTAAACACTGAGTTCGCTGCTGCAAAAGCTGCATCCATTATGAATACATTTATAAAAATAGGGTACCTCTTTAGGGGAAAGAGACAGATTGAAATTAGGATCCCTTAAAAAAGATTATGGGTAACAGAAGTATTTAACTGATATTTCATCGTCTATTCATCTTTAACTTTTAACTGAAAACAGTGGTTCATTTTAAATTTCTTTGCTGCTATCTGTCAGCTTAAAAAGGAATTGTTGGTTTATAACAAGTTTCTTTTATTTTAGAAAATTTGTGGTAACTCGAAAATTTGGCTCTAAGGAAAAGAAAAATGACAAGAATTATTTCGAATATTTATTAAGGATGGCATTTGACCAAAATTATTGTCGTAAAAAAAAACTCCTTGCTAATCCCCCATCGGTTGTTTCTTAAGTTAATGATAAGTAATTAGAATAATTATTTAATTATTTATAAAACGAATGGATTGAAACGTTAAAGTATCAAATAAAAGTACATACAGCACATTTTGGTATAATATTAAAATAAGTTTTGGAATTCATCGTAAACTGTAAAAACTTAGTGGTTCAACTAGTTATGAATGGTTAATATTTAAAAAATTTTTTAGTAAAACTTTATTTTGTAGCTACCAGTAGAAGCAAATTAAGAATTAAAGAAACTATTCGATATACATTTATCTGGATTTTTTTTCAGAAGTAATATTTCTTAAAACATTTAATTGCCTCATCGCTACACCAGCTCTTTAATCACTTAATTTGTTATTACTACACTTAGGCGGCAAAAGATAAAATAAATATCCTTTAAACTTTAAATAAGTGCTAAATTCTTTATGCAATTGAGACTAATGGTTACAGTTAAGCTTCATTACCCCGTTTAATCCCAATTAAGACTCGATGAGTTTTCTATTGAAATACAAAAAAAATCATAGCCTTAATTTATTTAAATTAACAGATATTTTAAATTCAACAGATAAGTTCAGTTAACTATGGGTATTCATTTTATATTTAATGAGGATAGTAAGATATTTCGGTATCAGTTATTAAGGGCGCTTATCTTATGGACAAATGTGAATGACATTAAAGTGAAATATCCTATAAGTAATGCGTGCAGTAATAAAAGTCTTCATGAGATAAAACGCAACCATTACTCAATTTAAGCAAAGTATTGTTGTTTAAAAATAAACACACAAAT
The DNA here is from genome assembly GCA_907164885.2 of Dolomedes plantarius. Taxonomy (NCBI): domain Eukaryota; kingdom Metazoa; phylum Arthropoda; class Arachnida; order Araneae; family Dolomedidae; genus Dolomedes; species Dolomedes plantarius. Next base: position 148,042,497 of record OU015492.1, read on the forward strand.
AAACTAAAAATAGAGTTGATAATTTTGTAGTCAGTGTCACCAAATTGTAAAATCATTACAATATGTTGTTGTTGTTGTGTTGTTGTTCCTAACGCCCCCTGGCCGGAGGTTCCAAACCAGGTCCGTGTAGGATTCGGACTGATGTGTGCGACTCCGGTTTAAATAGCACCACAAGGGTCGGAGTTCATCTTAGCTAGTTGCCACCTCAATTTTCACAGAGCACCCCCCAGGAGCGACATCTGGGGCGATCGTAACTTTTTCCACCCTCTTTCACCTCATAGAGGAACTTTCCGGCCTATGACTTCAACGTGCCGATAACCGGTCTTGAAACGGAGTTATTTAATGGCACGTGTCGGGATTCGAACCGAGCACTGTCAGCCCCGAAATCCAATGCACCACCACATTAGAATATGATTTCCTATTTAAAGGAATTAGTTTGTATATCAAAAGACACACCAGTTTTAAGTACCTATCTCGTAATTTATAGCCATATGTAGCGTCATTTATAGCAGTTTAACATTTTCCAACATTTCACAACTTAATGTATCTTCCTATAACATTTCTGAATCCAAAGTAACAGCATGTTTTTAACAGAAACAGAAAACAGCTAAGTGTGAATAAACAAAATATAAAGACCGGCACCGGAAAAGGAAAAAAACGATCAGTACAGCAGAGCACGTTAGATATCTAACTTTCCTCTTATTTTGTGTTACAGGCTGCAAGCTATATGCGTTTAATAAATTGAAAAAAAAACATTTGTTTGGTACATAATATTTCAACAGAAATTCTGCTTCCCACTGACACCAGAGCATATAAAAGCCCTGCGTCAAACACGAAATTATCAGTCAAGGTTTATCCCATAAACGTGTGAATATGGTTCATTATTGATATACAAGATGTCTGGAGTCCAAGTTGTTTTTTAAACCATCCGTGCACTAGCGCATCATAAAGCATTATCATGCCGAAAAAAATAAGGGATCATGAAAGAATGTACTTGGTTCATGAAATAAACGTTGTCTGGGGCATTATTAGCTTTTTTCCAGAGGGTAACCCGATTCCAACAAATCCCATGGACAATTTCCTCAATAGTCCCTGGTGACTAAGATCTTACCAATATATCTACTGACCCTAATATACATATACTTCAAATTAATGATTATTGTGTGTGCGTGTGTGTTACATATGCATTTATTCCGAACATATGCATTTATTCCGGAAATTAATCCATACATATCAGGCAGCCCACAACATTACAAAGGATCAGGAAACAAAACAAAACAAAGCAGCAATATAATCTCGAAACCAACAATTAAAACTAGAAACAAAATAAACTAGAAAAATATACACAATCAAAAAGTTCAGTCACAAAGAGAATTCATACTGGTCCTTGCATCCCAATACAATTTGCTGATGTCTCCGTTTCTCAGGAGGATTCTGTCAAGTCCAAGGCAAGTTAGGAGGTGATCCGAATTGTTAACGCCTGCTCTGCAGATCGGGCAAACGTTGGTAGGAAATATACCCATTTTGAACAGATGTTCTGCCAAGCAGTCGTGTCCAGTCTGTAGCCTAAACTTTGCTACTGCCTCCTTGCAGGATTTGGGGCTATACGATTTCCAACAGTCTTGAATGTTCTCCCAGGTTTTACCTTTCAATTTTTCCACCATATCGGAGTTACTTACCTCTCTCAATTTTTCAAAAACGTATCTTTTGAGTGTATCCGGAGTGTAACAGTGTGTCTTTCTTGCTGAATGCGGGTTACGTTTTTTGCAAGCAAATCTGCCTGTTTATTGCCTTCAATACCGACATGTGACGGATTAATAATGATTGTAAATAATATGAACTTTTCTTCTACAAATTCTATTTCTTCTTCGTTCTATAAGTTTTACGATAAGTTAAATTGTTATTTTGCGCTATGAGTTTGGTGAAAATCAATCAGTAAATGTTGGAATAATTTGAATTATATCATTCGGGAATAACAGAAAAAGAATGAATATCTTCTTCATTTAAGCAAAGGGGTAAAGAAGTGAATTTTATGATGTATTAAACTTCATTTTAATATTTTGTCACAATATGTTGATTACGATATTCAGTTTATTTTGGAATACTTTAATAAGCACATTTCATGAATAACATTAAAGAAAAAAAAGATGACCATCGCTTCTTCTCCCTCTACTAGGTGCAATGCGTAGAAGTTGATTTTCAACTGCACCATTAAACTTCAATTTCAAAAAACTTGCACAATACGCTGGCGAAACTTATCAGTTTATCTGGGAATCACTTAAATCACACGTTTCATGAATAACAATAAAATGAAAGATTACTATCATTGTGACAGGTTTACTCTGACAGCATAGTAAACAGTCCTTTTCACGAAGGGTAAGTCTCACTGAAACTCCCCAGAATGCATAAATCGGACGGCACCACAAAACCGTTAGGAATGACAAGTGAGGAGCGGAAGATGGAAGTTCATACCTGGTGTCCTCTAACGAGGCGGAAGATACCCAAGGAGGACAAGACGCGGGTTTTGCGAAAAGGAGGAAGCCTGTAGAATAAACCTGAATATATTAGAGTTGTGAGCTTGAAGGTTATTAATAAAATGTCCTGTGTAAACAGAATTCAAGATGTAAAGTAACAGTTGATTAAAAATACCATTGCCTGTAAACCCTAAAGACAGATATTTATTTTTAGATTGTATTAATAGTAAAAAAATATTAAAGTCACAAAAAAATGTATGAAACAGTTTCCGTAACTGACTGACAGATAACGCACAGACAAACCGCTGGCCTTAAAGGGCTGAAATTTGCATGGCGATTCTTCTTATAGTTTAGGGGTGCACTATGAAATATTCGGAAAAATTCTTCTTAGATTTTTTTAAATTAAATTGTTTTAAGCTGTCTTTGGAACATTTTTAAAGTTTGCATTCAAAATAATAATTTGAGGGTTATAAAATTTATATCACGAGAAAGATCCCAAAAATTCCTTTAAAGTGAAAATCTTTTCGAATCTTTACTTCCATTTTCTGACTTTTGGTAAATTTTTTAAAAATTATTTTTTCGAATTTAATTTATTAAATGCTGATCACGTGGTTTCTTTTCTTTTGGTGATACTTAAAATTAATTTTGCGTCACGTGCACAACAATGAATTAAATTGACAATAAAATTAAAATACGGTAAAAGATAAAAGTTAACCACTAGACATTAAGATAGAAGTTTTTTAAGAATTTAATTCAAAATAGTATGTTTATGGATATAAGCATAGAAATTAATTGCATACATTGACCGTGTGTATTTATTTGAAAATATTTTCTTCTACATTATTTTGTCTATAAAAATAACCGTTACGATTTTTTTATAAATACATATTTTGGTTGGCATTTATTGCATACATTGACTGTTGTATTTATAATTAATATATTTTTGTTTGGCTTTAATTGCATACATTGACCGTTGTATTAATTTGAATGTACTTCGTAGCGAAGCATGGATATTCGCTAGGTCAACATATATCTATCCATCCGTTCTGCTAGCTACTCTAGCTCATTATGCATTGCAACATACTACAAAACAATTTATAAAACTTTTATTGTCAACATACGAGAAAAATAAACTCTAATTATCCCTCAAGTCCAGGAAACAATAAGCTTCAAAACGGTCTCGAGTAGTGATGTTTCTTTGGTGAATTCCTACAGACCTTAAACTTCTAAAGTTGAAATGAATTCCCCTAAGGTGAAGAACAGAATTTATTGAAAGGAAATGCATACTCAGAGGTCTTCAAAAAATCTACAGAGAGCTTCTCTGTCTCCTTTTAATAACTTTCCCTAAAGGAACAATATTACATTGGAATAAGATTTTCGAAATTGTTTTTGGCATGAGAACTAAAAAATAATTTTTATTTCTTAGCAAGTGAAAAAAGATATGGGGGATACAATATTTAACAGTCTTTCAGAAAACCCTCTACATAGGATTTTAAAGGAAGTAAATAGGGAGAATTTTTCACTGAAGTTAAAATCAAATACTTTATAAACCAAGATCACAGAATATGCAAAATTAAATATTTGTTTCCCTTATTCTTTACCGATATTAATTCTGAGGTATTTATTACCTGAATTGATACTTCAAGTTTAATATAGTCGAGACTTCAAAACAGTAATTTTATAAAATAAAGCTCAAATAGAGGAATTAAAATTTCTATAAGGAATCAAAACTCATAATATGCATTATTAAATAAACTTGTTAATTGATAACAAATCAGTTTACTGCCTTGATGAACGTAAACTCTTTATATTTAGTATAATATGGTAAAAATGAAATAAAGAATGCTGGTTTTGATAAATACGATTTTATAAAGTAATTAAATAATTAATTCTGTATGATTTTTGAGATTTTGGCTTTAAAAAAAACGACCTATTTGGTATGATGTTGAAACATTCTGCAATCGTTTCTGTTCCTGTAATGCTGCCGTCAATTGTGAGGAGTAAAAGTCCCCAAGAACAACAGAATGAAGAAGTTCTTTTACAAGACAATCAATAGAATATATTCGCTAGTAATGTTATTCAATATCCAGCAGTAATTCAATTGTTAGAATTTTGGAATCTTCGTCTCAGATAGCAAAGATAACATCAAAACAAGTAGGGAGAGAATAAGGTCTTTTACAGGACCAGAAGCTGACTAACCCCTTGACATCCAGACCACTTTTTTCAAATACGTACGTATATACCAGGGTTTAGTGTAAATTTGTATTTTCATATTCCACATAAAATGAACTGATAATATGTTGTTATTTTCTATTTATTTATAATGAAGCAAAAAAAGGAGAAAACAAACAAACAAAAGCTTACAAATTATTGAAAATTACAAATTATCATGGTATTTGTCAAAATGATCTGCGGAACATAATCCAGGTAATTCGATGAATCCAGAACAAATTTGGCGAGTATCTTTCCTTAAACCTTCTTTAGAGCAGACACGACATTTTTTCTGTTGCCAATTTCTCTTACCTTTGGATGGTATTTGCACTAATTGATGGAGTCTTGGATGTGTCGAAGTTTTACTATCTTCTGCTGTGCTTTCTTCAAAGTGCTTCCGGTAACCCTCACTGTGTTTCTGAAGCATTCCTAGGCAGCACGATCTTTGAATCTCGCGATTTCACCATCACAATTTGTATGCAGGATGAATGCATTGAAAAGCATTCTTGATGCAACACGAATACCCACTTTTTTGACCCAAGGGTAAGATTTCCGAGTTGGGTTGTAGGGCTGTAAAATTCGGTCAGTTTATCAACTGATCCCATCATGTGAAATTCCATCAGTGGTGTTTTGCGATGATCAGAAAATGGATCAATAACATACGTTCATACATTTACACACCTTGCTTCTATTTCGTCATCAGAAAAGTCTGACAAATCCGTATCACTTGTATCTTCCTCCTCCTCATCTGCCTCATATCTGTAATCATCACTACTGTCACTCTCAAATTCCATCTTGATAATATAATAAGCACAATGAAAAAAATTTCACGTATTACAAAATGCGTTGAAATTTTATTACAAAGAAAACGAAACACCCTATCTCACAAGCGCGCTCAACGCCTAGGATCTGACTGACCACACCTCCTCGCGTGATCGAAGTCATGAGATGAAAAGTGAGTGACAGGGCTAACATAACCAGATGTCTCTTCGGAGAAGGAAGAACCTTACCAGAAAATGAAAAACGACAGCTCAGATACTAATAAATTAGAACGTAGGCGCTGTACGTCTGGTAGTCGTCTACGAAAAAACCAGGACGTACGCATCGTACGTCCTGGATGTCAAGGGGTTAATTTTGGAGTGGAGTAAGACTGGTCAACAACGTGATATGGCCGACAGTCTCTATGATAAGCCTATCCACTCGGAATACCAAAGGTGATTGGTTTATTCCTGACCCGACTATGGTCCTTTTTAAACAAAAATGATGGGGGGGGGGAAGAAAATGAGTTTGGTGGGATTTACCACACATTTCAACACTGCTAAAAAAATTCTTTACCTATGTTGAAAGCATCCAGTTAGATTTGTTATTTCTTCAAGTTTTCTTCATTAGAGACTTAAAGCCAAGTTTTGTCTACCTTTATTTTGGGCAGTAATGCACATTTAAATCAATCCGGGTGACTGCCACCTGCTAGCTGATCAGCGCTGGAGTTAGACTTGTTCCACCACCGGGACTCACTTACACTCATTCATGAGCCTCATTTGAGATTTTTTTTTAACCTGAGAACACTTTGTGTAGTGAACTAATTGTGCATATGTAATATAGCCTTCTCATCTTTGTCTCACTTTTTATACCATGAATGGGACAAATAGCATTTTTCTTCGTTGCGGCTATTGTAGATTGAGAGAGTGATAGAGAGAAACAATATTTCATTCGAAGAAACTATTGATTCTTCTTAAACAAGACGCCGTAGAGGTTACAATATCTCTCCACCGCAAACAACAATATAATGAAATTATATTTTGTCATCAGTACGAGTACACAATAATTCCGTTCATTATATTGGAGCTAGAGTCTAATTACGTCTGGTTGAAATTACTCTAATAATAGGGAAACTATGAGGTATTTCAGGAAAAGTTGTAACTAGTAACTATTAAAAGTAATAGAATATTATAAGCATCCTTTAACAGCCATTTATCTGAAATTACGAGCCTTAAATTTCTCGAAGAAATCTTGCTAAACTTAAATACTTCGCGTTATAATTTAAAGCGTTAAGCAGTAATAAATAGTTTACACGGTGAATCAGTAACCAACTCGAAAGTTTAATGACTAAAGTTGCCGCTTACATATGAAAAATATTTAGAGGGGAGAGGCAGAGCACCTGAGAAGCTGCAGAATAAATTTCCCACGGAAAGATTTACATCAACTTATATCGTCCTTACACGTCGCGCCTCGGATAATCGCTAAATTACAGTCCTAACACGGGAACCCGGCTCGGGGAAAATTCCTGTATTAAATCTAACCCTAATCTGAGTTCGCACTGTAATTATGGATAATGTATCTCTGCCCTTAATTACGCCGAACAATACACTACGACTCAGGGATGAATGTAGTCACAACTATTTTGCAAGAAACTTTATATGTCTCCGACTAACTCGCAGTTTTGGATCATTGTCTCCCCCCCCCCCCACCTCCTTTGAGTTTCTTTCAGGGCTCACTCATGAATAAAATACCGACGTGATAGGGTTGAAGGCATTTTCCAAATAATTGGAAATGAACGATGCTGCATCGATGGTAATATTGGGAAGATTAGATTTTCCTCTTGGCAAATCAGGAACTGGGGCGTTTAGCAACTAATTAGCCTCATAACGCATCGGCAGTAGAAATAATTATGATTTCAGATGTCGGGGACAAAAGAAACTGGTATTTGAATAATACATGGCAGTAAACTCTGGAGAATCTTCTACGAGTTCAGCTTACTTCAAAGGAATAGAAAATGAATGTTAATAATGAAAGTAGGAGTTATGGAGAAAAAGATTTCTTCCCTTCGGGAGCTCATATCCACTCAAAACCTTATTATGATAACTAATTGTTTTCATAATCTATCTGAGATGGAAAATTTTTTTTACTTCTATGACGCCAGGGGAACGGGAACTGAATTTAGAATAATCAAGGATTAGTTCTGTCCAACACGAATTCAGAATTTATCTTTTGCGTAGTTCAAAGTGTAATTTTATGTGTAAATATTTAAAGAATAAAATTAAATATGGGGATGATGAAAGATTACTTTCAATATAAAGGAACTAAGGGAATTCAAAGCATAAAACGGGACATTAAGAGAAATTCCCTAGTGGAGAGGTTAAATTTATTTAGAAAAACTCTCTGATTCGGGAAGGGAGTGGTCAAATTCGCCCTCGTGTAACAAAATATGACTATAGCGCATTCAACCAACCAACTAGGAAGTAAATTATAGTTCATTATATAGACTCGGAAAACCAAAAGAAAAGTTAGCTCTTCAGTCTCACCCCGACAGTGTTGGATGGGGCTTGAGCTCCTGTTTGAATCCTCATAGAGTTCCGCACCTGGCATTGATGATCGATTAAACACTTTTTCTCTCATTTAATGGAAAGAATATGAAAATCAAACAGTAACATTCGTTCTGTTGAGCATTTTTTATTATACAATGTTAAAGCTGCAAAGAAAGTAGTGCCCCAAAATTCACTCCTGTAACAATGACGACAGATAAGTTCATACTTTTATTATTACTGTTTTACGAGGGTTGTAAATAAAGTAATGGCAACATACCCAGAAAACTTTTTTTAATGTACGTACAAACAAAATTGCATTACAATCCCTCAATATAATCACCAGCAAAGTCATGTACCTTTGCCAGATGTCAGGAAGCCGTAGGATACCGTTGGCAAGGTGTTGTGTGTTGATGTCAGCGACGGAGCGCCCGAATGCTCGAATCACAGACGGCACGTCAGGAATATATGATGCCTCGACGGGGTACTTTCAAATTAGGAAAGAGGTCGTGTCAGGGGAGTACGGAGGGTGTTCCAACAACTCCCGGGTGCAGATAGTACTGTAGCCACGGGCAACCTTGATCTCAATCCCCGACCGCTGATCGCTTTTTGTAAACATGATTTAGAGCGGTAGAGACGACACTGTCCACTTCAACGTCGCGCAGCAACTACCCCATATACTGGATCTACGGTTTTATGTACTCTACACATCGACTACAGCTCAACCTCACTCCTCCGATATCCTGTTTGAGCATGTCCGATGTTCTACGACTTTCTGGGCTACGTTTCCACTACTTTATTTACAACCCTCGTATATTTGGAGGGCTCAGTGTTAAAATGAACTAAGTCCACTTTTTGACTAGTTCGTATTAACACTGCCGTGATACAGTAAAAACATTATATTTTTAAATGCAATAGCGATCCATGCTCGTCCTATATATTTTAACTATCAGATGGCATCAGTTCTATGTACCGCTGAATAACAACTGATTTCCTTTCAGAGCTATAGTAGACCAAGTCCATTTTCTGAGTTGTGAACAAGGATGTGCTTTGATACAACACAGCTACAACAACGTTGTTGCCTCTAGGGTGCCATACTTACGCATGATGTACAGGCATGTTACGAATGACTGAATCCTCCTAGCCAATTGTTCCTAAACTTGCCTTAATGTTTCGAAGCTTGACCGTGGCACTCCACACCGAACCAATATTTTATTGACCTGATCACAGATAAAACTACCACTAAGTGAGATTACCCACCAGGGTATTGTTTGAAGAAGCTGGTTTAGCAGTTAAAATCGAACTCTGTGACATCTGAAAAACAACGTGAATGTCATGAGCTGACTATTCCAGTTCAAAACGTTACGTTTTGTTAATACTGCTCCTGCATTTGAAATTATTGTTTCAATTGCAATGTTTATCAAATGCTATTTATAATGTCAACATCATGTAGTAAAAAATTGCATTTCCACAATAAAATTCCATCTTTTCTTTTCCAAAAATTTTTTAGGAAAGACACCTTTTCCAAACAATTTTTCCACTCTTCCTGAATCACACCACATCCTTTTTTTTATTCCCTACTGCGAACCCTCAGAATTCGCTAAGGAGACCTTTGTTGGGTAACTTTTAATTTTGGTAACCTATAGGGATTTTTACTTTTTGCGATAACATTAAAGCTTTATCTTTTTATCGTTTCAATTCTGTTCCAAATTTAGTTTTTAATCTAACTTCGAAGCAAAGACCCACAGCCATTTTAATATTACTTCACTGTGATTAAGAAATTTCAAGTAAAAGTTATCTTTAGCTTTTTCGCGAAGTAATTTTTTTTCATGACTATTCTTGATGCAACAAGAAATTATTGTTTGAATAAAATAACATGAAAATTTGTAGACGGAAAAAAAATTTACAAGAACGGGAATAGATGTTTTGTTATTAATCGATAGGGTCTCTGCGGTAAATAGTTTATATATATATATCAGCTCAAACTGTACATTAAAATAAATTTCAGAGGATTTTCTACTTTCTAGTATTTATTATCACTGTTTAACTCCGAAAATATCAACATATTTTATTTATATTTTGTAGGACTATCAATTTCTTAACTAACGTGCGTCAATATTTCTTGAAAGAAATTTAACGTTTTACTTTTTCTCCAGTTCTATGTTTAGTATCATAACGTGCAACAAAATTCCATAACTCCTGCAATTTATATTTTACAGGAGTATAAATTTCTTAACAAACGTGCGTCAGTATTTCCTTTAAAAAAATTTTAACGTTTTACATTTTTCTCTAGTTCTATGTTTAGTGTCACAACGGGCAACAAATTCCATGATTCCTGCAATTTAAATTTTGCAGGAGTATAAATTTCTTAACAAACGTACATCAATATTTCCTTTAAAATAATTTGACGTTTTACATTTTTCTACAGTTCTATGTGTAGTGGCATAACGTGCAACAAAATTTCATAATTCCTGAAATTTATATTTTGCAGGAGTATCAATTTCTTAATTAACATGCGTCAATATTTCCTTTTAAAAATTTTTTAACGTTTTACTTTTTTCTCTAGTTCTATGTTTATTGTCACAACGTGCAATAAAATTCCAACAATTAAAATCCGTATATTCAAAGCCCTATGAATATGAAAAGGAAGGTCATATTATCAAAGTAGCTTTTTACTGACAATTAGTTAACTGTAATTATGATGGTATTGTTCATAATTTTCTCCAATAAAACATTAATACCATTTGTTTTGATTAAATTTTCTTCCCACAATCTCCCGAATTTCCGTCATTTTTCTCTCGAAAGTTCATAGAGATCAGAGATGAGAGGATGGATCATTTAGAGGGGAGGTCATCAGGGTTTGAGAAGGTATTACAGGGAAATTTTCTCGCCTTCTTTTTATTTGGATAATACACAGAAGGGCAGAGTTCCCAAGACGGGGATTTTTGTCACGAAGATAAACTCCCCAAAACCCGAGGAATCACCGAACCGTAAAAACTGACTAAAGAAAGATATACGAGGAGGGTTCTTTTGACATATCCTGTGTTTCATAAGCGCTGTGAATATAAAACGGAAAACTTTCAAGAAATCAGAATTTCCCCCACTTTATCAAAAGTTCTAAGACATTATGGTCTTTCATAATGAAGGCAACTTTGGTTTATTTTTAAGAATAATGAAGGGATGATGAGTTATTATAAAATGCTTTCATTTGTTATAACAAAACTTTTAATGTTTGCTTGCATGTATGCGCTCTTTTCTAAACAAAACAATCGATCTAAAATGTCCCTAACACCATGAAATTTCATAGACAGTAATCTCTTTGTGAGATCATTCGAGGTCAGTGTAGACCTTGTGTTGCAAAACATAACCATAGCGTTCAAAACAAACCTTGCCTAACAAATCAATCCTTAAATATTCAAATCCAGTAAACTAAATGAGATGTACTAAAATAAACGGAAACTACATCTCAAGGTGTAAAAATTGTTTAAGATAAAATTTTTTATGGGTTATACGTTAAGAAAATTTTAAAATACTTCAGCTATAAATTCGATCTACCCTCTTCAACCTTTTCTGAGATCTTACATCTACAGTATCTATTGTATAGCTAGTTTATATGTCGGTCAAACACATTTAAACAAGTATTAAAGCTTAGACGAAGGAATATTTTAACTATATCGAATGTTTTCACATATAATTTCATCATACGTCATGAAACATTAACCACAAATTATCAACTCTAAAATAAAATTAAGAATATTGGCTTCATTAACACAATGCATTCAGTAAGTAGAATGTTTGTACACATCACAAATATGCATGCGCTGAACGTACTTTACTTAGAAATAGATGAAAAAACGACCCTTGGATTGAAAAAATAAAGTCAAACTTATATTAATGCGAGCTACTAAAAAATTTAAAATAAAGAATCTTAGGGGCAAAAAGTAACGATTAAAAAATTTCTCATTTTCATAGGTCCCTTAATACATTTTCCAAGCATTAAAGTTGTTAAATAATGATTCAGCCGGGAATTATTCCAAGGAATAAAGTACCTAATGTTCAGAAATATTTAAAAGCTCCAGTAAAATACTCTGGAGCACATTATGAAACTAAGAACTTTCAACAAGAGGGAAAGTTTTTAAAATTCTAGACGTGAAATATACCAGCAAAGTATTTAAAAATTGTTATAGTGTTTTTCCTGCTATAAAATACTATTTTCGTTTTAATATCTAAGCAATTCGCTGTATATTTAACTTGAAATTGAAAGTAGAAATTCCTGTGCGTTTTTCCTTTCCTCTTTTTTTATCCATTAATAATGGCTTTCCAAGTTTCATAACCATACAGTTAACCATAAAATTTAAGTAATTCTCAATTGTATATTTCATCGAGTGATTTAATACTTTGTATCACGTTGACATAGAGTATGCGAGATATTTAATAAATATTTTTATCGAGTTGTTTACACGTTTTCAAAACAAGAGTTTCAAGCACATGGAAAATTTTTATTTGTGTGGAGTAAATTTACTTAGTCATGAGATTTTACATGTCTTTAAATCAAAATGTACACAATTTGATAGGTTAAATCAGCAATAGCTTACAGGGCAAAACCAGGTTTAAATTCTGTTCTAACGTCCCTTTAATGGCTTATTGAATTCGTTTTTACCTAATGCCGGGAAAATATTTATATCTATAATTTTAGGGACCCGTAAAGGGGTCAATACAGCATACCAAATATAAAAATACCTTAGCGACTCTTTTTGGGACGAAACTCTCTCAAAAATCAATTGGCGGTCAGCACTAAATCACTAAATTTAGTATATCATTGGCAGTTTATTAAAATTTTCTGTCAAACTCGAACTAAGATATCATACCAATCATCCTACAATTCAGAATTCAGAACTATTGTGCGTGTATATGGCCAAGAACTTCTGCAAACCAACGATACAAAAATGTGTTAGCAATTTATCTGGTGATTTGTTTGCTAGACAAACAAGAGACTAAACAATTGTTTAGATGAAACAAGAAGCTGTTTGGTTCGACCCGATAATCACATTCATATGAGCAACTTCTACCCAAAGTAAATAAAACTTAATTCAGACGATTGCGATCAATTAAGTCTAAAGCCCTAGTTCGACGTCAGACATGACTGATCATTAATCTTTGTACATCAGTCATTCATTTCTGATAAGATAGTACTGATATCATCAGAAAATTACTGATGAACAGAGATTAAATATCAGTCATAGATTTTTGATCAATCAATGATTGAAGATTAATCGTTAAATATGAGTGATCAGAGATGAATGATCAATGATCAGAAATGAATGATCAACAGAGATAAATGATGATTCACTGCAGATACTAATGAATATCTATTAATGATGCGAGATTAATTGATTTTATATTAATGATAAGAGATTAAATGATTGAGATTAATTAAGATTAGATAATTATCAAATATTTTTAATGATTTATCTGAGATTCATGATCTTGATCATCCTGTATTCCCATCGACTATGTAAGGTGAATACTGAAAATATTTATCAGGTTTTTAATTTCATAAAAATGTATTCTTATTTCCCATTATTTTTTAAATAAATTAATTTTAATAATCGCTAGTTTGGAGTTCTATCAATTAAAACGTGGGGTGACTATAAAAAGTCAAGATTTACTTCGATAATGATATCAAATTTTAGAACCTCTATTTTATGTTAATATTCTTTACAAATTCATTGCCATTTTTTTCATCTTTTCGTTTTAAATGCATCCTTAAGCAATATTGAAAAAAGTACTTCTTTAATACACACATGCGTTCTTTTATTTCCCTTAAAATATTTTGCTTACCATAGTTTTTTTTCCCTACACGCATTTATTAATTTCCTTTTAACAGTATCATACACGTCGGCAAAATGTCATTACAGGGGCACTTATAACTAGTTATGCATTCCTCGAACAAACATTAAACTCCTTACAGATCAATGGGAATGACATGAAAGGAAAGCAAGTACTTCAAAGATGTCATAAAATGCGTTCTGTTCCCTTTGAGTGAGGCATAACAAAATAACTATCTTTCTAGTCCAACGGACATAAAATAACTCACATGACATGCAGATAATAGAAATAGTTAAATGAAAAGCCTCGAAATAGTTATGTAACCTAGTTCTTAACCTTAATTACGGTTCGCATTCCCCTTAATCGCAAAAAGAATTCTTTTGCTCCCAGGAAGTGTTATCTTCCTCGTGACATTTATTTGATTTCTGGACTATCTGGAACTCACTTAAAGTGCACCGTTAATTGTTTTGGATGCGATTGATCGCGCGATCATCTCTAAGCAATTTTGTTAATATTTTTTTTAAATGGTTGCGAGAGATTTCCTTCCTGCCCTGATGTTGAAATTGTTTGGAGTTGCATCCCCCTGTGACAAAATGTCTGTTCAATCTGAAAATAGGGTAATAAAACAGGACGGTGGCAAATGTAAATTATTATATACTGAACAAATGCAAGGAAAAACTATCCGTTATGTGAGAATCATAAAATTATCGAAGTTAGTTTTTATCTCAAACCTTAATTAAAATATTTAGACATCTGTATGTATAAAACAGTTCCATAACTGACTGACAAATAACGTACAGACCAAATCGCTCTACAGACCTAAAGGGCTGAAATTTTGCATGGCTATTCTTCTTATAGCGTAGGGGTGCACTAAGAAAGATTTTTGAAAAATTCTTCTGAAATTTTTTTAATTAAATTTTAAGCTGCTTTTGTAATTCTTTTTAAAGTTTGCATCTAAAATAATAATCTGAAGGTTATAAAATTTATATCACGAGAAAGTTCATAAAAATTCCTTTAACATGAAATCTTTTTCGAATCTTTACCTCCATTTTTCTGGGTTTTTTTGGTAAATTTTTAAAGATTAATTTTTAGAATTTAATTTGTTAAATGCTGATCACGTGGTTTCTTTTCTTTTTGTGATACTTTAAATTAATTTTGCGTCACGTGCATAAAAACGAAATAAATTGACAAAAGACTTATTAAAATAAGGTAAAAGATAAAATTTAACCCCTAAACTAATTGAGATGCAAGATTTTTCAGAATTCAATTCAAATTAGTATGTTTTACGGATATTAAACATACAAATTAAATACATACATTGACCGTTGTATTTAATTTGAATATTTTCTTCTACATTATTTTGTCTATAAAAATATCCTTTACGATCTTTATATATATATATATATATATATATGAGATGACACGAATGGTCATCTCCTGAAAATACTGCGATCAAGGCCGAAACAAAAAGATTCCAAATCATAACGAATAACTGAAGTTTATTGACGAAAAACAGCTACACATCTTAATCACTCGAAGCCAGCCTCGCGTCTGCATAGCGCGTGAATCTAGAATTAGGTCAAAGAGAGGTTACCAGGAATTAGCGGAGAGTGTTAGTATTGGCAAAAGCGAAGCATCTCGCCAAGGCGTCGGAAAGGTTACCAGATGATAAAGAAAGTTCAGAAAGGGGGATTAAAGGTTATTAATGATATTATCACTATCACACACACACACACACACACATATATATATATATATATATATATATATATATATATATATATATATATATATATATATATATATATATATATATGGCATTTGTTGCTTACATTGGTCGTTGTATTTAATATGAATGCACTCGGGGTGTTCAGCTAGTTTCTAATAAAACGATAACGAGTATGGGAGAGTGGTAGTTCAGTGGTAATTCGTAGGACTTCGAACGGAGGTGCTTTGTTCGAATCCTGACAAATGGCAGTAAATACCTTCGTGTCTAGGCCGTATATGGACATGTTAAATCTGTACACCGAAAAGTTCTTCTGTGAAAGACAGTGAGGTTGCGAGAAGGTATGATCTCCCCCCCTCCCCAGATGTCACCCCTGGGTATGTTCGGTGAAAATTGGCCAAGTCGGACTCCAACCTTCGTAGTACCATTGTAAACCGAAGCTGCAATCCTCTTCCCACTGTCATCTATGGATCTTGTCTTGAGTTGTTACGACCAGAGGTATACTGGTAAGAAAAAAAAACTGAATAACTTATTTTATAGAATAACTGAATAACTTATTTAACTCAGTTTGAGAAATATAGGATCACTGAGGATCAAATCTCCTTTGGGGCTCCTCTCCAAGGAGTAAAAAGAAATAAGTTTTAAATTCTTTATCAATACTTATGTTTCATGCGCTTCTCATATCTGGAAGCCCAGGAGTGATTTTATATTTGATGATATTTTAACCAGGCTCGGAGAATTTTAATTTGATTTCTATTAATTAAAATTAAATCAATGTAAAATGTTATAAAGTAAAAAAGGGATTACATAGAAATTATCATCGTATTATAAAGGTTAATTAATTTAATTTGATAAAAGTTTATTTTTCCTTGCTTCCCAATCACCTTATTCCCTCAAAACCACCAATTCTTTTAGCGGTTCAAATAGAAGCTTTGAAGAGGAGATGTAGGAAAAAGGAATAGCTTTATTTCATTTATTAAATAATTTTTTGAATGTACAAATAGTTAACTGTAGAATTGAAATTCTCTAGTGTAACGAATTTAAAATTCAAAATTTTATTTAAAAAATTATAAAAATGTTGTAAACTTCCCTTCATATAGCTTAATTAAATAAATTTTGCAGAGTAGCATAAACTGTTCTATGAATAAGTCAAAGACAGGTATTTTTTTCTCTGTTGTTGCCAGGTATTCATTCATTTAAAAATTCTTTATCGATATCAAACAATTTATTTCAATATATTTTTCTGTTTGACTTTTAGACAGCTTAAAAGATAAAAGCAGTTTCTAGAAACATGGTTTATAATATTTTAGACAGAAAATTTTTTCAAAAAAATTACAATCTTTCTAGAAATTTATAAAAAAAATCATTTCAGTTGTAGCTGTTTCTAATTCTTCGGTGGCAATTATTGTATAACTGGATCAAAATCAAAAGCTTTCCCCTAATCACAAATCAAAATCGGATAGTGACATGATAAAATGGTCCAAAAGGATAAAATTGTCTCTTACAGTAATTGCTAGAGTTCTGTTTCTGTAGAAACATAAACGAGCCCTACCTCAAATTTAAGGAATTTTTTATTTGAAATTCTAAAACAATAAAAGTTAAATTATGTTTAATTGCACATATATACATAATTACAAATACAGGGTGTCCGGGCTAGAAGTATCCAAAAGTTATGGCTTATTTTTGTGGAACTACCCATTAGAATTTTTAAAAAATATTTCAACAGAATGAACAACTCACCAAGTTTTAATATCAACAGATTTCGAAGAGTGCAACTCTTTTTTTAGCACGACAAACGTCTACACGGTAATCCGGTTCTCTCCAAGTGTTTCGTAGCATATCTGGAGTTATTAGTGTATAAACAAAGCATTTTGTGTAGAAACAAAACATTTCGTGTATAAACAAAAAACTGAAATTGTAGATGAGTTCAAGAAGCGTATCATTCAAGTAATCTCACCAAGTTTTAATACCAATAGATTCCGAAGTGTGCATCTTTTGTACCACAACAAACTTCTAAACGGTAATCCAGTTCTCTCCAAGTGTTTCGTAGCATATCAGGAGTTATTAGACGAATTACTTGAATAATAAGTATAAAGTATAGCTCACTTCTACCCAGACTTGGGTGTATATAATTTGAAGTGGCACTCTAAATGAATTTGATACAAACACAGTTTATACATGAAACAATGTTTATTGAATTCGTTGCACATATAGAATTTGCTTTTACAGCAATAAGCATACGTACTACTTGTACGGAGTATATATTAACATTCAATAGAAATACGCTTTGCAAATACTCACAAACCAGCAGAGAGTCAAACCAGCAATTCTGCCACGTAAACTTTGGGCCCCCTAAGCACTAGCGCAGGATAGTACTGGAGCTGCATACCGTCGTAGCTCCCTCTCGCTTATCTATCAACTTTTACAACCTTTTCTTCAACCTCTGTATTAATCAAGCTGCATGGTATTTATACCAAGCGCGTATGCCGAAATTAGCATATCTCAAGCAGCTTCTTTAATTCATTCACTCAAAAGTTCGATTCTTGTGAATCGAATCTTATGCATACCTTACACTCGCTTCTTCAACTCATCTACAGTTTCAATTTTTGTTTATACACGAAATGTTTTGTTTATACACAAAATGCTTTGTTTATACACTAATAACTTCTGATATGTTACGAACCACTAGGAGAGAACTGGATTACCGTTTAGACTTTGTCGTACCACAAAAGGTGCACACATCGAAATCTATTGATATTAAAACTTGGTGAGATGTTCTTTCTATTCAAATATTTTTTTTCAAAATTGTAATGGGTAGTTCCGTAAAAATAAGCCCCAACTTTTGGATACTTTTAGCCCGGACACTCTGTATATATGTTTAATTGTTCATGATTTGTATGCCATTCACGGATGTATCCTCGGGTGCTTAGCACATTATATGGTTGCGTTCAGAATTCGATATCACGATTATAGCAATTTTGATGGGGTGCGTATAATATATTTCTACCGGAAAATGTTGCTGTTAAATCCCAGCTTAAGATAATCTAAAGTTCCTACATACGTGGTTTAAAGATCGTGACCATTATCTTTAAACCGTGATGGTTTTATGTGAATAATTTGATTAAACTTACTTGTGTATCTATATCGCCACATGACCCATTAAGGAGTTCATTCAAACTCTTACTGTCTCACGTCTGTCTGGCAGAGCAGTATTAATTCAAAGATATGCTAATGGCTTTGTAGACACACATAAATTATATAAGGAGTGATATCTGCCAAAATGTAAGTTTTGCCAAATGTAAGCTGCCAAAATGTAAGTATCTTCCAATGTTTGGAAAGAATTTTGAGTTTCAAAAGTTATACCCTAAAAAACAGTCAAAATACACAATCTGAGCACTTGAATGTCAGATTTTCTAAAGCTAAGTTATTAAGATCAACAAAATTTATGAATGAAAAGGTGTGATTTTTCACTGTTCATTTACCCACCGTTCTTGCAATATTAGTAGTCTTGTCGGTGCTGCCTAAGGTTCATTTAATCCTTTCAGAGGTAAGAACCTCACACCGTTTGCACGGTGTAGATTTTTTCCTCGATTTTTTTAACCCAAAGAATTATGAAAATTTTTCCAATAAAAGGTTGAAAAATATTTTACTTCTTTAAACTGACAACAGATGGCAGTGCTAACCCTTTTCCGGATCATTTAACTGGAATACATTGAATGCAAGTGAAAAAAAGACTAGATTTAGGTGTTTGTACTGTGCAGACGGCGCCCCTCAAAGGGTTAACATGTGCGAAGGATCAAATAGGAAGCACGGTTGCGTCACAACTAAATATCTGACACAAAACCTTGAGTTTAAGATGCTTTAGAGTATTATAGTTTGTATCCTGGGGAAGGTTATTAAAGAAAAAGAAAGAAGTAACTTTAATTTAAACCTTATTACCCCCATATGAGTTCTACCACTGAGTAACTAATATTCATATCCATAAAACAGTTATTAAAACTATTATTTCTTAGAGCTACATTTCTTAGAGCTAAGATAATCGTAATTATGATCGTAAATCTAACCCCGTTTAGGAGATATATTTTCTAGAGTTAATTTTGTTAAATTATTGATTAAGTGAACATTGTCTTATTAATAAGAGTTTGAATCCTGGATCATCTGCTTCAGGACAAGAAAAAACAGGTAACTTTAAATTCAGCCTTATTATCCCCCCCCCATATGAGTTCTATTTCTCAATAACTAAAATTCATATCTATAAAACTATTATTAAAACTAATATTCCTTAAAGCTCAATTAAGATACTCGTAATTAGAGTCGTAATTTCTAATCCCGTTTGGGAGTTATATTTTCTAGAGTAAAATTTTATAAAATTATTGTAAGTGAATATTATCTTACTAAGACGTAAAACATTTTAAAACCTGTGTCAGAAGCGATTACAAACGATGAAAATAGACCCTTTTTAAAAAGCCGTAAGATGTCTTTCTCCGTTATCTTCATCCAGTTAAAATACATTGCACTTTCTAAAATAGGGTGAAATATTATGCATGTCACCCAGTAAATGGTTATAGTTATAATTAAACAGAACCCTAAAACAGTTAATCTAGTTTTGAACTATTTAATGGCTTTTTAACATTCAACTCTCTTTCGAAAGAGTTCCTTAACCTTTTCAGAGCTGTTTTATTCGCGATGTTTAAATGATTTGTTTAGGATTTGAAAATTCTAGCAATCTGGAAATATACCTATAGTTGCATTTCCAAATTTTTATAATATTTCCTTTGGAATTTCTCTATCAGGATCTGAATTTATTTATAAAACATAAAATAGTAAACATGATTTAATGTTTTATAATGATTTATTTTTAAATTGGTGCGTCTGTGTGTGCAATCAATATATATATATATATATATATATACGTCTGTGTGTGTGTGTGTGCATGCCCTTGATTATGGAAGTGATCTAAGTCATTGTGCCAGTGATTGCAAAAGTGGTTTAAGTCCTTTATTTTTCGCTTCGAGATATTTAAAGCTTTGAGTTTGAATGAACTGTAAAATATTTTTATATTATATAATAAAATGTTTCAGAAAATATTTACTGTTCAATTTTTAAATTTTTGCAAAGATTGCTTCAGATGACGGTAGTGTAAAAAAATGTAACTTGATAAGGCTAATAATTATATATATTTTTTTAAGATTCTTGACTTACACCACTATCGTAATCACCTGCACAATGACTTAGACAACTTTAATAACCAAGGGCACACACACATACACACACACATATATACACTGCTGGCCACTGTAAATGCAACACCCTGAAGGAAACATGCAAATAACATGAAATTTACAGCATGCATTAGCGGAGGTGAGATATGCAAATGATTACAATGTCAGCGCAGACGCACATCACGCGCGCCTGTGGCGCCACTTCAAAGCGCTATTTAAGGCTTGGAGATTTCGACGATTTCAAGTTCGGCAATTGTGTTTTTCTTGTGGTTTTTTCAAAAAAACGATCAATTATGCCTCGTCGAAAACAGCGATCATCTTTTGATAAAGTATCCGAGTTCGACAGAGGAAGGATAGTGGCCTACCGAGATTGTGGATTATCTTTCAGGGAAATAGGTAGTCGTGGTGGACGAAAACAAACAACTGTAATGCGGATATGTGATCGTTGGATGCAGGAGGGTACGACAGACCGGCGTGTTCGATCGCATCCACCTCAGCGCACCACTTCACGTGATGACAGGCAAATTGTGCGCATGGCAGTGACGGATCACTCAGTCACATCACGAACCATAGCACAGCACATGCAGTCTGTAACGCATCATCCAGTGTCTGCGCGTACCATTCGACTCCGTTTACAGCAGAGTGGTCTGTCCGCAAGACGTCCATTGCTTTGTCTACCCTTGACGCACAACCACAGACGTCTCCGCCGCAATGGTGCGATGACAGAAGGATGTGGATTGCAGAATGGAATGAAATTGTCTTTACTGACGAGTCACACTTCTGTCTGCAACACCACGATGGTCGCATTCGAGTCTGGGGACACCGTGAAGAGAGGATGCTGAACAGCTGCGTTATGCACCGCCACACTGGTCCTGCACCAGGTATTATGGTATGGGGCGGTATTGGATATCACTCTCGCACACCTCTAGTACGCATTGCCGGTACTTTAAACACCTTACCTTTAGGGCTTGCCCACAGCCATATTTCAACAGGATAATGCGTGACCACACGTGGCACGTATTGTCCAACGGTTCTTCGTCAATCGCCAGATTGAATTGCTTCCCTGGCCCCCTCGCTCTCCGGATCTTTCGCCGATAGAAAACATGTGGTCCATGGTTGCTCTACGATTGACCCAGATTCCATCCCCAACTGCCACAGCAGATCAACTTTGGCAACGTGTGGAAGCTGCTTGGTCTGCTGTACCCCAAGAACTCATCCAAAGTCTCTTTGAATCAATGCCGAGGCGTGTGGCAGCGGTGATCTCCAACAATGGCGGCTACTCTGGCTACTGATTTTGGCAGGAACCACACTTCACAGAAGTCTATAAATTTAATCATTTGATACTTGGTCAACATGTTATCTACAAAATAAATTTTGTTGTGATATCTCTTAAGGGTGTCTTTCTTGGTGTATCAATTTGGGTGGCCAGCAGTGTATATATAAAAAACAGTTCCGTGACTGACTGACAGATAACGCACAGACCTAACCGCTGAACCTAAATGGCTGAAATTTTGTATGGATTTTCTTCTTATTGCGTCGGGGTGCACTAAGAAAGATTTTTGAAAAATTCTTCTTAGATTTTTAAATAAAATTTTTAAGCTGTTCTTGTAACGTTCTTTAAGTTTGCATTTAAAATAATAATCTAAGGGTTATAAAATTTATATCACGAGAAAGAGCATCAAAATTCCTTTAAAATGAAACTTTTTTCGAATCTTTACCTCCCTTATCTGATATTTGGTGAATTTTTAAAGAGTAATATTTAGAATTTAATTTATTAAATGCTGATCACGGGGTTTCTTTTCTTTAAATGATACTTTAAATTAATTTTGCGTCACGTGCATAATAACGAAATAAATTGACAAAAATAAAATATTTAAATACGGTAAAATATAAAATTTAACCACTAGACTAATTGAGATGGAAGTTTTTTTAAGAATTTAATTCAAATTAATATATTTTATGGATATTAAACATACAAACTAATTGCATGCATTGACCACTGTATTTAATTTGAATATTTTCTTCTACATTATTTTGACTATAAAAATATCCGTTACGATTTATATATATATATATATATATATATATATATATATATTTGGCATTATTTGCATACATTGACCGTTGTATTTAATTTGAATGTACTCCGTATCGAAGCGCGGGTATTCAGCTAGTATTTATATAAAATTAGTCGTGAACTAAAAACATATCACCATAAAGTAACTCTGTTAAGACATTTCTACTCAAACATTTATATACTTGTGAAGTAATAAATTTCATATAGAATACCTCCTTTACAAAGAAATGTGTATCATGTTCAAATGATATACTAAAAAACAATTAAGGGCATACATTCCATCATGGATAGTATAATTAAGGATAGAATGCATCACTATTTTTACCATATTGCAATCAAATTGAACATAAGAAGCAATATATTTTCAAATTTATTTTATATCTCTTAAGAACATGAATAAATAAACATGCTATTTCACTCATATCGTCAATTTAGACTTTAATATATTGTGGTATACAGCATAATCGTGGAAGCTCCACAAGATCTATCAGTAGACGAAAGAAATTTGTTTCGAAAGCAAACAAAACTTCCAACTGGACAGAGTAGCTGTATCTGTGATTTACTGACTGACTTAAAACAAAACCTAAAACCTTCCTTGTCTCTTGTTTTATTTCTTTCCTATAACCCCTTAACTGGTCAATTTTTTATTAGAAATGTTGCCAAAAAGGCATATTTTTTTGTTTCCTATAATTAAACAACATACTTAGTAGAATAAGAAAACGAAAGAATTTTTTTTATCAAGTTTCACTTTTAATGCTTTTACACTATTTTTATTTAAATTTTTTGGAACACAAAAACCCTTAAATGTTTGCTTTTTGCAAGACAAAACCCCTTTAATGTTTGCTTTTTGCAAGAAAACTCTGCATGCAATGAAGAATGTTTAACAGATCTTACAAAAATGTCTTTCATACTTACGTTAAAATTTGAAGTTTACACTTTTGCAAATTGTTCAAAAGTCTTTTTTTGTGTGTTGTACAATTTTAAGCATGCTATAATACAAAGTCCTATGTCACAATTAGGGCAGAAATAATGATCTGAAGAAAAATCCAGATTATTAGAAGACAGTTCCGAATCTGAATCAGAATTCAGTCCATCATCTAACAGGAAAGTATTTTCGTCGTTTATTTCATCCATAATTTTTTAAAAAATGCAGTGGTTTGAATTCACAAGCGTTGCAAGCAGTAGAACAAAAATTCCTGCGCTTCCATTTAATAAAGAAAAACCGGGTTAAAAGACTTTAAACGAAATGGACAAGCTACGATATCTGTTAAAAATATTTGTACTAGGATTTGTATTAGTAATTTAGTTTGCACATGTTTTTACAAACTAAAAACACGTGCAAACGAAAAGAGGAAAAGGAGAGAATATCGATGCCCGTACAGCGTACGGGCAAACCGGTTTGTTCCAGGTGTGAGTTGCCCTTACGCTGTACGGGCAAACCGGTTAAGGGGATAATCACTTACGGATAGAAATAAAATAGATGTTGTATATGGGCTCTTTAAGTTAATTATATCAGAAAACCCACACCTTGACACCTACGAGTGAGTTCAGTCTCTTAAAGATTAGACCTTTTAATCATCTCTTGAAAAAATCTTTATGGAAAACGTTAATCAGTAGTAAATTTTCCTTTCAAAACCTATTACTGTCAATTAAGAATTCAAATGAATATCATGGAGGAATTTTTGAGTAGTATAGTCATGACCTGAAATGCTGGAATGAAACTAAAGTCACAGGCCGTGACTGAGAAATACTATTTTATTTTCCATATTAGAAGGGCCGGAGACATAGAAGCATTTTCTTTAACAGTAAAAAAACGGGAATCTTTTTCCTACTAAAAAGAATGAACGCCGTCAATTTGACGGTTAAAAAATAAATTCAAGAATTTAAAATATTTAATGTTTGTAAAAAAATGTTTAAATACTTTAAATTTTAACCATTTCATACCAATATATAATAAATTGGTATATATTTAGATATATACCAATATATTTAGATATATACATTTTTATGCAGGTATGCCGAGCTGACAACCTGGTATGGTTTATCCGTAAAAATATATGCATGGTATGTGCAGTCCTTATTTTTCAACACCAAAATTTCCGAAGAGCCAATATTTCTGTTATTAGCAAAAGGGGGAAGAAACCTAAAGTAACTAAAATTTTTCGGGTACTAATTTGAATATTTCTGCCTGTTTTCTATATTGCCGTCAAATTGACAGCTTTCAGTCTTAGTTGGCATACGACACATTTTCTCCCCCTCTTTACTATCGAATACTATTTTGTAAATGCGTGTGCGCATTTCGCATAAAAATAGAAAAAGTCATAAAATTTCAGAAACCTGAGGACATAAATACAGACATAGCGCTCAATAGTATGTCCGAAACCGTCAAAATGACGGCAGCCGTCTTTCTAGTGTTAAAAGAGCCTTCAATGTGACTGACAATGAATCATTTGCAGATAGATTAATGTTCATAACACTTGATCAAAATTAAGGTTTGTTTTGAAGAAAAAGCATGTGTCGTTTATGTCCGATAATGCGGTAAAGAATCAATGAAATTTTGTTCTGAGTTGGCTATCACAGGAACTCAACCAGGCGTAATCTGGATTAAACGTGCTGCATACTAGAATGATAGAAATCAAGTCAATATTGCAAGCTCTTATGTATCACGTCCTAACAACATCAGTGGCTCCTTTCTATGCACAACTGAAATAAACTCTATGGAGTATGTTGATATCTTATTTTGTAATGCTGACGTTAAAAATTATACGGGCTTAATTTTTATAGTGAACGCACAAATAATAATCACAATTTAACTCAATTTTCCAACGTGTATGCAACTTATAAAAATTGCACGTTGCACCAAATTTCTTGATCCAGGGTTGCAGTATCATGTTAAACCCATCACCCACAATAAGGTTTCTCACACCACATATAATAATCAAACAATAGTTATCACTCTTTAAGCTTAGAAATATATTACATAACATGCATTCTCATTGACAGATAAAAACATGCATATATGCTTAGAAAAAGATAGTTTGGTTTAAACTTTACTCCCCTTCCTACAACCATTTCATTTGCATTTAAATGACACCAAAGCTGTTTTCAAGCCATCTGTACCTATATAAAATAAAAAATCAATTAAGGCTAAATTTTTAGTTTGCTTTACTATCAGTTAATAATGATGGGTTTAATTGAGGTAGTATATAACATTACGTACTTTACGTACAACGTTGTTACATGGGGGAGATGACATGGGGGAGTCGCATTTACCTCACACAATAGGAAAACAATGGTAAATCTACCAAACAGTATCCACAGCAATTGCAGTTAAGGCTTCTGTGTACTAACCCTATCGGATTCGCTCACTTCAATGTTAACTTATGTAGAAAATGTATCCAAGGATTGCCGACTTGGATTTAAAAGATTTTTTAAATTGTTCCCTAAAAGAGAAAGAAATTTTTCGTTTTTTTTTTTTTAAAGGCAAATAATATTTTTAAATTAAATTATTGGGAGAAAACTCTGGTCTAGTGTGATTTAAACGCTCCTAAATTCCTTTGGTGGACAAAATTTATAAAATGAATCCTGTTGCAAGGTGCAGAAAAGTTCAGGCCATCTGAAAATACCATTTTTATTGGATTATCAGCATTTATGTAGTTGTAAATAGTATACAAATTTTCTCCATAGGTTAACATTGAGGTGCGCGAATCCAATAGCGTTTGTACACAGCAGTCTTAAACTTGTCAGGAAGTGTTTCTGTATACCTTATTGCTACTACTATTTACAGCTACATAAATGCTGATAATCAAACAAAAATGATATTTTCACATAGCCTGAACTTTTCAGCACGTTGCAATGGGATTCATTTTATAAATTTCATCCACCAAAGGAATTTATGAGCGTTCAAAACACACTGTACCAGAATTTTCCCCGAATAACTTAAATCTCAAATATTATTTTAACTTCTTTTTTGACGAAAACTGCTGTAAGTTGTAAAAATTTCTTTCTCTATTACGGAGTACAATTTTAAAAAAATCCTTTAATACAAGTCGGCAATCTTGGGACAAATTTTCTCCATAGGTTAACATTGAGGTCAGCGAATCCAATACGGTTAGTACACAGCAGCCTTAACGAGACTCGAGCCCTCCCCCCCCCCCTCTCATTAATAGCACCTTCCATTGCTCAAAAGCGATTGCCAAAATAAATCAATGGTTCCTTTATTTACTTAATAATAAACCACTAATCATTTAAACACTAAATTAAAAAATTAGTATTTTTAAGATTTTTGTCTTTTCTTCACAGAAACTTCAGTTTCTTAATTTTCCATTTCATAAAATGAAACATCTATTTTTAAGTACATGCCCAACTTCATTCCCTCACAATAGCTCTCGAAATGAAAAGTATTTCAATAAAATACACAAACTATCATTAGAGTCGATACGACATGAGTCGAGTGATGTTTTGAAAAAGTTAAATAAGTTCTGTAATAATAAAAAAAGATACTCTCGAGTTTTCTTTGTATAAACCAAAACCAAACAAGTTTATGTTCTTTTATAAAAAAGCAATAAATACCACGCGAAAAGTATTATATAGTTAAACAGTGATTCAGAATAGTTAACACAGATCTACAACTGAAGTATTTCCTTATCTCAATTCTAAAGGAGTTTGTATTATTTCGTCGAGTATTTTATTCTGCTGAAATGGATTCGTTGATTTTCTAGAAGTAATTCACATCAGATACACTTTAATTTGTTCGTTGTAGTATAGTAATTTGTTTTGAATAACTATCATCTTTTAAATAATTCTGCCTATACAAGTTGAAGATCCTCACTATTTATTTATGATAAATAAGTTGTTGAATTCAAAATTTCATCACATGTATTAAATTTAATTTTAATTCAAACTAAAAGTACCCTTTGTTATAAAGTCAGAAAAAATTGAAATAAAATTGAGTTAAAGTCAATTCAGTGACTTACCATAACTTCTAGTACAATTTAAAGTATTCGGATAGCCCATTTTTACAGTAGAATATATTAACTGTTGGAATATGCACATGGAATAATAATTTTAGTTGCAGTTATATTTTTTACTATTTTAACCATTTAGCAATATCTTTCATTGAATTCGCACAATTCAATAGATTAAAAATATCCCACTTATAGCAGTACTTTTTTTTTAAATGCGGAGGCACTTGTCGCGAGGACATTCGTCTATAATTTACCGCAGTTTTTCTGGCCATTTTATTATGGGGGAGCCATATATGTGGACCAGCATTGCCCCCTATGAAGGGACGACACAAACGGAGGCATTTTGGTGGCGCTTCGCCATGATTCGATCCGAGCACCCTCAGCACCGAAAACCAGCGCGCTGTACCACAAGGCCACCACAGCCCCTTATAGCAGTACTTAGAGTTAAAATTTTATTATATATTGGGTTGTTCGAAAAGTCATTTCTTTTTTTGCTGGTGAAAATAAAAGACAATTTTCTTATAGCGTATAAATATCTTATAGAATTATATATTCTCCATTTCGATCTAATACATTTTGCCATTTTCTGGCAGTAGTATGATTCCACGCTCATAAAACTTCTGATCTTTGCTGGCAAAAAACTGATCGAAGTAATTTTTGACGTCCTCATTTAAAGTAAAGGTTTTGCCGTTTAAACAATTTTGTAGAAACCGGAACAAGTAATAATTCGAAGGTGCCAGACCTGGAGAATATGGTGGCTGTAGTAATACATCCCATCCAAGCTGTAAGAGCTTTTGGTGAGTTACCAAACTTATATGAGGTCTCGCATTATCTTGGTGGATCACTATACCTTTTCTATTGATCAATTCTGGCATTTTCTGTTTGAGTGAATCATTCAGTTTGTCCAATTGATGACACTACACTTCAGAATTGATCATGGTATTGCCCGGTAAAAGCTAAAAAGATCGATTCCCTTTAAATCCCTCCAAACAGACAGTATCACCTTTTTTTGGCTGAATATCGGTTTTCAAAGTGCTTTGAGCCGGTTCATTTTTTTCTACTCCATGATCTCTTGCGTTAAACATTGTTGTAGACAATCCATTTCTTGTCCCCAGTGATGATTAGATTAAAAAATGGATCATTTTCTTGACGCTTGAGAAGCAAATCACAGACGTCAATGCGACGGAGCAAATTTTTTTCTGTAAGAACATGTGGAACCCGTGTGTCGAGTTTTGAAATTAAACCAAGGCACTTCACGTGATCATGAATGGTCAAATTCGATAAATTTAATCTCTCAGCGATCTCACGATTTGTTATTCGGTGGTTTGCATCAATCAATGAATTCATTTTGCTGTCATCAGCTTCAACTGGCCTCCCAGAACTTGGTGCGCAGAACTATTGCGCAGAATCAAACAAAATTTTTGCACAAACAAGCCTTGCTGTCAGGTGCTATTATATCAGCCATTATATCAGCTGTCAAAATATATTATGACAGTAAAGGATTAAGTGTAAAGTTTAAAAAGTACAATTACTGTGAAAAAAATATAATTAAGTCATCTGTTGGGAAAAAAACTAAATTACTTTCCGAACAACCCAATATATATATATATATGTGTGTGTGTGTGTGTGTGTGTGTACACTATTTCACACACAATTAGCTCTCTATAGGTCAGGAGAAGAATTTCACAATTATATCAATTTTTGACACCTATCCCATGAAAGAGAATTGTATTATAGGTAAAGTAATATTACTTCTAAAGCAGATATGTCACATTTATATGAGCAAATGAAGTACTGGAAATGTTAAATACAGTAGACATTCGTTTGTGTAAAGAGCTTTTCCTTAGGTTTTCTCTATGGCTAGAGCAGACTCATATATAGACATTAAATAATAGTTCTCAAAACAAGTTTAGAGCACAAATTAGAGAAAACCAAATCAGCATCAAATAAAACTAAGAATCGCTAAGCAAACATTTCTAAGAACTTTGAGCAATAGACACTACAGATGTGGTGTGGGTGTATCCTTGTAAAATGTCAATAACATTTGCAGGTTGTGAAAATTGTATTGTGTGGCGGTCAAAAAGTGCAATAAATAATTAATTGGGGTATAGTATATTAATATACAATTAATGATGATAATTATGAATTTTAGGATTCATTGCTTAAGATTGTGGTTAGTACATTAATTAATTGTGATTCCCAAATGATGGAAACAACTCTGGTTTGCACTGACAAATCAATTTATTGAATATTAAACACGTAAACAATACGATACAATCCTACTAAATATTTCATCCTTCATTTACACATTACTTACAACTTCATTACTACTAAGTTAATTCACCACGACACATATATTTAATTCATTCAATTATTATGACAATATTTCGTATTTCATCTACACATATTATTCTCCACTTCATTACTACTAAATTAATTCTCTACGACTCATATATTTAATTCATTCACTTATTATAATAACATTTTATAAACATAATCACTCATATAACCATGTTCCATTACTACCAATATTTACTCATATATAAGCATAACATCATATTAATTAAATTGTTTTTTACGAATTATCGGTCATCTCCTTAACAATTTATACTCAAATAACATCCTCATCGCGCTCTATATTAGTTATTCAGGCTACACACTGAGAAGCAATGACGGTAATATCAAAAGGAAACGCAAAAGTCGGTACCTCGAAAGATGACTGTTGGATCACTATGATGGGCAGCTGGCACTCGTAAGGACGAATTTCGTTGTATTATCATCGCACTGGAATTAAGGCGCTCTCTTCGTCTGGTACAAGGCTCCTTCAATCGTGGCAGACACTCTACACAGTAAACTGGGACATTCTCATCATAGGTTATATGGCTCCTTCACTCATTGCAGGCCCTCGGCACGGGATACTGGGGCGCTCTCTTCCTAGGTAATAAGGCTCCTTTGCATGGCCACGACTTATATTTATATCATCGGGGGGTTCTTCGTACATATTCATCGGATTGACACTTCTCTTTTTTTTAAACTTCTAACTAACTCTCCTTCTTCTGTGCCTTCCTATCTTATTTCATATTATTTTCTCTTATTAATGCTGACTCCACCTCTTACAATTTCCACTGGCCATATTATTACCATGCCATCGCCATTCGTCCGTGGCTGCCTCTTCTCAATCCCCTTTTCACCAATGCGCATCGAGGGCGGGATTTATAAAATTCTCCCGCTAATTTAACTTTTTCCCATACTCCGGCATCAAGCAGGGTGGCCTGTTTTATAGCCATCATAAATTTAGTCTTCCCTTTCTTCTTTTCTACTATTCGTTGCAACTCCCTCTCTTGAACTTTTATCTTATACTTCTTGCTACAAGCACAATCTATATATTTAGTTTCGCTATATTGTTGGCTCTCTCCCCTTCTCTTTTATTCCCCGTCATTTGCCATGTTTCTTTCTTACATTTAGCAATTATTTTACTTCGTCCCGTAATTTTCAATTCTCCTGCCCCTGGCCGTGACACTACTGTCATGTCCCTATGACATATTGTTTATTCCAATGTATAATTTTTATTT
This sequence comes from Dolomedes plantarius, assembly GCA_907164885.2. Lineage (NCBI taxonomy): Eukaryota > Metazoa > Arthropoda > Arachnida > Araneae > Dolomedidae > Dolomedes > Dolomedes plantarius. Next base: position 148,073,877 of record OU015492.1, read on the forward strand.
CGAACTGCGTGAGTAATTTAAAGGAAGAGCCAAAATTTGACTTGAAATTTTTGCCTGATTCAAAAATCCTAGTATTTCTGATGCAAAATACAGAAATTTAAATTCACGTAGTTTAGAATATCCTAAGGGAGAACTGCCAAAATATACACCTCCGACGTACCTAGCAGCCTAGGACCTACTCTCCATCTTGATATGGGCTTCTCGAAAAGGTACCGAGAATACCGATATGTACTCTTGAAGGAAAAGAATTTCAAATGTGGAATTTATCTAACTTTTTGTTGATGACTAACATAGTCATCTAGCACACAACGGAAACACCATCGTCTGTCACGGTTTGTTGTACAAAATTAAGAGTGGTTGCGGGTGGAAAAGTGGGGGGGAAAATGCCCTCAGGGAAGCCCCCCTATTTTATTTGTAACCCCTCCCACAAAAGCATTTTTCACACATTTTGACATCCTAGAGGATTTCCGTAGATTTGGAATGATTATTTCATAGGTAAAAGACCTCCGTAGAATATATACATATATATATATATATATATATATATATATATATATATACTAGCTGAATACCCGTGCTTCGCTACTGATTACATTCAAATTAAATACAAACGTCAATGTATGCAATTAAGCCAAATATATATATATATATATATATATATATATATTATAAAAAAATCGTAATGGATATTTTTATAGAAAAAATAATGTAAACGAAAATATTCAAATTAAATACAACGGTCAATGTATGCAATTAATTTGTATGATTAATACCCATAAAACATACTAAATTGAATTAAATCCTTTAAAATCTTCCATCTTAATTAGTCTAGTGGTTAAATTTTATCTTTTACCATATTTCAATATTTTTTTGTCAATTTATTTCGTTGTTATGCACGTGACACAAAATTAATTCGAAGTATCACAAAAAGAAAAGAAACCACGGGATCAGCATTTAGTAAATTCAATTCTAAAAATTAATCTTTAAACAGTCACCAAAAATCAGAAAGTGGAGGTAAAAATTCGAAAAAAAGTTCATTTTAAGGGAATTTTTATGATCTGTCTCGTGATATAAATTTTATAACGCTCAAATGATTATTTTAAATGCAATCTTTAAAAGAGTTACAAAAACAGCTTAAAAATTTAATTTTAAAAACCTAAGAAGAATTTTTCAAAAATCTTTTTTAGTGCACCCCTACACTATAAGAAGAATCGCCATGGAAAATTTCAGCCCTTTAGGTCCAGAGGTATGGTCTGTGCGTTATCCGTCAGTCAGTCAGTCACTGAACTGTTTTAGATAACACTTGGTAAAATTCCATTATTCTTCTCAATGCCTATTTATCTGTTGTCCATTGCACGTCTTAATATGCACACGAAGCCTGTTTTTTTTTCCTTTTTTTGTTTCACAACTCTAACATTTGATGTGGCGTTTTTACCTCATGACATAGGAAGATAATTTTGTTGCTATAAGACATCTTTTTGATTGAAAGATTTTACAAGGTTACCAGTTACATTTTAGTTTGTTTCATTTAAATCCTCTAAACTTTCAATCGATATAAAAGGTTACAAACTTCCATATATTCGGTTAAAAAGCAAACACGTCATAGAGCCCTTCAAACACAGCGAATCGTGAAATGCGAGTTATGTATGGCTTTTCAATCTGTCAGAACAAAAATCAAAGTTTGTTTCTCCATTTGCCTAGGGCCAACGTCCTTTCATAATGTACTTATGTATCTAGGAACTTAATATGCGTGCATTCAAGTATACATTTAAACGATACATTAGTACATTTACAAGCTTGGCCCTAGTACATTAAATCGGAAATTTCCATGAATAATTTACATAGCAAAACAGAAGCTGTCTTTTGCAAAAAAAAAAAAAATAATAGTAATAATATGCAGCTGTAGATCCAAATTAGATTCTTTTTATTCACTGTAAAGAAACACGCTTCTATTAAAACAAGAAGCATGAATATTTATAAATGCTCGAAATGGTGGCATCACCAATTTCAAACTGGCAGCAGCTATATTCATGAAACTATGAAATAAAGGATTAGCGAAACAAATAAACTGAAGTGTTGAAATAAATTGTCATTTCATGCCAGAACGGAGAAAAGACAACCGTGACTGGGATGTTTAGAGGCGTAAATATTTAATTCGACCTTAATAAAACTTTGGGAAATTCATTGTGCGTTTAACAACGAAAGTAAGTTTAAATCTTTTGCGAAATGAATTCTAAATATTCATGGTTGGTTTAACGTGCTCTAAATAACTAAAAAGCGGCTTGTATGAATTATGTAAAATATTTCCAGGCTTCCATTTCTGTGAGCGTTGTAAAGACGGATATGAGTTAGTTTAAATCAATCTCTCGTTTGAAAACTAATTTGCGAGAAGCAATGTAAAATTTGAGTTGTTTTCTGTTAATATCCGCTTGTAAAGTGCATTTTGAATAAGAAATGGACAGATTTTGTTCATGAGCAAAAATTAGAGTCAAAACAAAGTTTTTTCATAACACTAAGAATATTAAATCTAGGAATCTTAATAACAATAGAATATTAAATTAAAGTGAATTCACAGTTTATTAATTCACCTATTCAAGCTCGAAAAAGAAGTCTAATGGCTTTAATAGGTTATAAAAATTGACAGGAAATAATTCTGAATTAATTTGGTGGCAAGATTTTTTCCCTTTAAATCCTATGTTAGCTTTCTTCCTTTCACCAAAAACTTCTGAATGTCTTACTCACAAATGGTCTTATAACCACAATTTTGAATAAATTTGTTATTGAGGAAAGCTTAACTTGAAGTATACTGATCTGGGGTTCTCCTTCAAAAACTTTGGGCCGGTTTTAAAGCAGACCAACGTATGTGTCTGCAAAGCTTGTAGCACTGGAAATAGTCAAAAATTGTTCAGTTCGTTTTTTAATTTTCTTAACAGAAGATAATAGGCGTAAATTTTTCTATAAGTTAATATATGAGAATGCCACGGAATTCTAATCTCATTTAAATTACGGATTTCCCTAATTAAAGAGACTAATTTACGCTAATTAAAAATCACATTAGTGTGTTCGTGAGGGGAGGGGATGCTAGTTTTGAATTTTTATTAGGCACAAACCCAACAAAAAATACGTGGTACAGATAAATCATTCAATGTAGTACCGATTATTCTAGTGACGCTACTAGAATATAATCGAATGTTAATTTTTTAATAAATATTTTGTGTTTGCTGAATTTCTATCATTTTTCTTCAAATAAAAGGAAAGTAGTTTTGGGGACCTAAATTATAATTAACTATTTAATTGGGTTAAAATTAGGCAAATTAGCGTTAAACGGTAATTTATTATGAGAAATTCACTATTCATTAACACGGGAGTACGCTTTCAATCTTTCGGTTTAAGAGAGGCCTTGAGCGGCTAGCAGAGGATGTGACGTCAACAACTGCGTGCTCCAAAGAAAGTTCCGGGTCCATCGGAAAACATGCGAGTATGAATCATGGTCATACGACCCTCAATGCTACGCTATTGCAAACAAAGTTAGATTTGGGATTATATTTTCGGAGAGTTAGGACTCTCGTGTCATGAGCTGAGATAAGGGAAATAGAGATTTAGCGGGGCTGATTAGATTTTTTACGTAATGTTGAGAAATAAAGTTATTTAAGTATTAGTTCTTTGCCACACGCCTACTTTGATAACTGCTTTCAGATTAATTGATTTGATAATGGTTAAGCGGTGTAAGCACCGTGTCATTCTTATATATATACAGGGTGGGCAAAAAGTCCGTATAAACTTTAAAAATTCATAAAAACAGGAAAAATAACAAAAATAAAAAAAGGTTTGCAGGGTTAGCATCGCTAGGTAACGGGATTTTTTTTAAGACAGGGAAAAAAATAACTCAAAAAACAGCCAGCAGTTGGCGCTGACGTACACAAGTCAAAGAAAAGATACGCAAATAACGAAAAGAATGCTTCTAAATCATTTATTACAGCAGTAGGTGTTCCACATGAACCCCACCACAGGGAATAAGGCGTTGCAGGCGAGTCAAAAATCCAGCAAAGGCAGAATGCAACAGGTCCAAATATAATACATAACACCTCTCGACGGATCGCGGAACAGCGGCGAACTGGTTGTGGATTAGGAGCGTACGTTCTTATAACTATCATTTGCATATTTCCTCAGAATTTGCTCGTACCAGCGCCACCTGTCGTCTGTTTTTTGAGTTATTTTCTTCCTGTCTTAAAATAATCCCATGACCTATCGATGCTAACCCTGCAAACCTTTTTTTATTTTGGTTATTTTTCCGCTTTTATAAATTTTTAAAGTTTATACGAATTTTTAGCCCACCTGGTGTATATATATATATATATATATATATATATATATATATATATCAGGGTGTGATCCATAGCGCACACAGTTCACCCCTGAAAGGAATGAACGCCACTGTTCTTTACCTGTAAAACTGTGGACAAATTTCTTATTTTGTGAGGGTTTCGGAGAAAGCACTTTATAATGTTTACTTAAATAATTTAATTGCATATAGTAAGGCGTATAAAAGAGAAGTTAGAAGGAAAAGATCAGGAATTATGAATTCCCTTTAAAAGTTACATATACAGTGAGCAGGGATGCAGACTGACACGTCTATCAATATATCTGCAAAAAAAAAAATCTGAACTCTGAAAGGGTATTCTTTAAAAGCTTTTTCTACATAATTAAGCATGCGTACACCATTACTGTCTCGGCAAAATAACGGAGTGCATTTTCGATTCACCCAGTTCACACACAAACTTGACAGTTCGGTATGGAAAAATAATTAAAATATTACTTCTTTTCCGACTCGCATGAGTCGCTTAAAATAAATAATCTTTCCTTCGGAGTTAACTAAAAGTTCTTGGATTCAAGTGCTACGCCTTTGGCAGGAATCATATTTCACGGCATGCAGAGAAATGAACATTGTCGCCAAGTGTCTAGCGAACAAACGAGTATTTGCAAGGCTGTAAATATAAGCTGCCTTTTAATTTAAATGTCAAAAATGTCGTCATTTCTTTACAAAATTCTGGAATCTGATATGCATTCGTAATAAATGTTTGAAGTACTTGTCACATTTCTTTATCATTCGTGTCATGGAAAAGTATTAGGGAAAAGAAGAAAAAAGAGTAATATGAAATGCGTTACTTTGTATATTGCACAGAATAGCAGAATTGTTCAGGAAGTCGGGGTGAGACATTTATAAAAATTAGTATTCTGTAACATTTAGTCTGCCAGAACCGTACTGTAAACAAAAATTTGACAAATGTAGTACCCTGAAAATATATATGTAGTAGGTAGTGAGGTGATGTTTTAGATCTTAATATGTAATAAATTCCTCTCTTAACTAAAGATGTATTGACAAAGCAATAAAACGCCCTCGGGAGAGGAAACCCAATTGCAAATATATAAACTATTTATAATTTTTTTAGCAGTGGAAATTGAAATTGCATTCATTTACCAGTGTGTGTGAGAAAACAAAAAACACACACAACACATAAACATGGAGAAATCAGAACAACAGGAAACAGACCGAAATGCAGCAAAAAGCTAAGAGTAATATCAAAAAGTCAATGCAAGTAAAACACCCCGGAGATCTTGAAGTTTCTCTCCGGCTTGCCAATATCTATCATATATATGTTTCCTGTCACAGCAATGCATTGTTTAAGGTGGGATGCATCCATAACAGAGTCTCTCCCTCAGAATACACAGTTAGTAAAGGAAAAGACCCCCAACTCTATATAAATGTCCAGGCAGTCATGCCCAGTCTTTAATCGAAAAGCTACAGCAGCATGTCATCTAGAGACAACTGGAACCTTTAAAAGGGAATTGTAATGACGATGTTTCGTTACAGTTTTTATTAATTAAATCTAACCTATTTTTATTAACTTTTAGTAATCCTAATCCAAAGTTTATAATTTAGTTTACTTTCTTTCAATTAATATATGGTCCCTATTTTGACCATTCCTCGTGGTCGCTCCTGGAATTCTCACGCTTTGTGTGTGTTCTGGTCCAGTAACGGTTTTTCTGAAAAATAATTGTATTTCGCAGAATTCGTAGCTGGACTCAGTTTAAGGTATCATTTTTATCCCGTCAGCTGGTGTACGCTTGAAAGCAGAGCGTTTACATGTCAATCGCTTTTGTACCCAGTGTTACATGTTCAATAGAATTCTCGGACCTGTTCTACTATTCTTAATATCTGTACGGTGAGCGGATTTGTTTTCAATTGCTAGCCTCACTTTAGGGTCCTGGCTTGGGTCATACTAGCCTCGCATCAGGGTCCAACTTGTCGTTTTTTCTTCGAATTCTTCGAAAAACGCGGTCTGCTGGCGTCAATGTATGCCGAGACCAATACGAGTTCTTGGCAAAACTTAGGTACTTAGCTTGGCGCGTTCTTCGCCGTTTCCTAGTGCGCACGCAAGGTTGTTGGCACATTATTTTTGGCGGCCCTCATCCGTGCATGGCAACCTTACTTCCTTCCCCGCTCTGTCCAGATTTGAAAAAGTGAATATTATTACAGACTTGAGTTTTCACTTACTGAGTTTGTGGAAAATTTGTAATTTCCCCGAGGTAAGAGCTTCGGCTCGACCCTGTGAGAGAAGCCATTTTCTTTTGCTGAAATATTTGTGAGTTTAGTACAGTGCTTGCGTACCTGTTCGGTCGCATATACTCAGGTCTCCTATTTTTTGGTAGACCGGCATGGTCCTTACTGTATGCTGTTTTCAGGAGATCTGCATCATGGACGATGTTAATGTTTTGTCAATCTAGAATATCTTCGAAGATATAAGCTCAAATTAAAACCTCTTTTTACTTAAAATATAGTGTCGACTGGATGTTATAATAGTTTGAATTTTTTCATCCCGTGGATTGCTGATAGCGTAGTGAACTGGTTGTTGCGGCGTTCAACGCAATGGTTATTTATACCTCAGCATGTACTACATAAAAAAATCCGGCCAGTGGTGTTGTTTCCTGATCGCGGTCTCCCAAGTGTTCTGGTTACTTTATCATACCAACTGTACTTGTTAACAGCTTTTGGTGCAGATTTACAGGGTTCACAGACGGACATTTTTTGCGATACTACAGAATTATCGACTTTCAATATAGTGACATTCTGCGTCGTAGAATATGCGGACTGTCTTCACCGGCGATTCCTACACTTCCTAAACTCTCTTAATTTACAGCATAGGATACAGAACTGAATTCGTTTGTACAAGTTACGATACCGTCTGAAATCTCCCTTACAGAAATGGCACCGTGAGATCTACCTTACAGAAATACACTATTTATATGACATACAAATATTATATGACTCCGAAAGAGTCATAGCATTAATTTTTCTATTTTTTCTATCGTTCATTTTTCTATTATCTCAGCATGCACAACCATTCTAAATTTTGTACCGCAGTTCCTGATAGACGACGGTTTTTGTTATGTGGTCTGGAATATTTCACTTAGTCAGTCCCATGTAGAAATTTGGAGATATTCCGGATTTAGATATCTTTTCCCCTCTAGAGTTCTCATCATCTATGCCTCACTGAGAGATACATAGCATGTGTGAGACCTAGTTTCAAGTCAGCCTTGTGCGCTGGGTACATTTACATATTTGTAAAGATGTGTTCCATGTTTATATATATATATATATATATATATATATATATATATATATATATATATATATATATATATATATATATATATATATATAAGTGAGTAGCGCAATACCAAAACCAGCTGTATCCATCTCAAACGCTATTGAGATATTTAACCCTTTAGCGGGCGCGCTAATTTTTGGAACATCAAAAGGCACGCGTGGCACAAAGTGCAACGTCTCTTTCGAGCTTGATTATTCCTTTTGAAATAAACTTTTTTTTTTCAAATTCAAAATAATAATTCTGCGTTTTATGACAAGATATGAAATATTGATAATATTGAGATTATCCGGATATTGATAATATTGAGACTGTACGGTTTATTGGATCTAAGGACAACTTGCGAATGGATTCCTATTATGTCCAAAAACCTAAAAAAACAATGAGATTGTCCTTCTTTGTGATATGCGGGATACCGTGTAATAGCTGCGCATTTGATCGACTACATCAACTCCTGCTTTTCATTTAATGTAATCCAGTATAATCACTGGTTTACCACGGTTAAATCACGATTAACAATGAATGGAAAGGAATTGAAGGGTCAGAAAATAGGACCTGAGTTAGAAAGGATGTAGCTACAAATAGAAACTGCTTAGAACATTCAAACCTTACATGTAAAAGCAAACCATTCAAAATTAAGAAAATGTTGCACTTTGTACACGAGCACGCCCGCTGAAGGGTTAATAAAATCTGTTAGTTATGTTGCAATAATAAATCATTGTGTGGTTTTGATGTCAAAAAACGTATTAAATTCGTGTTGTTGCCTAGTAATAATCTGTATAATGTAGGGAAATCATAGACAATTATATTTAAATAAATAAAATTCACATAACTTGTTTTCAACCTGTGCGTTGGATATTACTGTTTTTGGAAATGAACTGTCTGCCATTTTGCACCTTCTAACGGGAGATTCAATAATCATTTATTTCCAAGTCATTATCTAAGTCATTGCTTATAGTACAGTATTATTTGAGCTTGGGCCACTCAAATCTGGATCCATATTAAGGTAGAAAATTAACGAAAACTAAAAGGAATAATGAGAAAAGCATGCAGTGGGCTATAAACTATAGAACAACAAGCTAATAAACATGTGGTGAAACTGACTTCTATTTTGTAACTACAAAACATAATTTGTTGATGACCATGGTAGACAACACAAAGTTCTTAAATTTCTGTAGTATTTACATTAAACTAAGAGTAATATTACTATATTAAACATTCCACTATTGAAACTAAAGTTCATCTAATAGATTAGTGAGGGATTAAACTGGTTTTGCTACTGCATTTAGAAGGCAGCCATTATTGTTTGCGGGATGTAACTGATTTTGGAACTGTCATTTGGGATATAACTGGTCTTGCATCTTTAATCATTATTTTTCATTTATTTTCAATGGGATTGAGCTTATTTTTTAACTGTTTCTCAACTTGAACATGTAGCAGATGAATAGAAGTATTCATAGAAACTGAAATCTCAGTTTTTGATTTTTATGGATATAACTGGTTTTCGCATTGGGATACTCGAGTACAGAAAAAACAGACGAAGAAACCATATTAAAATACCTTACCGAAATACATTATATAACGTATTGAAAATTTTGTCAAGCATACATTTTTATTGACCATGGCTTTATAATTTTCTGAAATCGACATTTTTCCTTAATATCAAGATCCTTTAACGGATCAAAGAATCTAATTTTAATGACTAAAAAAATTCAATTTTTAATATCATTATAGAAAATAGCTGTCATGGCCTGCTGCACTGGTGAATGCATATAATTTCGTCAAGATTTTTGAAACCATTATGTTCCCTTTTTTTCCCCGAGGGGTGAAATATCTCATTTTGAAAAACTAATTAAAAGTGTAAACCTAAGTTTTTTTTTAGTGCTTCTTGGGGAAAAGCTTTTGTAAAAAATTGGCTGAATAGAGCCCCACCGTAGATAATGACTTCCTATCCCCTCTCTTAATATTGTCCATATATGCCTTCAGCTATTTACTCATGCTCATTACAAGAATCGATCGAAGGTTTTTAGTTGTTTTTTTCTAATTTTTTTACGTTGAATTGTAATTTTTTTTATTTTATGAACTCCATCCCGGAGTCATGAAGTAATTAATTTTTTTTTCATAGAATATAATTTAAAAGCAACATCATAAACCTTTGCTATTCCTCCAGCAAAAACCCTAAAACGGATAAGGACCACGAAACGAACACATAAAACCGTTAACTCTCAGCGCAGTGATACATCAAAAACTGAAGTTCCTTTTTTTTCTGCTGCTGTGAGAAGTTTCCATGAGCACGTTTTTCTTTCCTAATGGAAATATTCAAATCTTAAATATTACTGCCAATATGCAGTTTCAAATGTCAAAAAAAATCCTTTTAAGTATTTAAGTTTTCAGTATACTTTTTCAAGTTTTTAGAAAATAAAGGAATTTTTTAAAGAGCTGCATCTGAAAATTTCATATTTGCGCTAAATCATATTGTATATTGCGCTTACTTTTCTCAGGGTGTACGTATAAGTCGATTTAGTGGGAACTATATCGTCACAGAAACTCGTAAGCATATTTTGCTTTCAAATGTTTATATATTTTTGTGAAAATAATACTCTGATGTGTCGCAGTCTCTCTCATTCTCTCTTTTTTTTTATCATTCCTAATGTTGGAATTAACCTTTATTTTCGGTCATACCAATAACTTTAACTTTCAAATTCCTACTACTATGAAATAATAGCTGATTGGTTGAGACGTCAGCATGCTGTCTGATTGTACTATATATAGGGAAGTTACCCTGTAGTTTTATTTAGCTAGTTCGATGTATGTTAAACTGAAGTTTTGTTTATTTTATTTTTAACAACGAGATGTCTTCATCATTAAAGCATTTATTTTACTCTGCTTTTTTTTCATTTAGCCCCTTACAGTCAAACCAGGCTGACAACACCTAAAATAGAGGGTGGTTGGTGACCCCCCCCCCTCCCTCCTCGGAATAGAAATCGAGCATGGATAAAATGCACTCGAGGGCATGGATAAAATGCGCTAAATTGGGATAGGACAGGATAGATCTGAACTTCAATAAGTTCAGGGTTCAAGAAAATCGCGAGCGGAGACAGCTAGCTGTCCAGGCAAATCCGAAATGTTAAAATAATCTGTCGTTATGTTTTTGTACTGCAATTTAACCCTATGATACGTATTTTCCCTCGGTTTCTTCCAGCTTGAAAAGCGTTTGGGACGAATTACTCCCTGATTAAGTTTGGTTTTTCAAAAGCGAGGAAAATGTAGCGATTCAGACTCTTCTTAGCTCCAAATCATTGAATGGAAGGATCCATCGCAAATGCTTTTTAAACTTAAAGTTTGTGAAGGAAAAATCCTTGTCAAATTTTTAGAAGGTTAAGGGTTTTGACGTGTAAATTACAGTAAATGTTGTACAGTAAAGACAATAATTTTTTATGACTTTCCTGTAATTTACTCGTGTTTTTTCGGATATGAAATGAGACATCCAGCAACTATTATCGTTCAAAGCCGGTTTATACAGCATGATATGAAGAGGAAATAAAACTAAAATCTCTAATATAAAAATAGTTTATTTACTATAAACAAAACATAACCGAAAAATAAATAAATAAATAAAAAGATTTAACATGGAGTCAAACATAATGAAACTATACACACTACATCTTTACGGTAAGTATATACAGAAAACGATGGGAATAGCCAATTTCCCAACCAATCATTACCTGTTACAAAATACGGTGGTTTGCCGTTAATAATACAAAGTTAGCATCTAAACCAACTTTTTAAAACATTAGTGTATGTGAGATACGTTAGTTTCTGTGGGGTGTGCAGTTCCCGTAATTTCGGAACACGTAATAGATCAAGCAATTTTGCCAAATTGGGGATTTTCCCCCTAAATTTGGGGGTAAGTTAGATGAAAAGAGGTGTTTTTAGGGGCCACATTTTTTAGGGGCATTTTTTAAGGGGAACACTTTTTAATATTTTGTACAATCGAGACGCGTTTTTTTATTAGATTATAAGTTCCATACATATGTCAAATGTAAATAAACCTCCATTTCATTATGTGTGTATTTTATATTCTTTTCAATTTATCTCTCATATAGAATGCCAATTTGGAACCAGAATTTTTTTAGAAAGGTCTAGGGGGATCTCAAGCTGGTGTTAGGGGGGAACAGGGGGATTTCGAGATGGCGCTAGGGGCGGGCACTTCGTAGATGTTGGCAACACTTAGATCAAGCCATATTTGCAACAACTCGGATGAGTGTATAAGAGGTAATACTCAGTTTCAAAACATTTTCATACGAGGATATCGTTAAGGTAAACGGTTTGAAAACTTAAAACTGTACCTGTAATGCTGCATTTGTATCTCTACCAAGCTATTCACCGAGATCACACATTCAAAATATATTCATATATGTAGTTATTGACAGAAAAAGCTTCCAAGTATTAAAGATTTTATCAAACATCACCTTAAAAATAGTTCTCTCATTTTTTTTAATCTCACGTAAAAATGCTTTTTTCTCTTAGAAACACAAACTTCTTGATAATAAGTTGCGGACTCGGTTCAGGCTTCAGATCTTTAAAGCCGAGCCCTAATTCACATCACTAACAGCCAAGGGATTGGCCACAGTCTTAAAATTTGTGAAATTCATTCGTAAATTTACAGAGTCTTTTTTAATAGCTTGTTATATTTCAGCATTGTATTTCCACATTATGTCTCTATTCCATTCTCACACTGATATATGCATGCATCTACACTGAAGTTCCACTGAATTAGGGATACCTACCTAGTAACGAGTTGGGCCTCCTCTGGCCTTGATAACGGCTGCCACACAACGAGGCATAGATTCAACAAGTTTCTGGAAACGTTCCACGGGAATGGCTTGCCAAATATTGGCTAAAGCTGTCCATAATTCAGTAAGGTTCTTTGGTGTTGTGTGATGGCCTTTCACGCCTTGTTCCAAAACATCCCAAAGATGCTCAATAGGATTTAAGTCTGGGTTTCTAGGTGGCCAATTCATGACAGAGAAGTCCGAGGAATGCTCATCCAACCAGCCAGTAGCCAACCGAGACTTGTGAGAGGTACAGTTGTCTTGCTGTAAAACTCCATTACCGTGCGGATAACAGAACAGCATAAACGGATGGAGGTGATCACCCAGCAACTCTACGTACCGAATTGCATTGAGGGAGGTTGGTACACGCACCAAAGATCCCAAACTGTGCCACGAAAAAACACCCCAGACCATGATTGAGCCACCATGCCCTTGTACAATTCCAGCCAGGCATGCAGGATCCATGGCTTTATGAGCCTGACGCCTTATTATCAGTCCATGCTACTCGTTTCCAGTCCTCTACACTCCAGTCTCTGTGCTCTTCTGCCCAGGCAAGACGTGCAGCCCGATGGCGAGTATAGAGCAATGGTACTCTCGTAGGTCGACGGCTCCCGACACCCGTACGGTGAAGCGAGCGTTGCACAGTCCGTTTACTGAATGTACCACTGGCACCGTCATTAAACTTGGTGGTAATTTGAGCTAATGTTTGGCTTCGCTGGCTACGTACAATACGCCTGAGCCGTCTCTCACCACGCACTGTCAAATTGTCCTTTGCAGTTTGCCTGATCGCTAGTTTTTTTTCCACCATCCATGTATTCTTGGTATACTTTTGACACTGTCGACCTTGAAAATCCTAGCTGTCTGACGATTTCGGAAATTGAATGGTCCATGCGTCGCGCACCTACCAGCGATTTGTCCGCGATCGAAGGCGTCTAAATCAGGCAGTTTACCTATACTGGCAATTCCAACAACTAATTCAGAACAACCACAGTACGCGCTATATATGCAGTTACCACTGCGCCCTCACTTGCGCATACATGATGCGCAGCGCTATACAATTTGCATAGGCTTTGCTATCCCTAATTCAGTGGCACTTCAGTGTATTTCCTCTCAGGAACATATTGTAACGCTCTATTTAGACTCTCTACTTGTTACCATCAAATTTCTTACCCTAAGCAACGTAAAAATCGCTTTCAGTTATTTGTACAACACATCGGACCACAGTTTTCGTGTTGCACTTAATTTTTAGGATATCTAGGTACTCTAAATTTCTCGACTAAATGAGTTTTAAGATAAAACATCGCAAATCACGATACATCACTTTCTTTGCGATATACATAAAATTCGCAAAAATGTTATTCGTAAGTTTTTTCTGAGTTTTTTGTTAAAAGCGGTAAATAAGTTTCCTGCAAACTAACAAAAAAACATTTTTCATATTTTTAAAACAATTTATGACTTACTTTTAATGTTCCTCTGAATAACGAATAAAATTAGTTCGGGATATTACGCAGGAAGTTAAGATAAGTTCCCATGGTTGGAAAGCTAAAAATATGCAAATATAATGATGTTTACCAAGTGTAGTGAAATGAAAAATTACCAAGCTCTTTCATACTAACTTCCCTTAAGATTGCAATTCTCAAAGTAAGAAATGCAGAAGTTATTTCAGTAAATTACCAATGTTTTCCTTTTAATATCGTGCCTCTTAAAATGAAGATTTAATATCAGGAAAGTTACTCATTATCTCCATTATCATCCCAATTTTTTTTACGGGACCAGTACTGAAAAAACACTAGCATGCGAATTTAATTACGTCTTCAGGTCCTTTACAACATGATTTTAAATTTAAGATCAAAAAGTCTATTCTCACAAACGCATTCGTTCCTTTTCTTCTTCCTTGTCTCTTTTTTCAAAGGAAGGAAAAGTTTTCCCTTTGAAGCGCAATAACAGCCACTACCAGGCTAAAATAAAATGGAATGGTTTTTGTACTCTTTCCTAAAGCAATTATTTTTAAAGCTGTTGTCTAACAGTTGAAAATTTCGTAGGAAAAAAAACCCTAGAGAAGAGATAAAAGGTCTCGAAAATTATACAGTGCAAACTGAGAGTAATATAAAACACTCTCAGTTAATGTTGATAGTTATTAACGGTTCTGTCAGCATTAAATGCATTAAAAAGCACCCCTTGACAACGTAACCTGATGTATTATACCACTCCCGAAATGAAAACTTTTTGTTTGCAGACTTTTTTCCCGGTGTTTAATCTTTTTTAACGTGACGCCAGTTTCCATTTAACTTTTGCTAAATGTACAAGATGTTTTAATAGCCTGAAGTATCTCTGAGACATATTTAATGGCTGCTTAAAATTTCCGTATGCCTGTTGTGCGATGTTTATATTTAAATTTTTCGTTTAAAAGGAAAAACCATAAATAAATTAGCAATTAGTCAGTTTTTCATTTATTTATTTATAAGTCATTTAGTCACTATCTCCTCCAAGCATGGTTTTTTATAGAGAGAGTCTACTTTCCTGGGCTTAAAATCGAAAACAACGTTCTGGTGTTCAGTTAACCGTTCTCCCCCTTTTACAACTATGTGGCTTGCTGGCTGGGCCGAAGTGATCTGACAGTCTCATGATGTTCACACTAGTGATCTTATCCTCATATAAGGTTCTGGGAAACCGAAAAAATTGATACCACTGGTATATGAAGTCCTAGCTATAAAAGAACTAGCAAATTTAAAATGTTCTCTTCAAAGGTACATTATGTCTCTTATATGTTTTCCCTAGACAAACTGTTAATAAATAAGCAGAAGGGGAACAGCTATTAAACCAGATAACCTTTACATGTTTACCATTAAGTCCCATTTCCGAAGACTAGGTCTTAACCTGTTTGCAGATGGTAATAAGCCTAATATCTTCCCGAGGCGTCTGGCAAGCGCCTTATAATCTTAAATCCCGTGAAATCCCGCATTAAATCCCGCTTCTCTCCCAGAGCAGACGGCATTCACAATAGAGTATTTAAGAGATCCTGAGAACGGGGTAACATAGCTTCTATCAAGAACCAACACCCGGAGTAGATGTGCAGCTATCACTTGAATACTCGATACAAGTTGGCAGCCTGGAAAGTTGTCGGATGTAAGGTTTTTGAATGGGAGAAACTATAGCATTTTATCCTTTCTCTGGTATCTCTGAACAGTAGTTAATTAGAGAGAAAAATGTTAGAGGCGTATCTCGAAATGATGTATTGGCAAACGTCGAGTGGAAACAAAGCTCCTCGATCAGTTGTGGTAAAACGACTGTAACTGACATCTAATCCTCATATGGTTGTTCTTGAGTGATGTATAATCCGATTGAAACAAAAATATACATCTCTAGCGTAGCCTTGGACCTTCGTTTCGTCCTTGTTATGGCTCTTCAGCAAGGTATAACCGATGAGTACGGTGAAGGGAAAGAATCCCTAATGCAGAACTTCCGTAACTTACTGGTAGTTGACAAAGAGCATTTTGTCGTAATCCTATTAGTCTCGTAAAATTCTATGCAAGGAATTTAGCATCCCTTCTAGGAGCACATGACAGTCATCTTTGTTGAGGATGTATGACAAATGGGGTAACTCAGATTCTGCCAGAAACAGACCAATTGCAATTACCCCCTTTGAATGATGATATGGAAAACTATCATTTACGAAAATTTCGATCCCCTCTGGTGGGTTAGTTGATAATTTGAAGGTATGTTAGACATATCACACTATTACTGCTGTCGCAACTGTCAGGTGAAATTTTTCAGAATTATATTGCAACAGCTCACAGTACGAGTGTTTCTCAGTAATATCTTCGAAAATTAGCAGCCGTGTTTCCCCAGACTTTTCTCCAACTGAGTGTGCGGGGATCAAGGCTCCGACTAAATGTCAGTTTTAACGTACTGGAGATAAAAGAGCAAATTTTTTATGTCAAACCTGCCTCAACATGACATTAGTGGGCTGATAGACTCGATGCCAAACAGAATATCCGTCTTTCCATTTTCTCAAGTAATCAGTAATCACTGCCAATTTCTTAAACAATCAGTGATCAATGCCATTTTCTCAAATAATCAGTGATCTTCTTCGTTAACGCTTACTTCATATATATTTTTTTCACATTAAGTGAATTACCGCTTCAGGTTTCTTCATTCTTTTCTCTACATATTATGCCACCATTTTGTTTATCAGGTAAATACAGATATATTCAAAGTTACAGAGCCTCGTGTACACTTTATGTTTATTCCGCAATAAACCGCTTATTTCCAAAAGAGATAATGCCATTTATTTTCTTATGGCTCAGCATTTGCTTATTAATCTCATCAAAGCAGAAAAAACTCTTTATTCTTAAGTAAGAAGACTAAATTTATGCAAATATCATAAAAACTTTAAAGTGTCATCCACTCTAAAACAAGAAATTTATGCAAGGTATTTCAGAAACAAAAGTTACAAACCACTAACGGCTTAACGGTCCCTAGTGGAATGTCGGTGTTTGTATTTTACTTCTCGGGTTTAATAATTGTTGCCAGCTCCAGCCTGATAAAAGAATGGAAATTATTCCTACTGTTTATTTTCAGGCGAGGCGGAAATGGAGAGACGTGAGTAATACGTCCTTTTTAATAAAGAAGAAAATGTTTTTGAGTAGGCAAGAAGAAAAAAATAATTTCTAACTAAAATTTGTTATTTTCAGACTTCAATATAATTTACATAATTTTATTTCAAGCAACTGTGATAGGATATTCCTAGTTAGTGAAATATATAATTTTATTATGTTTAAATGTTTTTAAGAAACTCTGAAAAGTCTTGATTATTTATATTTTGTTTACTTTAAACATATTTTATTTTCATATGCAACTTTTGGTTTACCAAAGCGAGAGCGGCATTAAAATAAAATACATAGTAGAATATATACATTAGATTCTTCCGAACTTCATAATCCACCTTGGGAGAAAATAATTATCTCTGCGAAATCTTTTCAAACAATATAACCAAAGACAAATATTGTCAGAATTTCGAAAGTGTATGTTTATTTCAAAATGTAATTACATCTGAGGAGGTTTATGAGGCGATGTAAGATTAAGGCAGGAGCACGGCTACCGCTAAGTGCAGAATTTTTTTTTTTAAATATTAAAGAATAAATTATACTTTACATAACATACTGTTTTAATTCAGTCTAGAAGATTAAAAATCTCTTCAAGTATCTGCGTCACTAAACTTTGAAATATGCAAATATTTTGATGATTTCTTATAATTACTTTGAAAATAGATAGCACATTCAGAAATGGCCAATTAAATTTTTGTATGAAAATATAGATTTAGTGGACATTGCTTTGTTTGTTCACTACGTTTTTACATTTGAGATGGGTTTTTCCTCCTTATACCTCTTGTGTTACTGTTCTGTAAAAATAATTTACTTGAATATTCTAAATATCAGCAATATCCAGTAAATTAAATAAAATTCTTGATTGGTATTCTAATGCAAGGTTATTGAACCACAAGGATGCCTTAATATTTTAAGCTACTCATTGCATGTGTTTATTGCACTATTTCACTTTCCTATGCAGACCTTACTTACATCGAGTTCATACATACGAAGTAACAGTTACAAAAAGGTGTTTTCTAATGCAAGGTTACTGAGCCACAAGGTTGTCTTAACATTTTAAGCTGCTCATTACATGCGCTTGTTTGCAAATGAAGGGCATATTGTTTTATTTCATTTTTCTATACGGACCCTACTTACATCGAGTTCATACATATGAAGTAACAGTTACAAAAATGGGATTTCAAATGCAAGGTTACTGAACCACAAGGTTGTCTTAACATTTTAAGCTTCTCATTACATGCGTTTATCTGCAAATGATGTTCATATTGTTTTATGTCATTTTTCTATACGGACCCTACTTACATCGAGTTAATACATACGAAGTAACAGTTACATAAAGGGGTTTTCTAATGCAAGGTTACTTAACCACAAGGTTGTCTAAACATTTGAAGATGATCATTACATTCGTTTATCTGCTAATGAAGTGCATATTGTTTTATTTCATTTTTCTGTGCGGACCCTATATACATCGAGCTGATACATATTAAGTAGTAGTTACAGAAATTGGTTTTCATACCTCTTGAACCTGAAATATATGTTAAAATCCACTCATTCAAAAAGTAAAATATTAAAAATAAGTTGTTGAACTACTTATAGTATTCATGGAAATGAAATAGCATTTACTTTTTTTTTATTGCGTCATATCTCTAACACAGTAAAAAATCCGGTTGTCAAATGGAAATCGTTATGCAATGAAAACTACATGAAATTATATGAAGCAGCAACAAAATTAAACCATATATATCGGTGAAAAATATGTCCCCTCCTATTCCTTGTAAAGTAACGGAGTCGTATAATATCTTGGGAAACATCTATACTAGAATTTTTACCCAAATTTTGATTACTTTTGAGCTCAACACATTTTCATTTTAAACTTTAAACCATTTATCACTAAATTTTCCACCTCAATTTTCTAGGGATTAGAAAACTTCGTCATATAAATTTCTGAACAGTTTTACGTTAAATAATTTTCTATGCTTCTAACATTTTAAATTTTTTTGTATAAAATCAGTTATTGTGTTCCTTAACCACTTTAAATTATCTAATTTTAGCTGTAACGATTAGCTGTAACGCTGTAACTTATTCCAAACTATCTCTCCTTTGGCCTTTATCTCTGAAAATAAATGAATGACTCGGGAACCGTACACGATACCAGTGTTTCGGATATGCAGCTTTCCAACTCAGTGTGGTCAGAAATGTCTTCTACAAGGAAAACGAAATGGCAGAGCTTTGTTCAATCTTCCACACCTCCAGTATCTTTCATCTGCTACAAATTTTACAACAGTTCTGCTCTAAAGAGAAATCTCACGACTGAAAAAGAACAAAGTAAAACTTCTGAAACGAAAGAATGGCCACGGAAAAGCTTAATTTTTATCAATCATAAAAAAATTTTCTTTATATCGGAGCTGTCTCTTGTAATAAGAAAATTAATTTACTCTTAAATTTTGTTCATAGTGAAAACATTCTTTAAGTCAGAAATTCATTAAAACTTAAGAATTTTAATGAATAATAAACAATTTCTCTTATACCGAAATTCATTTTTTTTAAATTAATTTCTTCATAAATTTCGTTCATAGTGTATTTTCTGAAAAAATTTCTTGAAGTAGAACAACTCTTCGAAATGAGGCTCATTATAAACAAATATAACCGGAACATAACATAACATAACGTGCTAGGGAACCGTACACGAGACTCGTGTTTCGGATATGCAGCTTCCAATTCATCGTGATCAGAAATATCTTTCAACTGCTGCAATTTTACTTTAGTTCTGCTCTAGCCAAAGATCTTAGTGCTGAAAAAGAGCAAACTTCTGTAACGCAAAAATGGCCGCAGAAAAACTTAAAATTTTCATGAATAAAAAAAAAGATTTATTTATATAGAAACTGCCTTTCGTAATATTGAAATTAATTTAATCGTAAATTTTGCTCATAGTGAATGTTCATAGGGAAACAATTCTTTAAGTAGAACTCAGAAATTCATTAAAACTGTTTTAATGAATCAAAAAAGTTCATTATATCGGAATTCTTTTTTTGTAATATAGAGATTAATTTGCTCGTAAATGTCGTACATAGTGAAAGTTCTGGGGGGAAAAATTTAATTTAGTCTCTTCTAACGAAACTACCGCAGGTTATTAACGTAGGATTACTTATCGTTGCTTACCTCTTTTGTATGTATATATGTATATATGTATGTATGTGTTATGTATATATGTATCTGTATATATGTAAGTATATATATATATATATCTATATATATATATATATATATATATATATATATATACAGTCGAATCTCGATCTATCGTTTTTCATGGGACCGATTGAAATGAACGATAAATGCGGGAAAACGATAGATGCGGAAACATAACAAAGCAATATGATCGTTGGGACTGGATAAAATGAACGACACATACGGAAAGACGATGGATCCGAAAACGATCGATCTAGATTCCACTGTATATATATATATATATATATATATATATATATATATATATATATATATATATATACACTCATGGACAAAAAAATTAGCGCACCAAGAAGGTGTCGGCAAAATGAAACAAAATTTTACATACGTAATGACTACTTTGATATAAGTAAATGATAAGAAAATCAAAGAAAAAGGATAATTTATTTCAGAGAAAAAGGCAAAAGAACGGAGGAGTTAATACTCCTTTGGACCCCCTCTAGCGCGAATGCACGATGCGATACGATCGGGCATTGAGTCATACAAGTTCTGTATGATGTCTTGAGACATTTCGTTCCATATTTGCTGTAACCTCTCCTCTAGTTCGTTCAAACTCGTGGGATGCCCAACTCGTCGTCCCAAATGATCCCAGATATGCTCGATTTGAGACAAATCTGGGTATCGGGCAGGCCAAGGAAGGGTAGTAACAGTGCGGAGACAGTCTTGTGACAACCTTGCCGTATGAGGCCGAGCATTGTCTTGTTGAAAAATGGCTCCTGGGAGCCATTGCATGAGTGGCAACACATGTGGTTGCAGAATTTCATGAACATACCGCTGGGCTGTCATGGTGCCACGGAACAATACTAGGGGTGACCGTGTATTGTAGGCAATGGCACCCCATACCATCACACCAGCTGTGGGAGCGATGTGTCGCTATACAGCAAAGGCAGGATTGAAGCGTTCACCACGGGCTCTCCACACACGAACACGATTGTCATCACTGCCGAGATTGAATCTGGATTCGTCGCTAAAGACGACCTGGTTCCATTCCGCTGCAGTCCAGTTTCCTCGTACGCGGCAAAACTCCAAACGGAGGCGTCGATGGGTGGGCGTCAAGGGCAACACACGTAATGGGCGCCGCGATACCAACTGTCCTTCAGCCAGGCGCCTTCGTATGGTTCGAGAAGACACAGAGGCCCCTAGTGAAGGTGCTACCTGTGCCTGGATGGCGGCCGATGAAGCAGTTGGCTGTACGCGTGCATTTCTTACGATGTGGCGGTCTTCTCGACGACTGGTCTGTCGAGGGCGTCCTGAGCCTGGTCTTCGTGTACATGACATCTCTCGGGTCCACTGGTCCCAACACCTCCTCACAACACAATCAGTGCGGCCTAATTGACGAGCTACTCGCCTAGCTGACCACCCAGCTTCCATCATCCCGACGATTCTCCCCTCTCAAACTGCGACAACTGCTTATATTGTGTTCGAACACGGCGTAATGGCATGTCTATCTCAGCTCTTCCTTTGTAAATGATTCAGCACGCTCAAACAAGCTTTGGTTACCTGTTTTATACTCCACAGAGTACGATGTTCAGCGCCCTCTACCGGCTATACGTAATGCGCAATCACGCTGCATTTCGAATCATTTGCATATCTCCCCTACATGTACTTTCATTGCAAGTTTCGTTACGATCCCGCAATTATTTCTTGGTGCGCTAATTTTTTTGTCCATGAGTGTATATATATATATATATATATATATATATATACCGCGTGCGTCATAAATTCGTGCAAAGTTCAAAAATTTGTAATAAAAGAAATAATCAGAAAATTTTTCTGTTTGCGCCAATAGGATCAGAGGGACATTGGATTTTTTTTTTCCATTAAAGAAACATGTTTCCAAAAGTAACCGAAAGAAGACGCTCGCGCGTCACTGAGACGTTTAATGCAAATCAGGCAAACACAAACAGAATGCATAACATTACGTGGTCCAGGACGGTCGGTCCTCTCGACAAGTGTCAAACTGGAGACCGGGTTGCGTATCAAGAGGCTCGTAGGGTTTTTTTTTTCCGCCTTCAGTCCTTTCTCTGTGCGAAACTTTCGCAATGCAACAGTTGTGGATTCACCATTCTTTTAGAAAAGTTTAACCACCAACGCTCGATCTGGTGAAGAAAGCATGCCGTCGGACTCGAATGACGGATCCATTTCCAAGCAGGTGTTTTATTGATAGTCTGATTTGCATAAAACGTCTCAATATGACGTGTGAGCGCCCTCTTTCGGTTAATTTTGGAAACTTTTTTTTTTTTTTTTACATGGAAAAAATCCAATGTCCTTCTGATCCGCGCAAACAGAAAATTTTTCAGAGCATTATTCCTTTTATTACGAATTTTTAAACTTTGCACGAATTTATGACGCACCCGGTATATATATATATATATATATATATGTCAAAATTTTGACGCATTTTGGTACTGCCTGTCCAAGCGATACAGACTGGGTTTGGCGCGCTGCCAAAATTATAACTCGCGAGGTACGGACGGACGGTTTTAGCGTCTGAAATTTTTCTTTCCGTAGAACCGTTATGTAGGAACTTAATCCTACGTTAAAACTCTTGAGGTAGAACAACTCCTAAAAAGGACGCTCGTTAATGGAAAATTCTATTGTATTATGTTCAGAACATGCTAAAAACATTGTTATGAAATGAACTTTTCCTAGAGCACAGTTTCTAAATAATAAATTATAAATGAAATGAATCAAAATATCTCAAAGGCATGAACATATTAACCCACAGAACCCAAACCCAAGTACTTTCATCAGCATCTTCAAATATCTTATTAATTGAAGTTCTTGTATCGCTGCCATATACTCAGAAATGAACTCTTTGTGCATATACAAGTAAACAACACATTTGCATTTTCATAAATCTATCTTTTCAGGGCTGAAATATGCGGAGCTTTAATTCGCTAACATAATTTCAAGAACATAATAGGTCTGAGTTTTCGGTAAACCCTCTACGGAGCTGCAACGCATTCAGAATTTTCAGTAAAGTTCTTTAGAAAATGCACGCAATCTCTGAAATTATATATATATATATATATATATATATATATATATATATATATATATGGTTATATATATACATATATATGTTTGTACGTATATATATATATATATATATATATATATATATATATATATTTACGGAACAAGGGCAAACCTTTTCAGCGAAATCTATAAAAGTAATCTCATTTTATCCTTATGTGTGTTATCCAAATCGCATTAAGACGATTAAGAGGATGGTGTAAAAAAATCGATAAAAATCTTTCCGTGTTCCACTCCAAAACCCATTAAATCCTAATTAGAGGTTAAGCACCAGATGTTTAACTGTAACTATAACCATTAACTACAGACATGCCATCTAGAATTCATTATGTGGAAGGAGTTCCGCAAAGGGGGTGAGTTATTGTATTTGTCAGTGAATGCATGTATGTCTGAGAATATTTTTTTTCCTTCCCAAGATGCATCTGTTTGTTGTCATTTTAAGCATGTGAACCTCGACGTGTCACAATAAACAATGAGAATATCCGCGGAGTAAAGAGAAATTAAATGCATGCAACGAAGAGATTTTGTGTTTTTACAATTATAATGACAAACATTTTTCTTTAAGCTTGAATTTCATTGGTTGATTATATGGATGCATTTCAAACTAACTGAGAATATATTTGTGCCGATGATTATGAAAGAAGCCTAAGTAAAGAATCTATATGTTTATCAGAAATTTCATATTGCATTCTTTTACATTACCGTAATCTGAATCTATTTTTTGCAAAATTGTAACAATTTGAACCATTAGATTGAGTTGGTTGTTGCGTCATTATATAGAATTCAGTTCAGGAAACTTTTAAATATCTCGGTAAAAAATTATATGACTTAGGCCACTTTCATAATCACTGGTAAATTTCTTTACGTGTCAAGTAAACGAATAGTACTTTTTCTGTACTTTTTCTGAGTTCGCTTAAAAACTGTTCCATCGTTCTAACTAAAGTTTTATATTTTATACCAGTCAAATTGCGTCACACATAAAGGTTTAATTTAGAGCGCTGGGCTCATTTTTTGCTACATGAGGCTTAATTAGACCTGGACCTAGAGCTTAAAGCCTATCCCTAACGGCAACAAACGCCCATGCAAAAACGGGACTCGAACCCACAGACGCTGGTATCGTTGCCAACGCCCTAGCCATTCGGCCATCGTCCGGCGTGTGACACACAATGAATTAAAAAATGGTCAAGCCGAAGTCGCATATTTTTTACAAGTTAAATTGTGTCCCGTGCAATGCATTATGCGTATTAAATGTTAAAAAGTGTTCCATTGCTCAAGCTTAAGTATCTATATATAAATATTATTTCTAAAAGGTGATTATGGTTTTATCCCTTTTTCTCTATTCATAGGTAACCAAAATCGATAAATGAGGTACCAATCTGAAGGTTAAGATCTACTCTTCGTGAGAGTCGTTAATTTAGAATTACACATCTTATTGATTGTTTAAAAATTGAAGTATGGACATTATAAATAATTTTTCTTCCCCTAGATGGCGTGCGCGTGCACTGAACTTTTAAATTTAAAAATCGTTTACTTTTATTATCATTCTGTGATTTCATTAATGCGTTTCTTTATTGGCAACATCCGCGTAGGTGTGCATTATTCTTTTAGCATGGAAAACCCATATCGTATATTATTTCTAGAAGGTCATTTTTTGTGACGATTCCTTTCTCTCCTTTCATACTTAACCAAAATCAATAAATGAGATACCATTTTAAAGATTAAGTTATCCGATTCTGACGAATTGTTAATTTTAAATTACACATTCCATTGTTTTCTTAATAATCAAAGTTAAAAATTTACTTTTGGCCTTAGAGTTTTTAGCCTGGATGCGTCGAAACGGCACAGTTAAATAATGTGCACAAAGAGGTTTTGTAATGTAAATATCACATTTTCCACGTGTTTGTATCATATTTAACTTTTAGTATTGTCTACATAGGTGTTTTGACGTGTACATATCTCCTGCTCCCCTGTTTTGTCTTATGCTTCACCTCCAATACTGTGGCCAAAGGCGTTTTGTAATTGGTTTTGTATTATCCTTAAGCACCATTCTTATTTGACAAATAAACAATTGCTACAAATGAACCGGTTCTTTTTTACTTTTACTACATACCATCAACCTCGCTATATAATTTATCGCATTTTAATCGCATGCGAAAGGGTCTCACGGGTCGCCTAGTCGTGTTTTACACCGCTAAAATTGTGTCACAAATAGGAAACGTATTCAGTGTACTAAATGTTAAAAACGGTTCCATCTCTCAAGCGTAAGTATCATGTTTTAAGCGAGTGAAATTCTGTCACACACAAGAAATTTATTAAATGCTAAAAACTGTTCCATAATAGTTATATTGTGTCAAATATTGTATTGAAATATATGTTATATTGTATATACTAGTTATATTGTGTCACACTCAAAATATGTTTATTTAATTTGTTTTACAAATGTCGGTTGTTTGACCACCACACAAGAAATGTTTACAACTTTAATTTTAACGTGATATCAAATGATAAATATTTCAAAAGCGAAATGATAATTTGCATTATTCAGTAGAATGTATTCAATAGTATGCTTCGTATAAAAGTAACTCATCCATTTTCAGACTTGCATTTTAAAACATGCTCTTTAAGTTTAAAAAATATGTAATTTACATACAAAAAGTTTCAAAATAAAATGAGTGGTAATTGATGAAAACTTCTCTTCCAATTGTCCACTAAAAAAAGTATTATATCTCCCAAGAAAATTAGATATACATAACCATAACAAACTAATCCTATTGTATAATAGGTAATGTGTATAGCTAAAAGTCGTCGTGTAATATTCAGAACTGCTCAAAAAAAAATTACGCTAGACACAAAAAGTTTCAAAGTAAAATATCAAATAAGTTTAGTGTCGGAGCAAGTTAGCACCAAAAGTAGAGATACAAAACAAAAATTAGCAAAACATTAAAATATTCACTATGAATAAATGAGTATATTCTAAATTATTTATAGTGTATAATTAAAGTTTTTAAATACCTAAAATAATGAGTTGTTATCTAACACAAACTCTTTTCCTCCTCGAAAGCCAATTAAACGTCAGTAGCATGTTTTTATATCAGCTATAATGCATGCTAGAAAATGCATACCACTTAAATTATAGAATGATAGAATATCAAAAAAGTATGAGAGAGTCAACTCTCTTAAGGTCTATCAACATTTGAATTTTTTTTTCAAAGTGTTTACTCCCTTCAAAAAGTTTGTATGATGAATAGAAACTTCAAAACACTTTCTAAACATTCTGATCTCTACAGCTTGAAAGTTTATATAATGAAACTCTATTTTTTACGAAGGGAAGCTAGGGGCTAAAAACTCATGTATCTACGATTTGACGGTTTTTCGAAGAGAAAGTTTTTTTTTTCTTTTGAAGATCACTCTAGATTTTTTTTCCTCTCACAATCATCATTTGAGGTTCGCATTTCTATGCTATGCTCGCAAAAGTGAGCACAAAAAAAAATCAATGAAACTTAAACTAAACCTGAGATTTACGAAAGGTAAAATAAAAATTAGTTAAAAAAAAGCTGCAATTTTACGAGACGATGTATAACTAACTATACAAAAAACCCTTAATAATTAAGAACTCGACATAATTTCATATAATTATTCAAAATAATCTATGGTTTCATATTGGTTTCATCGGAAAATGATCAAAACAAAAAGCAATATGGATTCTGAGTGCAGGTTACTTTTGATTATATACAGGGTGAACATAAAAAAACTTTGCTGCAATATGAACCTTTAGCGGCTGTTCCGTTCAGCCGATCGAGATGAGATTCCAGATATAGTTATTCAGAGGCATGAGCTCGGGGTTTTGTGATCAGTAACAAAGTGGTGCGCACAGTTACGGTTATAGGTACAGAAACTCGAAATTTTCGAATGGCAACGCCCATTTTTTCCCGTCGCAAAATGCTCAGCGCATGCGAAAACTCTAAATTGCGTTGGAGCTGCATACGCAACGTGTATCACAAAAAAACGGTCGTGTTATGCACGCACAAAAACAACTCTACGAACGGCCTACAAAAACACGATCGGGGCGCACCGAGGAAATTTGCGTATGACAGAGGCAAGACACCAATCACTGATGACAACACAAATCGGACAAAAGAAAACTTTTATTTGGATTATACATTTTTCACATGGGTTCCATCATCCTGTTTTTGTTGGCCGTTTTTGTGCGTCCTGTTTTTGTGTCATCCTGTTTTTTTGTGCGTGCATAACGCGTCCGTTCTTTGTGATACACGTTCCGTTCTAACGCTATTTGGGGTTTTCGCATGCGCTGAGCATTTTGCGACTGGAAAAAGTGGGCGTTGCCATTCGAAAATTTCGAGTTTCTATATCTATAACCGTAACCATGAGCGCCACTTTGTTGCCGTTCTCAGAATCTCGAGCTGAAGAACTTTATCTGAAATCTCATCTCGATCGGTTGAACGTAGCAGCCGCTAGAGGTCCATATATCAGCAAAATCTTTTTATGATCAACCTGTATATATATAGAAAATTTTATATATAACCCTTTTTTCTAAATATAACTAAAATAAATAATCCAACAGAGATAGATAAATATAATATGAATATAGACAAAATACAAACAGAAATCAAGCACTCGGGGCATCCACGCACCAGAGGCAAGAATCTTGCCTCTGGTGCGTGGATGCCCTGGGTGCTTGATTTCTGTTTGTTTTTTGTCTATATTCTTATTATATTTATCTATCTCTGTTGGATTATTGATTTTTAGTTATATTTGTAATTTTTCATTATGAGGATATGAAGCTTCTGCGCTATCCTTTATTGAAAAAGTTTTATGTTTTCTTTGCTAGGGTAGGTTTAAGTTAAAGTGATTTAGCAGTCTATGCTTGCTTTTAATTTTTGTTTATTTGATTTGTTTATATTTTGCATTGTACCCTTTTAGTAATTCATTTAAGATTCTCAGATGTTTAATATACGGTAACATACGCATAATAAAAATAAATAGAGCATTTATGCATAAAAAGCAATTGATTGCATCTGAAAATTTACCTTAGCATTTTATACTATATAGCGAATTATATCAATTCTTCGCACAGTATAGGATTTCTCTGTATCAGTGGAAATGCAGTTTAGTACAATGAACTACAAAAGCAAATTGAGATAGCCATTTAAATGTTTGAGATCCTAGTACGGTGAACGTTTGTACCTCTCCTTACATAACAATATACGAGCAACGAAGATTAATTTACTTCTGGTGATCTTTGCATTGATTCGCAAAATGGCGATACTTATATCCTAAAAGCTCGTTCTGTGAGATTGTCTTAGATATATTTTATTCTCCAAAACAAATTTCCTTATTTCAAAAACCCATGATGTTAAGTTAAAATAAATAATTTTGAGGCGATGTTTGTTAGATGATCCAAGTTTTTGTAAAAGCGAGACGGATAATAAACTTCAGTAACTCAGATACATTCTCCATCTTCTTAGAGAGTTCATTTCGCTGTGGAGACTTCATCTGTAATGGGTGGAGACAGAAAGACATTAATATGTCTCTTTTATCTTTTTTTTTTCCTCCTCTAGCGAAATTGAAGAGTTTCCATCGGAAAAAAGGAGAAAGACCAGCTGAAGTTACTTCCATTAAGCCATTGCATTGTCATTAATCGATCAGGCAGGGACAAATTCTGGACTCATCTTGTTGTTGAACTTTGGCCGTCGGAGATACAGTTACGGGTAGGTTTAACTCTTCTTTGTTTTCTTTGATTCGCCATAGGAAAGAACTCGGTGTGGAATTAAACAGCAGTTTGCTACAAATTGAGATAAGGGTAAAACTTCCGCGAGGTTTCTTTGTTTTTTATTTTATTTATTTTTTTATTTTTTAGTCTTTCTCTATTTGTTCTTTTCTGTAGTTTTAGAAGCAAAGCATTTATCAAAAACAGCACGGCTTCATTTTTCACCAGATTAAGATTTATGACTGGAAGAAGATGTTCCGTGTGTGTTTTAAGGCTTTTATCTTATTACTAATGTTTCAAGAGAGCATTAAAAGTACGAATGAGTTTTGTTTCATATCATGTCAATTAAATGCTTTCTTTAAATCATCCCTCATGTATCTCTTTATTTCGAGGAGAAATGTATTTTATTTTCTGTCGAAATAATAACGATACTAAAATATGATTTTTTTTCTCTTTGTAAACGTATTTGTATATGTAATCTTCGGTTTCTTATTCATATAATTAACTTAAGTGAAATATTTGGTTAAGTCAGGATATTAAACATATTTCTGATCTCTTGTAATCCCCACAAGCATGAAAATTATGTTGGGTTTTTAACGTAAGGAAAATCTATAGAATGTAAATGCATACGCTTCATCGGAGATGTAGCTGTTTGATTTAAGTATATTTTCGTTCGCTTTACGTAAAAAAAGAGATTATTTTTTTAATTTTCTTTCTCTAACTTAAGGTATCTGTACACCTTCGGAGTTTATTTTAAGAATTTTTTTATTTTGTATTTTTATGTACTTTTTATAATGAGATGTAAGATAAAACTTGGAAAAATGTATAAAAAATTTGAGCTGTTACATTAAAAT
Organism: Dolomedes plantarius; assembly: GCA_907164885.2. Lineage (NCBI taxonomy): Eukaryota > Metazoa > Arthropoda > Arachnida > Araneae > Dolomedidae > Dolomedes > Dolomedes plantarius. The sequence continues at coordinate 148,103,856 of OU015492.1, forward strand.
AATTTTTTCAAGGAGAAAATCTAGAAAAAATTTGTGCAAATTTAACATTTCGACAAAACACGATAACTAAAAAAAATAAATATATTATCATTTTATAAATTGGAGAATGAAGATAATAACTATCTGTAGCGAATAGAGTATTCTCAAGATAATATTCTGCATAGCTCACAAGCTGTAGCAGTTTAAGTACTGACTAGTTGGTACCCGTCAAAACATGACAACTAGATTGGTAAATAAATGTACTAATACACAAATTATACTCAACGTATCATTGCCAAATGTTTAAAATCATAACAATGCGCAGAAACAAATTAATATGCTTAGGCGGCCTCGTGCTTAGTGAGTATCTAAAGCCAGATTTAAAAATGTCACTGAGCATGCGCAGAAAGCAATTTTTTTAATTGTAAATTATCGCTATTAAACATCGCGAAATAAACAATCTCCATCAGATTTAATCTTATATTTCACAAACATAATTATCATAAAAATAAAAATGTCAGAAAGAGAGAGAGAGAGGGAAATCTTGAGAGACTCCTCGGAATAAACATGTTTATCATTAAAACATGTCACTTAGCATACGCAGAAACAATGAGTTTCTAAAGCCAGATTTAAACATGCCAATGAGCATGTGAAGAAATAAATTTTTTAATTGTAAATTATCGCTAATTAATGGAAACTGCGGTTACAAAAACCAAATTTAACAAATCTACAGATTACAATCTTTCGTTTAGGACCAAAATGAACTACATTGATGCAGTATTTTTCTCTCACAAACTGCCCAAAAAGTCGTCTTAGCAACTTAAATATATATTGATGCACAGAAAAATTGCATAAAATTCAATGTCATTTGCAATTCATGCCACGTAAAAAAATAACTAATCAATGCACAATGATGGGCGTTTTCTATTCCCTTTATAAACATTTGTAGACCACCTATTCAAACTTTTAAGGCATTTCCTGAATAATTTTTTACCGTAGGATGTTTTGCGTAAAGAAAAATGAAAAAATTAATTTTAAGTAAAAGCTACTTCCGGTTATAAAATTCTGTGACAACTGTTGTTAAAATAGTTGTTACTCGGCTCTTAGTTAAGATAGAAACATAATTCAAACAGAATTAGAAAGATAAAATATTAGGGTTTAATGAAATTAAAAAAATCGATATTTTGGCAGAAAATGCCATGGTAAAGGTGTACGAACACTTAAAATTTCATTTACACGTTATTCATAATAATAAGCTCCTTGCTCTGGTCCAAACAACAAATTATGAATGACGATCTACTTCATGTTTAAATATAACATCTTGAAACTTTGATTGAACAGTTTAACTTGTTGCCGCAGATTTGTAGTTGTTGTTGACCGACAGTAAATTGTCAGTTCAAGTCTATAATGGCTATTGGGAAAAGTGGTGCGACTCCAGTTTTGAATAGCACCACAAAGGGTCGTAGTCCGACTTGGCTAAAGGACCGGTCAAATAATTTTCAACCGAGTCAAGTGACGAGACCGGAACACTTGACCCCGCACCTCCAGAGGTAATTTTGAGAACTTGACATGGTAGCCACAACAGATATTTTGTGCACAGCCGCCATTAATGTTCACGGCGGTGGATTTGTCAGCTGTGAGCTTCGAACCAGTGACGTAATGTGTCTAGACGCAGTGACGCAGATGTTCTAAACCAAAATATAACCAAGCAACATAACGAATAGCCTTCCAATAGATAGCATGCCTTAAATTTATTATGTATTTGTAATACATAAGAAATATTTATTATTTATTTGTTATGTCTATTTTTGTTGACGTCACGATATCATTTACCAACTGTAGAAATCGTTCAAATACCCAGCTTTCTCCAGAACATATCTTTGACTGTCCAGCCATTGTGGCTGCCATTTTCAAACTTGTTTTGTTGGCGCAAGAACTCTCAAGTCCACAGACACCTGATCTGGCAGCTGCTGTTATCCAGGCTTTTGGTTCTATACAAGAATTTTTCCTGCTGCATTGTTCGTGGACACGACAACAGCAACATACGTATTTGTGAATTTTCAAAGTTCTTTTAGTTTTGTGATCCATTTTCCCGTAACATCTGTATTTTTATCTCTAAGTCACGGTCCTCCGGAAAGCAACATTTAAGACGCTAAAACCATCCGTCCGTACCTCGCGAATTATAAGTTTGGCCGCGCACCCAACTCAGTCTATATCGCTTGGACAAGGAGTAAACAGTTAAACAAAAAAAAAGTATCAAAATGCGTCAGAATTTTGACATACGTATATATACGTATGTATGTATGTATGTATATATATATATATATATAACACATACATACATATATACATACAAAAGAGGTAAACAACGATAAGTAATCCAACATTAATAACCCGCGGTAGTTTCGTTAGAAAAGACTACCTGAAAAATTTTTTCTCATCTAAGGATTCACACCAATAAAATAACTTGATGTTGTCTTCGCGACAAGTGCCTCCGCATATGAAAAAAACCTTGAATGTTTCTAGCAAAACCTCACTGCATTTATATTTTAATCGAAATTTAACTTATTTACTTCTGAGCCTGTGTATACCCCAAAGCGTTTAAAATTCGTACTTCTAAAAATGGCCATAGATAGTTGTTTATAGTTTATTTCAGATAACTTGAACACTAAGTTCCTGCATAAATAAGTTGGATCCCTGTGGGCTTTAGGTTTTTATATGGATAATGGTATGCTTTTATGACTAAAAATATATATAGAAGCCGTTGAAGAGTTATAATAGGCATCGTCTTCATTGTCATCTTTAAGCTATGACTTAAAGATGACGATAACCTGGAAAAGATATTTACCCCTGGGTCTTGATAAACAAAAAACTGATTTAAGTGTTTCCCAAAGAATAAGAGGACAAAAACTTGTTATCGATAAAATAAAGTATGCTATTTATTGTGTTCTGTCACTTTTTCAAAATTTTCATTTAGATCCTAACATCATTATTTTATTTAGTTGATTAATATTTTAACTTTAAGAGAGATCAATAACAAGTTCTTAATAAAGTGTTGGTTGCTTTCTTAACTCTGCGGTTATCAATTGGTACATGACAGGTAAACAATCACGTACTAAATAAAAGGAACAGTAAAATGTGGGAAAGTTTTGAAACTTTATTTTGTTTCAGCCTAAATTAAAAAAATTAACAAATTGTGACATGGAACTTGACTTTTGTAATTATTTCGATTATTATACTGTTTTAACTCTAAAAAAATACTATTTTTTTATTTCACAATTTCGAAACAACATTAATTCGGTTCCATGCACATTTAAAAGTGTATTTATTTTATTTTGTAAATCTTAAATTGTCTATGTGCTGAAAATCATTCCTGTGGTTTTTTGTACCGGTTTTCCTGGAAGAAGGGAATGTGCCTCCCGTATGCAACTAAGTGTGACCTGTAACAGTACGGATAGTACACAAGGTCATTTGCACAAGGGAGAATTACTTGCCACCCTCTCGGTCATTAGGGGGACATAGTTCCTCCATAGCAACGACCCAGCAACCATCTTTTAACCAATCATATATCTGAAAGGAGTTAATTGTTCTAGAACATTGTCTGACCTCTGCATTTTTTGGTGCTGGGAAGTTTTAACGGTTTTTTTTTTTTGAGGCAGTTGAAAAAAAAAGCCGCGACTGTGATACAGCTCAAGGTTGTCTACTCTTCAGCCCCAGTTGCCATTTTTGTATGCTGAGATATCTCGAGCTTTCTGGACTGTTTTTGGACCAAGTTTAGTAATACAATGAGAGATAATCATCAGTCCCCAATAAGGGTGGTGGCAAGTAAAAAATAATTTGAAATATATTTAATCAGGCGAGAGCACAGAATAATTAATATATGTAACTAGGTTTTATAATGTATTCGAATACTTTCTTAATGTATGTAGATAATTATTACGTTGTTTCTGTGCAAATTGTAACTAACGATAAAAATAATTTTATATAATAAGAAGAGAAATTAAATGCTAATATTATTTATTAAAATTGAGTTTGTTTTTTTAATTATCTCAGACATGTGTCAGAATGTGTTTTCTCCAATTAACAATTTTAAAAGTGCCACTATACGATCATCTATTTTATTACCTGTTTAATTCCACATAATACAAATGTAACGCAAAAATGCGGCGATGATGGTCAAACAAGTTAATCTTCTTTCTTCTATTACTAAGTCTATGAGTTATTTAGACTAAATAGGCTTTGTTAAAACCTTATCATGGGTTACTGTGTAATAGATATTCTTGATTAAGTTTTGAACTAAGATGATTTGAAAATCGTATCGAACACGACCTAATTGGAGTGATCACTGATACAAGGAGTTGACTATTCCAGCAGTCATGAGCCACCCTACTTATGAGCTCCTCAGCAAGTCATTCCCAAGAAATATTCTTGAAAAGCCCACCTGTACATAAAAGATCCCGGTTACTACAGTTTGTTGTATGCAACCTCAACATCTTCATGTAATCTAAGTACTACACACTGATTCGTTGTTGTTGTTGTCAATGACCCCTGGCCAGAAGTGTTCCAGACTAGGTCCATATAGACTTTGCAGGCTGTGGGGTGCGGCTCCGGTTTACAATAACACCACAAGGGTCGGAGTTCTTTTTAGTTTGGTGCCACCTCAAAGCTACCCCAGGGGGTAACATCTGAGGGGATCGTACCCTCTCCCACCCTCTCTGACCTCGTAGAGGGACTTTCCGGTCCACGGATTTAACGTGCCCATATCCGGTCTAGACACGGAGGTATGTAATGGCGCTTGTCTGGATTTAAACCAAGCACCTTCGCTGCCGAAAGCCGACGCGCTACCATTAGGCTATCTCCGGTTCGCACATTGATTCGTGAAGGGCCTTTGTTCTTTCCTTTGTGAGCACAGTTATCTGCATAAGACTGCACCTTTTAGTCACCAGAAAAAAATTAGAGCACTTCCTCTACCGGAATTATTATCCTTCTAGCTTACTTATCGATATTCCCTGATGTGAATCCACAAGGGCGAAAGCTAAGTCAATAGTTATTGGGGGGGGGCTAAAAATGCCTGTCTTAAAAATAAGGAGTTCACATCAAATTTCATACTGGCAAGATGAATCTTCCTCAAGTTTAAACAGTTTTATTTTTATATGGTGATAACGTGACATTATTTAACACAAAAATCTTTATATTAAAAACTGATTTTCTATTTAAAATATAAGAGAATGTCAGTTTAATATCACTTATTATCATAATTAAATTATCTTTTAATTTTCAGTGATTTTAATAAGGAGTTGCGCACATGTTTTGTAAAATTAAAAAGTTCATTTTTTTTTCAAAATGGTTTGTAAGGAAATATTTTTAAAACTGTATATTATTACTATAAATATAAAAATAGTTTAGAAATAATTTATGGAATTTTCGAAGTTCATACCACTTACAATTTCTCGCATCCTAAAATGTCACAAGAGGAGAGATTTTCGTAGAAGGCGTCTCGCTTAATGTTAAGGGCATTTCGATCAAATTTCCTCTTATTGCTGACAGCTCGAAGGTTTTATTTTACAGCTCCCATCAAAAATTTCTCTTTATCTCCAGAAATGGGCTTGTTTCCTTCTCTTGTTATTTATTAATGAGATGATCTTTTTTTTTATTCTCAGAATTTATGACGATATACAAGTCCAGTTACTTTTTTTAAAAGAAAAAAATATTTTTTTATTCTTAAATGAAGTTTCTCCTTACATAGGAGTTCAAGAGTTAAGTAAAAAATACTGAAGTGCTGCCATTACGTGTTACGAAATTTTTCCGATAATGTCGTTTCGACGTCAGTTACAAGACTGTTGCCTTTTTTCCCCGTTTCAATTAAAACGCTTTTCGTGTATATACAGAATTCCTCTTTTGAGTGTACCTTCGGTTAATGCACTAATTAATTTGGGGGTTTATTCTGAGCTTTCTTTCTTCCTCATAAATTTTTCTAATGTGTATGCGGATATTAGTTAATGAGTTTGGAGGTATGAAACGGAAAGAATTACGCGTTGGAATTTAAAACTAGTCGATCGAGAGGGATCCCCGAAAAAAGGCAAAATATTTGCAGAGATATTTCTTATATATGTGACCTTGAGCCTTACTACTGTATTACACTTTTTGATCAGGCTGGCTAGGAAATAAGATAAAAATGGGGTATATTTTTTAAATAATTAATATTTTATTTAGTAAAACATCCAAAAGTATATATATAAAAGTCCAAAATATTCTTTAACATCCTGACACGAACAAAAGGCCATTCAAAAGAACCTGACGTAAATAACGTTGAAATATATTGTTAATGACGCATACTTCGGATTTCATTTGTATCTCTGGGTGACACATTTTGTCTCCTTTGAATTTCATACCTATATTTCTTTTTTACTAGTTTTATCTTTTTCTTGTCTCTGTGTGTACGTGTTTGCTATCAGAACCAATCATTTGTATTTTAGTTCATGTCAGTAGTTACCTGGACGTTGAAATATATTTGGATAAAGGTTTATATCAGCTACAAATTCCAAAGAAGATTTTAGCTAGTGTAGGGGAAAACAAATTTTAAAAATATTTTCAGGGAGAACAAGAAATGTAGTACATATTAGGGTATACGAACCCTAGTGTTAAAAACCAAGGAAAAATGAAAAAAACTGCTGAAGCTCGGAAAATATTGTGAAGACTTGGTTGGGACTTTAAACATGAGCAAAAATTAACAAAGTAAGGTGTTACTCTTTACACTCCACTATTGTGGTGATGATAATTAATAGTTTATTAAATAATTAACGGTTATTTTAATATCGGGTATTGAAATAATTAAGTTAGTAAAGTAAGTAAGTATTTAAGTAAATTTTAGTAACAGTTGTGCTTTGTTTTAATCAATTTATTAAGCCTCTGCTAAATATATGTGAGGGTTAAACTTGTGGTGATCAAATATTAATTGATTTGATTAATGTCATCGCATTTGGAGAAGTGTGCGCAAGTTTCTCTAAATGTTTTGACATTGTGAAGAATTAAGTTGAAATAGATCATCACATGTTATTCCTTATTGTTAAAATATTGATAAATTTATAAACCTTGTAAGTGGCTGGTACGTATTTTTGGCTGGTGAATTTGAATTCAAAGGTTGAAGAAAATTTGTTAAATGGTAAAAGTATTAGAGATATTTATTGTTTTCTTTCTTTCCCTAAAACTGACCCTGTGCCTAGTAACAAGTTCATATCGCTACCTCTGCTGGCCGCTGTCATTGGTAATTTGATATGCCCGGTCTTCGCCATTCCTTCGTGATGCACAACTAAGCCCCCCCCCCCCCCCCCCCGAGCCAGAGAGGAGAAAGGATGAGAAGACCAGAACGTGCGGAAGGGTACAGCGTCTTGTGGGTGGAGGTAGCGCGGAGAAAATTTAATATGGCGTTGGTACGAGTTCAGAAGATGAAATAAAATTGGACTACAGTTCCAGAAGATAGAAAATGGTGGCCTGCAACCTTTCACTCGAACTTTATGTTCCAAATGGTTGGCGCGCTAGCGGACACTTTGCAATCATACAGGCTGCGGACAACTACAAGGAATGGAGCGGTGACTCGGGAGCGGGGGAGTTTGAAAAAGATTTTTTTCTGGATCCTGAACTGGTGGCGAGGGGAGCGTGGACCCAAGCTTGGGCCTCCCAGCCTAGGGACGATGGCCACGGGTGAATTTCTTTCTTTTCCTTTCTTTCTGTTCTTTAAATACTATCCCTAATTTCTCTCCATTTTGAAGCTGCAGCATAGTCACTAAAGGCTCATTTTATTTTACTTTATTTTATTTTATTTTTTAATGTTAGCAATTACATATAGAATAATTAAGTTTTTTTTATTCACCAGCCACTCCTTATTGATTTATTGGAATTTTCATTTTATTTATTTGATTGTGTTGAGATGATATAAATGTTGGTTTTGCAGCAAATGCATTTTATCAATTGAATTTGTTTTGTTGGAATAAGGTTAAGAAATTATTGAGATAAAAAGTTTGATGGTGATAATGTCAGTGAAATTGTTAATAAATTGTTATTATTAGTTTGTAAAGTTGAGTCATGTCAGTCCTTGCCTTAGAGTTAATTTTCTGATTTTCAGCCTGGGTTTTCTTTTATTTCAGCAGAGTTGAAGTTTTGAAGCTTTTTCTTTTAGGTGAAGTAATTTTATTTCTAGGTGTTCTCCAAGGTTAGATAAGTAATTTTTTTAGATTCAATATCATTTTTCTTTTGGCTCATTAACCACCACAGTGGTGCAAACAGTAAATCGAACCTAGGGTAAATTTTAATTATTAATTTGGGTTATTGCTACACACAACGCACGTCTTTTAAATGTACTAACCACTAATGGCAAATATTGTACTTAAATTTAACTGAAACCTAATTAAATGTAAATGAAGTAATTGATAGTAAAGAGATTATACTACCTTTAATTAATTAGTTAATTATTAATGAATAAAGATTTAAAATAACCCCCAAATACAAATATCGTCACCACACTATGCAGATGAGCTGATTCTGGGAGGGGGGGGGGGAACTTGCATAATTGCCGTGAATACAAAACGCCGTTTGGATAAGGTATCTCCTATTTTACCTGTAATGTTGACGACGGGAAAGTTGCTTTACTGGGTGATATACACGGTTTGATGGACTGGATTAGATTTAGTGACTTCCTGAGGGACAACATTAATCGGACAGTCACTCCAGATCTTAGGTTCAGTTGAGGTTTATCATCATACGGAGCTAAAATAAACGTTGAAGTCCTTTAAAAAACTGACGTCTATGACATATAATTAAAAAACACAACACTGCACAACATCTGTAGGTGTTGTGTTGTTGTTGTTTCTAATGCCCCCTAGCCGGAAATATACTAGACCAAGTCCATATAGGCTTGCGGGCTAAGGGGTACGGTTTAAAATGGCACCGCAAGGGTCGGTGTCCGATTTAGCCAGGTGCCGCTTCAATTTTGGCCGAGCACCCAAAGGGGTGACATCTGGGGGGGATCGTACCCTCTCCCACCCTCTCTGACATCATAGAGGGACTTTCCGGTCTACGGATTTAACGTGCCCATATCCGGCCTAGATACGGAAGCATCTAATGACGATTGTTGGGATTCGATCCGAGCACCCTCAGCACCAAAAGCCAACCCGTTACCATTAAGTTACCTCATTCCCTGTGGATGTTATATCATCTGTATAAGAATAAATCGTTAAACAGCGTCCTCAATAATTTAAGTCCAACTAATTTTAATATGTAAATGTTATGTATATATAAAACGATATGTAGATTTTTAATTTATCTGTATGTATATGAAAAACAAAATATAGTTGTTCCTTTTTTTTTATTAACGAGCCCCTCATTTGTATCTTTTAAATTAATCATGGTCCGTCTCTTTATTCAGTCATTTTCTAAATTTATTTCCTTTCCTATTATTTTCGGTTTCCAAGTGGAACGCTGGTCAAGTTCGATTTTCAAAATCTCAACAAATTGTTTTACCCTTCTTTACATGAACTACGTCATAACATAACCATACGTGAAGCATAACCATATATGGAGTTAGTACGAGTAGTTTCGCTGCAAATATTGCCCCCCCCCCATGTTGACTCAAGCGCAGAGGATATATATTTAATAATGACCACAATGGGTATATAATGGATATATAATGACCACAGATGGATTGCTGAGCCAAGTATAGAATATAATGGAAGGTTGACAGTATACAACGTGTTTAAAATTCTTGCCTTGGAGGTATATTTTTTCCCATGATCATCAGTATATATATATATATATATATATATATATATATATATATATATATATATATATATATATGTGTGTGTGTGTGTAACATACTGGACAACCCAAGGAAAGAATGGGCGTCCAGTACATCACAGGCAATGATGGTGTAGTCGTGGCTATAATAATAATCGACGCAGCAAGTTACAGCATTATACTAGTTTTATTTCGTCGGGGAATACGTCCTCCCAAGGCAGTTACATGATCAAAAAAGCGTACATGTACGTGATCCCAAACCTTATATAAACTTATCTCGTCATGTGATCATAGTAAGGTTTAATTGGTTAAAAGTTAGGAAAAGGCCTGACAAATGCGCTAAAGCGTTTAATTTTCTACCCACGCCACGCAAGTTTAGTTTTCGATTAACAGGCAGCCATTTAATTTTTTCTCTAGAGGTTATTAGAACTTAGAATCAAAAGCGAAATTAGTTTCGAACGCCGCAGGGAATTTAGAATAATGTTAGATTTTAAAATGGAATTTAACGCGAATGCCCAAAGGGAATTACCTGTTTCAAGGAATTAAAAAAGGGTTTGTAATTTGGAATAGTAAAGTGAGGAATTAATAGTTTTTAAATGTTAAGATTGTTGAATTAAGAAATTACTAGTTTTTAATATTATATATATATATATATATATATATATATATATATATATATATATATATATATATATATATATATACATTCACATATATATATATATATACATATACATAAATAGTATATATATATATGTATGTATGTATTTATATATATATGACTAATGGCGAATATGGAACTTGAGGGATAGAGAGCTGTCATCTTTAAGGGAATGGCTTTATAAACGGTTAAAGATTATGAAAAATATGTGTGTCAGATGATAATAAATACAAATTATAAAATATATATTAAATTCGAAACATATACTCTCAGAAATAAATATTTTCGGCCATATTTCCTCATGTATTATAATTAACATAAACTCTAATTTCTAATCCAGGTCTTATTACAGATATTAAATTTTATGGCCTTCAAACTTATGACGATAAAATACAATTATACATAGTTATATTGATCTTTTAGTGCAATCTTTAAAGTATGGTTACAAACTTTGTCCCTTTATAAAGACCAGTTATTTATCTTATGCCGACAGGAATAAGATAAATAACTTGTCTTTATAAAGGGAATTATGGCATTAAAACCGAAACTAGTAGTTAGAATACTGATTATCAACTGAAACATGTGCAAGTGCATTCGAATCTGACTTATTTTAAAGAAATTTAGAAAGTATACGTTTTTCATTGGTCGGAAGATTTATAAATTGAAATAAAAATTTACAAAAGGCAACAAAATATATCGCTTGATAACGCTTTCAAATGAAGGGCATAAAAAAAGTTAAATTCTTATTTAAATAAATGAGTCTCAGAAAACTCCATTAGAGCGACCACTTTTCCTAGAATAACTATGAAAGTGAACAGCATTTATTCCAAAAAAAAATTTCTGATGCTAGCGTCAAAATTTATGTAATATTAATACTGACCTGGAATTAAGATTCCTTGTATATAACGCCGAAAATGCAGCAACGTCTGAAAGTCATTACAACCCTTCGAGCATCTAATGATATGATGTAATAGGTTTTTAATATCACTTTAGGTATTATTTCAGATTTTTAGCTTTTAAATTGGATAATAAAGTCTAAACTCTATAGCTTCACATTATCATTTGAGAGTAGCGAGAAACTTCGATTCTAAAGTTTCATTATACCTAATAAAAATATTCGAACTTTTATTGTCCATAAAAGAAGATACTTCGAAAATATATGCACGTAATAAAAACTGAAAAAGATTACACAAGTTTTATTTCATATATATATGTATATATATATATATATATATATATATATATATATATATATATATATATATATATTTAAACTGTTCGTTTTTATACTGTTAAAAGCGAAAATAGAAACTTACAGTAGATAGCGATAGATATTTTGTTAATAAAAGGTAAATAATATTTTATTCGCTATAATATACTAAATGTACTTTCAACTAGTCAAGATACAGTGTGTATGTTTGAACAACCGTTTCTTCTCTATATCATAGCTATGAATATTAATTGACTAAAACTTTGGACGGAAGCACGAATTTTAGTTTCACGAAGGGAGGGGATAATGGATATACCTAATCCATTTAACTTACTTATGGTAACCTTTTCCTTACGAGGAGGAATAGCAGGTATCCCAAGAATACGGGCCAAAGTGTATGTACAGTCGAACCTCTATATATCGAAGTAGCAAATTGCCGGAAAAAAATTCGATATATAGAAATTTCGATATATAGAATTGAGCTTAGTTTTATCATAATTCTCCTAAAAAAAATTAAAGCTAATTTTCGTATACGAAACTCCATTTCTAATATATATGCGAATCCCATTAAATGAAAGTTAATAACTAAAAAATGAATTAATATGAAAGATTTATTGAGTACTACATACCTTTAAAAAACAATAATCCAGACAGTGGTTACAATGATCAGTTACATTTTTTATTTATTCAGTCCACTAAAAACTTAATCAGGGACATTTTCCGCGAATTGAAGTCCATGACATATTGTTTCAAATGCCAAAAATTGAGAGATTTTATTCTAAAGTGGAATAAAATCTCCCAATTTGTCTTGAAAAAATTTCGATATATAGAGATTTTTTCGATATATAGAAACAATTTTTCTATGTAATGAACATGGAGATTTTCTAAGAGTTCGATATATGGAAAATTTCGATATGTGGAAGTTCGATATATGAAGGTTCGACTGTATATATATATATATATATATATATATATATATATATATATATATATATATATATATATATATATATATATATAAACATAAAAACCCTAAATCCCTTTCAAGATTCTAAATTCTTCTAAATTTCCTTGGGTGTGGATTAATTTCGTTTCCGATTTAAAGAACAAAGACAGCTGCGTAGCATCCCCTCGAAAATCCCAATTTCTCGCGCATCTTACATAAGGTATCACGTGACCTCTAACACAAGAGTCATGGATAGCCAATCATTACTCTTTTTCATGATCACATGACGAGCGGCCTCAAAAGTTTATATATGTCCCAGCGGTCAAAATTCGAAGAGCTCTTGTCATTTTCCGTCGCCCCGAGAAGATGTGTCATTTGTCTAATTAAATATGTAGTTCAACGTAACGATTGCCATCTATGCTCCCGGCCTCGACTATACTATTATACTAATATGCAAGGTTTTGTTGTTTTGAAATGAATAGGTGTATCTGAAGGGATCTTTTGTGCAGATTTCGAAAACGGCCTTCAAAATTCCGTATCACGTAACTTTTTTTCACAAATGATGGAAATGTGAAGATTAAAAAAAACGGTATTTTGTAATGATATCGTTACAGGGCAACGCTCGTAACGCGTGAAAATGTTCTCTGGAGGGGCGGAATGATTGTTTAAGGAATAGAAAAACATCAATATCTAGCTGATAATGGAAATACACCTGTTTCATCTGTATGACGTCATGATTTGCGCCACTCACAAAGGCGAAACATGAGAGAATTTATCTTGGCACGGCAGTATGGCTCATACCTCACGCAAGCGCTCTCTTTTTGTGATTGGTCACATATGGCGCCATTCGAGGCAGATCGTGGTACACTGGTATAGTGTACACGTGGTACGTGGTACACTAAAAATCATAGCGACGACTGCTACTTCTGCACTGTGAATATCGGGGGCCATACCAGAACCAGTAAGCATAACATTGTGTATCCCAATATCTGCCATGTGTCTGCCATAAGGCCATAAGACCATTGCCCCATAGTGAATCCATCCCTGTGCCATCCCCGTCCAATATCAATCCCCCAACAAACACCGATTCAGACGATGTTACAAGTGAGGAGATGTATAAACCGGACATCACGGAGGATGAAACCCCAGTGCCATTTACACAGCATGAACTGAATGATTTGGTTCGCAATCTGAATTTACCTAAAGACACGCAGCAGAGCTTTTAGGATCAAGACTTCATGACAAGAATTTACTGTGCCCTAATATGAGATTCTCCTAATACAAACACCGCGAAGCAGAATTGGTTCCGTTTATTGCTGAGGAAGGTGGTTTGGTATATTGTCGAGACATTCCGGCAGTCATGAAATACTACTTCAAGATCAATTACAATCCAGGATAGTGGATGTTCATAGATGCCAGAAAATCCAGTTTAAAGGGTGTTTTATTACACAATACTAATATCCATCCATCCATTCCAGTAGCACATTCTGTGACTTCGAAAGAGACATACGAGAACCTTAAATTACTGCTGTAAAGTGTGCAGTACAAATTTCATAAATGGTCTTTGTGAGGGGATTTCAAGGTGATTGGAATATTGCTCGTCCATCAAGGAGGCTACACAAAGTTTCCTTGCTTTGTGTGTGAATGGGACTCCAGAGTAATGACGGAACCTTGGGTTCGGCAGCAGTGGCCAGTTAGAAGTACATTCACACCTGGAAAAAAAAAAACATTGTTTCAATTCCACTGGTTGATCCCTCGAAAATACTGTTGCCACCTTTACACATCAAACTTGGCTTAATGAAGCAATTCGTGACAGCTTTAAGCAGGGACAGTAAATGCTTTCAGTATGTGTGTGGTAAATTTGCATCAATCACGCCTGAAAAAATTAAAGCTGGCATTTTTGTAGGCCCTCAAATACGAAAATTAATGGCAGACAACAAATTCGAGAAAACTATGTGTGAGTACGAAACGCGAGCATGGATTGCTTTCGGAAATGTGGTACACAACTTTTGGGGGAACACGAAGCTTTCAAATTACATTACTTTAGTTGAGGAGCTGCTGGAATCTTATAAACTGCTTGGTTGTAAAATGAGCGTCAAAGTTCACTGTCTTCATGCTCATCTCAATTACTTTCTTAACAATCTTCGCGATTTTTCGGAAGAACATGGCGAGCGCTTCCATCAGGATATTAAAGTGATGGAAAAGAGATACCAAGGAAAGTGGACTGTACATATGATGGCCGACTATTGTTGGATGTTGAAAAGAGATTGTACGGACGCACACCGAAGACAATGCAAAAAAAATGAAGTTTGAAGGGGGGGCCAGTGGTCAATGTAAGGAATATTTGCTTTTGAATATGTACTGATGTTTATCTGTTCTTTAAACAATCATTCCACCCCTCCATAGAGCATTTTCACACGTTGCAAACGTTGCCATATAGCAATGTCATTAAAAAAAAACTTTTTTATAATTTTCACATTTCCATCATTTATGACAAAACTTGACGTGATACGGAATGCCTAGATGCCACCACAATTTTGACCGAGGAACCTCAGGAGTGACATGTGGGGGATCGTACCTTCCCCACCCACTGACCTCACAGGACTTTCCGGTTTACGGATTTAACGTCCTAGACATGAAAATATTTGTTGTTGTTGTTGTTTATGCCTCTTGACAGACAGCAACATCAGATCAAGTCCCGAAGCGATGAAGGTGCGGTTCCTATTTTGACTGACTCCACAAGGGTCGGAGTCCGACTTCGCCAGAGGACCAGTCCCGTAATTTTAAATCGAGTCAAATGATGAGACCAGAACACTTGACCCCGTACCTCCAGAGGTAATTTTGAGAACTTGGAAGACATTGCAGCCACAACAGATTTTACGTGCACCCGCCGCCTTCACGGCAGTGGATTAGTCAGCGATGAGCATGAACCAGTGACTTTCAGATCACTAGCCCGCTGCTCTTTACTACTGGGCCACTGCGACCACACGAAAATATCTAACGGTGCTTGTCGGGATTCGATCCGAGCACCTCGGTACCGAAAGCTGACGCGCTGCTGATAGGCTACCTCGAGCCCATTTTACCCCTCTGACGACGGAAGTCCCACTTTGCAGCTAACCACAGAAGATCGGTCCGGCCGAGTACAAGAAGCGTCTTCCCCTTCCCCCACAGTACATTTTGAGGATTGTACTGAAATTTGTCACTTTGGGCTATGGCCCCTCTATCAGCAGTCTCCACTATCAGCATCAGGTCATAAAGTACTCCGGGATCGGTTCTAGACAATAAAAGAATGACTGTGCGGTAACGTTAAACTATTGGTAGAATAACCACCTACCAGGCAGTAGGGGAGAGGCAATCTAGGAGATTTTCAGCTGGCCGTCTGGACTTCTGAATGTTCTGCCGGCTAAGCCGGTTCGACCTTCAGAAGGTTAAATTATAACAACCTCAAACTGTTTCACATATTCTTAGCCACATGTTTAATTTCAATTCAAATATTTACTACATATCAAGAATGTCTTGATAAACAATAGTTGTTGACTTCGGCGTTTCTGGTACTTTATCCCCCACTCCAGTGGAACGTGTGTAGCTTTTTAGGTACGCATATCATCAGTATGCAAATTCGCTGGTATGAAAAGCTTGGGCTTTTTAGAGGCAAAGCACAACAGCTCACCTTACAATTAAAACTATGGAGTTGAAAGGCATTGGAAGTTTTCGTTCAGCAAGAGCGCAAGACGTACTAGTTATTCTGGAGCCTGCCTTGATGCGGTGACATGCGTCTTATAAACTGTCTAATAAGTAATTAGTTGTATAAGAAAATAATTTTTATTATTCAACTAGTGAAAAATACTTTCTAAATTTCTTTGAAATATATCAGAAGCAAATGCATTTATATATGTTTCCGTCGATAATCAGGATTCTAACTAGTTTCGGTTTTAAGGCCATATTCCCTTTATGATGACCAGTTATTAATAATGTGTCTAAAGATTACATGTTTCAGTGAAAGGTTTTAATGTTTCTTCTTAACCAGCTGTTTTGTCTTTTCAGGCCGCCCTGTCTGTTCAAGTTATATACGCTAAGACTCAATGTTGTGATGTTTCTTCTTAACCAGCTGCCGTCTCTCAAAGTTGTATACGCAAATACTTAATGTTGTTGAGTTCCAAACTGCTGCATTGACTTCAACAATGCAGCAAAACTTCATACCGGGAAACTTGTTAATTTATAAATTATGTAACACATCGTTAATTATTAAAATAAAAATAATTACAAGATAAAAAGAACTTTTAATATACCCTGTTTTTAAATTTTCTGTTGAATCATATAAACCTGACAATTCTATGTATTAATAAATACTTTTTTAAAATTTTTTTGAGGAATTATCCCATCAACTTGAAAGAAAATGAAGTTAATTGGAAGTTAACTTGCATTTAACTTTTCGCTCCCGTTCCGGCCAATAGATGGTTGCACGAGTCTACAAAACTAAATTAATTGAAAATAACTGAAAATTAATTTAATTCTGTTTAAAGATGGCTAAAAGTGTTTAAAAAATGCATTGTCATCATGTTCTGAGCTATTCTAAAAGTTTCAAATGTCTAGCTAGTCGGGAAGTTAGTTAAAAATCGATTGCAATATTTGTACTTGAAAAACACACACACAAACAAGCAAATTAATAAAAACATGGTAATAATAAATTTAAATTAAATTGAGGCGTTCCCGTTGAAAAGAGGGTAAGTGCCAAAATTTCCAAAAAGTGTTTTTTCACTGATACAAGGGTTTTTTCCAAGGCTAATGGCATGGAAAAGGAGGTAAATGCCTAGCACAGAACTAAACCAAACTAGCTAGGCCCTTATCTCCCTTTTCCATGCCATTAGCCTTGGAAAAAAAAAACTTGTATCGGTGAAAAAATACTTTTTGGAAATTTTGGCACTTACTCTCTTTTCAACGTGAACGCCTCAATTGCTTGTTAATATTATTTCGGAAACTCTTTTTAAACAAATGTTAGAGAACATTCATTTGAGATCCTGTCAGGGATATTTAAAACATCTAGACAATCTATTGGCCTCCATTGCTTCCCATACTTTTGTAACAGAATGGTTAGAACATTGAATCAGCAATGCATTTGCTATACTTTTAATTTCTATTCCTGAGGCTGAGTGAGTATGGAAGTAAATCTATAATTCTTTCATTACATAACAACAATAAGGTTCAGTTTTTTTTTACAAAATAAAAGCTTTATGCATACTCTTGAATAAAAGCCTCAGAGGCTATTTGCCCTAATATGATAAATACACTTTGCTTTTTCTTGAAATAAACCTCGTTTTACTCAGACAGATCAGACGAGAGGGAAGAGAGGGGGTCCATTTCCCGAACAAGAGATCTCTTGAAGCTTAACGTAAAAATTCTTTGTACCGAGGTCGCCTCTCGACACTCCTGATTCTATCCTCCTCAGTAAATACACTCTTTAAGATAATGAATTTATAGATAATGAATTTTCATTCAAAAGAATGTCTTTTTTTTTTACTTTTCTAAGAGACTTTCAAAATTTTTACCAATATATCTCCGGGAAAAAAATTACTAATTTTAAAACTTGAATATAATAATTATCAGCCATAAAAATAAAATATCGTTTTAAAGACCAAAAATATTTTTTTGAACTTTTTGAACTGCGTTGAGGTTATAATTAATCTCTATTAAAGAAAAAGACTGAACTTTCGCAACTGACTTGTGTAAAATTTATTCTTGAGAGACAGTGCTATAACAGAACATTGACTGTTCTAAAAAAGCTCTGAATTTATTGTTCTTAAATTACGATAACATTCAACCTAAAATGCGACATGTATGAACAACGAGGAACCACGTCTTATATGTTCTTCAAACATTCGCTGGTAAAAAGGAATTTTCTACTCTAAAGGAATAGTTATTTGCATTAAGCAAAATATGCTTCAAACACCGTAAAGCTGCGTCTAGACAAATGATTAATATAGCGTGAGAAGCGGTAAAAATCTCGCTCATTGAATTTATTCTCTTTGGGATACCATAAATCATTTTAAGATAATCCAAGGGCAAAATTGAAGTTATAGGGTTATTATTAATAAAATTTGTAGATTCCCCTGCAGGCAGTAAATTCAATATGCTTATATAAACAACTAAAGCATTTATATTTGCAGTGAAATATTTTATTCTACTTTTGAGAAGATCTGAATTTTAAAGTGCATATTTGCTTAGATTTTATAATACTGTTTTTTTTATTATAAAACAACCGCGTTAATCATGTATAGTAATACATAAATGTAAAAAAAATACTTTTTTGATGCACGCGACAGTATAAACTTAAAAAAAAATTCTGTTAAGACTAAATTAGAACCAACAAGGAACTTATTAAAAAAATCAGTTTTTTTCATTATCTGGTCCTATTAATAAATAAGAAAATGGGTCCAAGAGTCTTAAAGAAAGCCTATTTTAAAGAAAACTTCAAAGCGAAAAATGTTTTGAATAGTATTTTAACATTTATTTATTATTGCCACTGAGTTGGATCAAACATTTTGCAGTTGTTCCTCCCGATCGATTCAGTTCATGGATGGTGTAAGCGTATGGTTCAAAAAGTCCAAATTCCTCTCAGGAGAAAAGTTCCGGGACAAAGGAAATATAATAACAGGTAACAGGCGATCCTGAAAACACCACATGCCGTGGTATGAGATATTTCATTATTAAATTTCATTCCCTCGTTCTTCTAACAGATAATTCCCCTTTCATGTATCCTGTTCCGACGTCGACTCCCAAGTAGTTCTGAAAAATCTGTTCTTTTCTTTATTTATATCAAAAGGTTTAAGGATCTTCATATTTCTGAACTGCCCATAGAGACAGTACCTTCTAATACCTTATGAAGGCAATCATGAATTCTAAAATAGTTGATAATCTCAATAATTCTTGCCGTTCTTAAGAAACTGTATGTTCCTATTTTCCTGTATAGAATCAACATGCTTAAAAATGCCAACTGTTACTTGTAACAGCATATCTAACAACTATAGGTTTAAAATACCAAAATCAAATCGCCAGCTAGTCAAATTTATTTTGACCAGGGAGGATTGAACATTGAAACCAAGGCCGTAATCAAGGAGCAATGGAAATATCCAGTTTCTTCGTTAACCGGTATATAATGCTAGTTGGATGCTTGTTAAGACAATCGCACTAGGAAGCACTAAAGAGGAACATTCCAGAGAGCAGGCTTCAGTGGTAGATGACTTGAAGTCTGCTGATTAAGGATATCTGCCTCTGATCATCATCTACTAACAATTTTTAAAAAGATAGAGAACACTGAGTGTCTTTGGATACCATAGTCTTGTTATTGTTTCTTGCACTATTATACCATCTACATTTTCACAATTTATTTTCATTGACCTTTAAAGTTGGTATGTCTTTTCTCCGATGCTTTCTGCGGGCAACAGTGTGCGACAGTCCCATTACTTTGACTTAGTAAGCAATAAGTTTGAAAGGCCATAGAGACTCTCTGATCCAATGATTCGACCTTAACTACTACTTACAGTTCTAGGTTTTAAGGGAGATGTCGTTGAAGCACCCTTATCCGGTCCAATAGAAATGTTCTTTCTTTCAGTTGCTTTTTCTGTCAGTAAGACGATCTACTTATATTCAGTAGAGGTGCTTTCATTAGAGTTACGTATTAACCCTCTAACGGTAAAGTAGTTTCAGACGAAATAGATGGTAAGGTCGGGTCGGATCCGACCCGATGTCTTTTTTGATGAGGTTTTTGGTAGAAATAAGTACACATTAAGCCTTTTTGTTGTATAATAACATTTATTGATAATATTTTACATGAAAGAAAAACCTTTTTGTAGAAAAAAAGATCAAAGAATTGTAATTTTGCTAAATAAAGAAAATCTCTCTTGCATCTACATAGAGTGTTGTATACTATATTAGGTCTAATAAGTAATTTACCTTATTATACCTAACCTAGTCTTGTACCTAGTTTTAGAAGTTACTGAACCAAATTTCCGAGCACAAAAATGTAAAAAATAATATATACTGACATTTAGGGCCTACAAAATCGAAATTAAATAATTCAAAATCTAAAAAAAATGGCTAATGATCATGTAGAACGTTTTTCAACAAAGACACTCATATTTACTGCAAATGCTCCAACATCTGTTGTAAGACTGCCTGGTAGGGTTTCTTGTTAACTCGATCTCTTGCAATGAGAGGGGAGAGTACGGGAGGGGAAAAACACACCCCTGGGTCGGATCTGACCCCACCGTACCGTTAGAGGGTTAAACGCTTATAATCGTTCAATAGTGCTGAATTTAGAATTATTTGCATTTCTTGAAAAAAAGTATTTACCTAACAACTTGAAACAGTTGGTTTTATCTATGCCCTTTATTTTGTCACAGTCTGCATGTTTTTCAACCCTAAACTTATGCGAAATACTCCAAGCACACAAAAACATACAACATGCAAGGAAAAATATGGTTACGCAACCAAGAGAAATTAAGAATAAATGAAAGGTGATGATGCAATGTATGGAATGTCTGAACAGCTATGAAATGAGTTTATCTATCATTTGCAAAACGTATAAGCTATGAAGACTGTCTTGAATATAATCTACAATGACGTTGATGAAAACTATTCATAAGCCTCTTATTTACTTTCCGTTGAAATGATTACTTAATCTGAAACGGACACTTATATCTACTAATGTTAATATCATTTATATTATCAACAAATTATTTCCGACTTAAACGTATAACTTCAAAGAACTCAACGTTATTGTTAGATAAATTCCTTCAACTCAACTTGAGATAGAATGTTAATTTTAGACAAACATGGAGGTTTTGAATACTTAAGTTGACGAATTAAATTTGTTCACAAGTCGTTTGCAGTCTCAGTGACTTGAATACTAACACGACATTTCCCGGAAATTTAATAGTTTTCCTCTAATTTTGACGTCATGGGAGCTATTGTTATACAGCCAAATTCAGTTCAAACCCCAAATAAATAAATTTATAATAATAAAGTACAGAAAAAAATCAGTATTTTTAGATGGAACGTTAGAATATAAAGGAAGAGTACAAAATTATGTTCTTCCGTACTTCTGAATTTTAAAACTTGATATAAATATTCAAAAATATTAGCCACTTCAAACATTTTCTATGTTTTCTTTGAGTGTACCTTTTACAAACATAAAAAAAATGTATGATATATTTCCGATTTTAGAGAAGCTTGGATTCAAAAGTACTCAAGTTCCCTGAAAAATGTATATCGCTGTGTGATATCTTTTATCTTAAAGATTGGAATTCAAAACAGTTTTATAAACAGAAAAATTCTTCCGATATAAAAAAAGCAGTTCCGAATATTTTTACAAATATCAGCGTAAATGCTCGGGATTTGGGGGTGAAACATTTCAATCCTTACTCGGATATTTTCGCAATAGATATAAACATTTGGAAATATCTTTTATGTGTTACAGAAGTTTCAAAAACATTTTCTGTTGAAATGAAAGTTCATGTTTAAAAATTTTTTATGGCATTCTCCTGCAGTAATGTTCTGTATTTGAGCAATTTTATCAAGTTTGAAGAGAAGAGAGCTAAAGGCCGCATTTATCTAAAAGTTCGCTCAAATTGCATCACACATATTTCTGAAATACTTTCGATAAAGAACGCTCAAAGTTTGATAGTAACTTTTGAATTTCAATGCGCATGAATTGGAAAAGTGATATGTGTGTATTAATTGGATACCGTTTTATACAGAAGAAAAAACTATGGAAAGGATGTTTTTATTTGAAGTACCTTCAGAAGTACTTCTTTTAGAGATATAGTATTTATATGGGCCCCAAAAAGACGAGATTTTGGTTATTTTTTCAACAAAAGTTTGAAGACGTGAAAGTTAAGAATCTACCATGGTATCAAATTGCCCCATTTACACTCATAATGTGTCTAAGAAAAGGAATCAAACTCTAGGATTTAAAGCTATTTTAACCCTTCAGCAGGCGTGCCAATTTCTGGAACACCAGCAGGCGCGCGTGGCACGAAGTGCAACGTCTCTTTCAACCTTGATTATTCCTTTTGTAATAAACTTTTTTTTTCAAATTGAAAATAATAATTCTGCGTTTTATGACAAGATATAAAATGTTGATAATATTGAGATATGTTTATAATTAAAGGCCGAAGAATGCAGATACAATCACCTTATTTCAAAACTGTCTGGTTTAATGCATCTAAGGGCAACTTGGGAATGGATTCCTATTATGTCCAAAAACCTAAAAAGCAATGAGATTGTCCATCTTCGTAATATGCGGAATACCGTGTAATAGCTGCTCATTTGACCTACTACATCAACTCATAATTATTTCGTACTCAATCATCAACTCATAATTATTTCGTAACAATTCATAATAGTGAATTAAAAATTGGGATTTATGATAAAAGATTAGATTTTAACTTTGAGGTTATAACGTTTACCGATTTCCATAGCAACTTGAACTATAAAATTTATTATAATATTTTTTACTCACAACTATACAGAATAAAAAACATATGTAACAACGCTGAAGCTATTTTGGAGGCATGTAGCCTTTTCGAGGAAAACCTAAGTAAGAACAATTTCCCTAAAAATTTCGGCAATTTAAAAGTTTATAAAAAATAGCATTTAGACTCAGGTATATTTTAAAGACGTTTAGGATAGGGTTTCTGTTTTCATTTGTTTAAACTTCAATAGGGTGTGGCGCTGTGGTTTTGCTACAGTGACATAACTATTAGGGTAAAATTGGCTGCTGTTTCGCCATAACCGTCACCTACGGAATTAGGGTATGTATGCATCTTTGGTATTTCATTAGGATTTTATGTGTACTTGCATGTATGGTGCGTTGGGCCCTTACTGTAAGTTGTCTGTGTCTTTTCATTTTGTTTTGACTAAATGTTTCAATGGGGATCTTGGGGCCTTGGGATGTCATTTTGTTATACCTGCATCCTATTCAGAAAGTTCCCCTTGAGGTAACTGATTCGGTTAGGATCCCTGAGATGACGAGACCAGTCGGTTACCTCGATTTCTGGTTCAGTTTCGACACTACTACAGAATCTTGCCTCTGGTGCGTAGAGCCCTGAGTGCTTGATTTCTGTTTGTTTTTTGTCTGCATTCTTCTTATAATTATTTAGCTCTTTTGGATTATTTATTTTTAGTTATATTTGTCATTTTTAGTTATATTCAGTTTCAAAAAATAACATTTGTGAAACACTTTATGATGTTGCTTAAACACTCTATTCTCCAACCTCGTCTTGAGAAATCCAACATAATTAAAACAATAGGCTGCATTCATTTAATTCTTTATCGAAGAATATTGAAGACTGTAGAGGTTAACTGATTCTCTTAGAAATTCTGATGTCTTAGTAATTCAGCGGTTTCACTGCGGATGGTCGGGGAACTTCATAAATTATCTTGACTGAAGGCCAATGACATTGTTTTTTAATAGCATCAGTGCGTATAGACAAATTTAGCTACTCTAGTACCATTGTATCTGCTGACTGCTAAGATTTCCTCCTCCGGCCTTTATGCAAGTGAATACTTGGAATATATAATAACTAGCTGAAAACCCGTACTTCGCTACGGAGTACATTCAAATTAAATACAATGGTCAATGTATGCAATTAATACCAAAAAATAAATATATATATTTATAAGAAATACGACGATCAATGTATACAATTGATGTAAATATATATATATATATATATATATATATATATATATATATATATTAAAAATCATAAAGGATAATTTTAATGACAAAATAATGTAGAGGAAAATATTCAAATTGAATCTAATAGGACATACTAAAGAATACAGTACAGTTAATATAGTACAGTTTGAGGAACATATCTTTTGCTGTATTTTAATATTTTTTTGGATAATGTCCAATCGTCTGCCGCATTAGCAAGGGAAAAAGTATTTTTTTGTCTATTTCATTGTTATGGACGTGACGATAAATTAATTTAAAGACCAGAAAAAGAAATCACGTGATCAGCATTTAATAAATTAAATTCTAAAAATTAATCTTTAAAAATTCACCAAATATCAGAAAATGGAAGTAAAGATTCGAAAAAGATTTCATTTTAAAGGCATTTTTATGATCTTTTTCGTGATATAAATTTTATAACCCTCAGATTATTATTTTAATTGCAAACTTTAAAAAAGTTACTAAAACAGCTTAAATATTTAATTTAAAAAATCTAAGAAGAATTTTTCAAAAATCTTTTTTAGTGCACCCCTACACCATAAGAAGAATCGCCATGCAAAATTTCAGCCCTTTAGGTTCCGCGGTTTGGTCTGTGCGTTGTATGTCAGTCAGTGAGTCAGTTACGGAACTGTTTTATATATATATATAGATACTCTATGCATGTCATTTTAGGCCGTTATTCGTATTTAGCTGAAGATTATTGTAATTTTAAAGATATAATTTTTTAAGTCTACTGTTGCCTTTAATGTTTATTTATAAGTGGAAAATGGGCATTTCTTAGTCATTGGGGGTTTATATCGTGAAGTAGTGCGTAGTCATCGAACCAACTGATTTTTAACCTTTTCGATTGTTCTCTCGATAAAGCTTGATCCCATACAATGGTTCCGAGTTTCAATTTTAGTATGTCAAGTAAAACATATTGATATGTAAAATAAATTTTGTTTTATTTGAATAAATTTACGCGTATAGATACTCGAGTGTCAAATTGTAGTAGCCTAAGCCGTATTCCTCTCCAAATAATTGCCGGGAGAAGATAAAATCCCTTTATTTGGCATTTTTTATGTTTTGTTAGTGAACGTCGAGGTATTTTATAGTCAGTGTAATTAAAGTTTCCTTTGCACTGGCGAGCAATTGATTGCAGGATACTTCTATAAATTCAGGCACCATTTTATTTGTTGTTGATGTCGTTGTTGTGGCTTATACCTCTTGACCGTCAGTATGTCAGATCAAGTCCATATAGGTTATTGGGCGAAGTGTTTCTAATTAGCACCACAAGGGTTGGAGTCCGACTTGGCTAAAGGAGCGGTCCCGTAATTTTGAACCGAGTCAAGTGACGAGACCGGTACACTTGACCCCGCACCTCCAGAGGTAAATTTTAAGAATTTAGGGCACATTGCAGCCACGACAGATTTTTCGTGCACCAGCCGTCATTAGCGTGCACGGCGGTGGATTTGTCAGCGACCGACATCGAACCAGAGATGTTCAGATCACTGGCTCGCTGCCTTTGCCAAATAAACCACCGTGCTTTTTTCTTTAGAATGGAACTCCTGCCTGTATACAACTGTTTGGCCTTGAGCCAGGAACCGGGCAAGAGTTTTGCAACGAGAAACGTAGAATGTGCTTCATACCATCTTCTGTCGGAAATAAACATGTTTGGTCCGAAGGTGTGGCGTAGGTGTAGATAATCAGACTGCATCATATAAATACTACATATTTATTCTTACAAACAAAAAATATAATACAACATCAGCCCACGAATATTCTGAAGAAGTACGAAAAAGAACAACTTGAGCGAGCCACTCAAAAAAGTAAAAGTAGTAAATTGCGCACGCTTTATTTCTAATTTCTGTGCTCAGATGGCAAAAATTTTTAAGTCGCCTTTTTTTTAAAAAATTGCGTGACAATAATTCTAAGATTCAAGATGTCATGAAAAATCAGTAATTTGTTTTATATTTATATTATATTGTATTTATATATGTATTAATAGTTGGCTGTTATTTACAGTAGTTACAGTAAATAGAAAATATCTCGAACGAGAATCCGGAATGTGGAAACCTCAGTTTTTTAAGAAAAGTGACTTATAACATTTTGCCGTCTGAGCACAGATTTTAGAGTCCTTACGCGCAGTCCTTACTCTCAGTGTGGCGTAATTCTGCAGGCTGGAAACTTGCATGATGTGGCGTAGTTCTGCAGGCGAGAAAATGGTATGTGTGTTGCCACACATGTTTTGGATAATTAAAAATCCATCTACCGATAAATTCCAAACATTGATTTTGAAATAACTGTCGGTAGGAACATAGAGAGAAATTTTCAGATTTACAAAAATGCAGATTTCCTGTGCACCAGCATGTTGTACTGAAAACTGAACCTAGAAAAAGGTTAATTAATCTGACGTATTGCAACCTCTATTTATCAAAATATTTTGCGTTGCTTCTATTTTTTAAGCAATACATCATCATTTATGTCATTCTAATGTACCAGATGAAAATTATGCTTAGATATTTTACAAAAACTTTTTTTTAAAAATAAGGAACGTTAGACAATTTCTTTTATCAAATTTAATAACCTTCAAACTCTGTCTTATTAATTAATATCAACATATCCTCTAAAAGTAATTTCCTGAGGACGAAATTTTATAACGTAAGACTCAAAATTAATTAAATCATCTATTAAAAGTTTGCTTAACAAAGGAATTTTATATCTACGAAAGAAAAAGTTTAATTTCAACGAAAAGAAAGAGGTCAGAGGCTTGGAAGTGACATCAAAATGAATTTATTGAATAATTTAGTAGCACACAAAAGATTTTACTTTGCCTCATTCTCTTTTCCTTCTCTTTGCAAAACATGTGTTTAAGGAGATTCTTTTTCAACGAATAAAAGTTCTAAATAAATTCTTAGACACATAATTCCTACTACACTGCCTTCTTCAAAATTTGTCGTTATTAAAGCTACGCAGAAGACTTATGTAAGTCAACATTACGAAACAGTCTGCTTGATAAAGAACAAAAGATCCAAATCTATGTAAAATAGAAATATCTTGCAGAATCACAAAGCAGGGGTAAACTAGCCTTGCCCACATTGGAGGAATATTTAGTATGCCTCTGCCAATGAATAAACAAGAAAGAAGGAATTATGTATTACACGAAATAAAAAATGTATTACTTCTATTTTCTTGCTATGACGTGAATCTGCCATGTCTTTATCTGATCTTTAATCAAAGCTAGGAAATGACGAGAGTCAATTCCGCGTCTAGAAATGAAGCTGAGTAATTAGCCATTCCGCTATGTAATGTTGGGAATTTCCAAAAGCTATGGTCTCCTTCAGCTGAAATCCCCGAATATCTAAATATGCTTGGAATACACGTCTGTTTAGTTATGCATATCTATTACGCTTAAAATACATGTCTATCAACACATGTGTATTATGTCGATTTGTCAGTTCTAAGATGCTGCCAAGTCTAATAGCCTAATACTCAATCGCAACCGGCGTGTCTCCATCTCTTCGTTGCTTATAATTTTTTTAAACGCACCCATCACCTAACGAACTAACTACTTTCCTTTACAACTTTTTTTTAAATTTCCAATGGCAAGAATTACAGTACAGCAGATATCAAAAAGACAAAAATACAATATATAAAAATGACATCAGTTAAGGCATCAACTTATGTCTGTAACCATCAAATTACGCTAATCCATCAACTTATGTCACCTAAGTTGTAACTTTCCTTTACATCTTAGGTGACCAAAATTATATATAAAATACACTGGTCTTACAAATATACTCCCATGTGGACCTCACACCATTAAACATTGTAATGTTAGCTTAGAACAGTGGTTCCCAACTTGTGGTCTGCGGACCATAGGTGGTCCGCGAGAGGCTCGGGAGTGGTCCGGCACCACATATAAAAAAGTTGCCAAATAAATGGGGATTTTGAAAGCTATGTTCATTTGACTAGATGGTCTGAATATATCCGTTGACAATCATATGTTGAATTAATTTTTATGGATATTTATGTAATTTTTATGTATAAAATTTAAAGAATTTGTAGTTAAGTCGTACTGTACACTGTCACTGTACACTGTACAGTACTATTACAGTCTACAGTGCTAGAAGTAGTGTACAGTGTACAAATTATTTATTATTGTTATTGTACACTGTACATACTGTACACTATACAATAGCAATAATAAATAATGTGTTCTAAAAACTGTTTTACTTAACCATCCATGAATCAATGTTTCAATTTCAGGCTGAGATTTAGGGTATCTAATTCTAAAGATTGAAAACAAGGTTGAAACAAAAAGTGAGCACATAAATCCTGTATTCCTTTTGCCTAAGAGATATTCTATACCCCATACCCCCACCCTTAAATCGGTGTGGGGGGGGGGGGAGTCTGCACGTGGTTCAGTTTCTGGCTTAGTGGTCCGCAGTCTTCTACGGGTTTGGGAACCACTGTCTTAGAATATCTCAATCTACTCAGAAAACTTCCTCTAACTCATAAATGTGGCATGCTATGTTTTCGTGATAAATTGCCTTTTATTTCCTTCTCAGGCTCGAGTACCATCATAAAATTGTTACAACGATAGCAAGCTTTGTAAAAAAAGCCTTATCTATACTGCTCTAGTGCTTGAAGAAAATCTTAGCCACTGGACTCGACCATCAACATAGTTAGAAAACAGGAAACGTACTTACGTTACAGACCACAGCACGTCGTATTACAATAGCCACAAAAACTGCCTTTCAAAAAATTTTCACCGATAATCATTGTTTTCGTCTATGCACCACTCTTTCTTATCTAAACTTGAACATATTAAGCACCATGTTTATGTAAACGATTTATAAGTACGTAGTCTTTCTTTGATAAACATTATTTCCGTCTTTCCAATATTGCTTCGTGCAGAAAGTATTTTTAATATGGTATTTATCTAAATGAATAGGTACATAATAATCACATTCAAAAACTTTTCCTTTTGATACACATATCATTGCGTTCTAGAAACAAATGAAATACAAAAAAAAAGTTTGAGACAGCAGTTTCAGCAATTTATCTTAAAACAAATTATATGTTACTCAATATGTTTTAAACTTAAGCGATCGATAGGTTTATAGAAAGAACGAAAATACTTTTAAATGGAGCGATTAAATTTCGTTTTACGAATTTAAATTATAGTTTTAAAACTTTAAATTTTTTTTCTTTTCCAGAAACCTAAAATCTTTCACGTGACATTAAACTTGCTCAAATATTTATAACACGAAATGAAATAGTATTTTATTGGATTTGGCAATTCGAAAAATATTAAAATAACATTACAATATCATTTAGGCTGATGTGCACTAACCAGGAACCGATTTAGAAAATTCTTAACTATAGGCACAACTCGGAATGGGGGCCTCCTAACACTGATGTGGGCGTAAAATTTCAAAAATTGACACACAAAAAAATAAAATCATGAATCATTGTTAAAGTACCATTTTACCAAGAATTGGCTATTTGAAGCATAGAAGACTAGAACATTATCAAATAATAAAAAGCAATACAACATATTAACTTCATCATTAAAACACCAATACAATGCAACCAGAAAAACTTATTTATCCCTTATATACACTATAACATACATAAGATGAACTATACATATAACTATACATATGATAAGCCAATCAATCAAATTTGAAAGGATATATAAAAAAATGGCTATTAAAAAAGGCGGAATTTAAAAAAAATTTGAATTGGGAATTTTTTCTTTTAAAATAAAAATTGTTGGGGGAGGGCCTAACATTCGGGGGCCCCTAGTCCCGGGCCTACTGGGTCTAATGGAAAATCAAGGCCTGGTACTAACCCTATTGGATTTGTTCACCTCAATATTAACCTATGGACAAAATGTGTCTACTATTTACAGCTACATAAATGCTGATAATCCAATAAAAAGGGTATTTTCAGATACCCTGAACTTTTCTGCACCTTGCAGCAGGATTCATTTTATAAATTTCGCCCGCCAAAGGAATTTATGAGTGCTTAAAACACACTATATCAGATTTTTTTCCCCAAATAATTTAAATTTTAAAATACTATTTGCATTTAAAAAGAGAAAAAAAGAACGAAAATATCCAAAGATGTAAAATTTCTTTCTCTATTACGAAGTACAATTTTTTTAAAATCTTTCAATCCAAGTAGTCAGTGCTTCTCCTTAGGTTAACATTGAGATAAGCGAATCCAATAGGGTTAGTACAGAGCAAGGTTCGAGCAATGTAAAATGATACTTACTGAAGTTACTGAAAGGTACTAAAATCGTCAATCAATCTACAATAAAAGGTAACAAAAACTACCCCAAGTTTCGAACTAACAGATAGAGTCTTTTGTCAGATCCTTTAACACTTTGTTGCGAACAAATTAACCATTAGAATATTCAATAACTAATCGTCAAAGGACTTTAGGGAGAAGCTCAGACGCAAAGGCAACAGAAATCAAATAGGACAGGAGAAAGTAGCGGAATGTAAAATTAAATCTAAAAAGGTGAAATTAAGTAATGGAATTGAGGGGTAACAGATATGAGAAAAATAAATAAATAAGGAATAAAAATAAAAATTGGGAGTTCGAGAAATTTAATTAAGTGTAAAGGTGTTTTTTCAGTGGCAGCCATCGAAATGAGACAGACAGGTTATTGACCAAACCAGAGGTATAAGTATATACAATCTAGTTTCGTAGAAAAAGCAATTCAGAAATGAAGTTATAAGAACAATTATAGTAATGCAAGGGTATCTATGAATGAATTTATTTAATAATCATAGCATATATGGGATTCGTCCATACAGATAATCTCACTTATCACTCTGTGAGTGAGAGAACAGATCATATATCCAGAATATATAGTCATTAGAAGATGGTTGTCATTTCAAAGTTCTGTTACGAATTTAAAAAACTTTCATTTACGATTTTACTGTAAAATAATATATAAGTAATATTTAGTGGAAGAGGTACCACAAAATAATGTATATTTAGCGGGGAGAAAAAAATTATTGAGTTCTGAAAATGCATTAAGATATTCACTACATATTTTTCATCAGTGAAATTCAAGTCTTTCAGTATAAATATTAATTTCTGCTTTTATTCTTCGTGGTTAGCCAGTAAAATAAAATTAATACTTTATTAAACTTTACTAATACTTTACTTTGCTAAATTGCCTATGTATCTTATTGCTTAGTGGTACTCAAATGTTGCAGTTAAAAGCCAAATATAAAAGGTTAATTTCTTTTATATTTTTTATATTTTGAAAGAGAAATAAGTGACAAATACTTTTATAAATCTCATTAATTACCAGTGACTTCATACCAACGGAAAATTTTCATAAAAAAAAAATTCAGGTAGTCTCTTCTAACGAAACTACCACGGGTTATTAACGTAGGATTTCCTATCGTTGCTTACCTCTTGTTATATGTACATATATATATAGATACATAACAAATACATCTATACATAAATGTATGTATGTATATATGTATTTGTTTTGTATATATGTATCTATATATATGTACGTATGTATATATATACATATATGTATGCCAAAATTTTGACGCATTTTGGTACTTTTCTGTTTACTGCTTGTCCAAGCGATACAGACTGGATTTGGTGCACTGCCAAAATTATAACTCATGAGATATCGATGGACGGTTTTATAGTCTGAAATTTTGCTTTCCGGGGGACCGTTACGGAGGAACGTAATCCTACGTTAATAAGAATTTAGTGGAATAAATTATCCGCAAAATTAAGATACCAAAGTATGTTTAAACTCTAAAGGTCAATCATAGAATCGGGGAAAAAAAATTTGTAAAAACTGCAAATAGAAATTATCAGTCTTTTAATTTGAAAAAATCAGTATCATTTTTAATTTCGAGTAATATTTATTATTCGCACTCATCTATCTCTAGACTAGTTTTTGTTTGTTAAATTCTTCAAAACAAAAAAAACTAATTTTAATTCGAACGTCCTGGACCCTGACAAAATCTCAAAAAAAGAAAAAAAAAGAGCATTCAGTTATAAATAATAAAAGAAGACAAGCTTCAAGATAGATATCTCAAAAGATTTGGTCTCTCTAAAAAACTTACGATCTGTCAATAATCAGATGTAACATGATCGAAATAGATACAATGTTAAATGTTGGGACTACGTACCACCCACTCATCTTTGCTTAAATATTTCAAGTCTGTTATAGAGCAAATATCTGTTAGCAAACCTCTGAGGGAAAAGACGACTTTTTTTTATTTATCATAATTCACTTGTCTTTATTCCATGTTAATAATTAAATATAAAAAAGCTGAAAAGTTCCAGATACGGTCGACAAAATAAACTATAGTCTTAAATATGCAAGTAAACTTAGATGCAAAGATAAAAAAATCAGGGGAGGTTTTATTTCATAAGATCATTAGTCACTTCCTTTCCGAAAATTCGTGTTTTCATAAAAGCCAAACTCTCAAATCGAGTGGGTAGCCTTTCCGAAATTTTGCGTGTATCATATTATCATGGTAATGATCCTCCAAAAAATTGTTTTGACTCATAAATTACTGTGGTTGACATTTGCTGACATTGAGAAAGACTGATTGGCTTTCTGAAAAGAGACCGTGACAGTTGTGATTGGATAGAGGTTAGTTCTCTTGAAATCCAGGGTAAAATCGCATTTTCTGAGTAAAGGCTGAATTTATCTTATTTTCAGGTAGAACTAGTAATGCACTATTAAGCTCAGACTTGAAAGTTTCAGCATAATCAATCCTGTATTTCGATTTATTCTCAGGTAGAATTAATTTGTTTAAACTTTATTCTTGGCGCCAATATAATGGGTATGTGACAATATTTAACTTTTGACGTATGTTGACAATATTTAACGTTTGATCACTGAGATTACTCTTACTATTTCTCTTTATGTGCTTTTGCTATTCAACAATTTAAAAAGAAGAGCGCAAGAAATTGATTCGGTGATTCAATAGAGATAGATTATTTTTGCTAGTGGAAATCAATAAGTATATAGCTTGAAGAGTCGAGCTGAGCAGGTTACAGTTAAGGTATACTCAGCGAATTGCCGATACGTTGTTTAAAAGTTTGTTTTAAAGTTCAATGTGGCATTTTTTTAAGTTCTGTGTCAAACGTATGCGAAAGGTTAACTCGTCCTAATTAGATTTCGATATCTCTCTTCCGTCAAAAACACTGGACAGACGTCCAGCTCAGGTCAGTTTATTTGAGTCTTGGCATTCTGTGCTACACGTTTCAACTAACAAATTCTTATCCGTTCCTTGTGGCTGACAATCGACTGCTACTTAAGCAGCTGAGTTAAATTTAGCCGCACAAGTTTTTCATAACAAATATTTTTTTGCCATATATAGGCAGTTGCGCTGTAAGTACTAATATCTAAACCAGGAAAATGT
The DNA here is from genome assembly GCA_907164885.2 of Dolomedes plantarius. Lineage (NCBI taxonomy): Eukaryota > Metazoa > Arthropoda > Arachnida > Araneae > Dolomedidae > Dolomedes > Dolomedes plantarius. The sequence goes on from OU015492.1 coordinate 148,137,594, forward strand.
CCTGAATTCATTGGCTAACGATACGCTATTCTACAATTCGCCATATTTTGTTCAGTCAAAATTGATTTATCCTCTTCCAACACCTGAACGGAATCCAACTTTTTTTCAATCCAGTTCTTGGAGATGTCCTATTCTAATGGACAGTAGTGCTTGAAGGACATTTCATCAGTGAAACACCATGAGTTCACACATTCAGCAAGTAATCGTCCCATTATCGTATGCTTGATTTACAGCAAATTTGAATTATAACATTTCAATAAAGATTAATACTTGTATTTTTCCTTTCCCTGGCTCCTCCAGGAAAGGAGTATGCCAGAATAAAGGAAGAGAAAAAAACAGACTGTGAGATTTAAATAACATTAATCCATATATAATCTACTTAGAATCTTTTTGGATTCTCTTAGAATCCAAAATAAGGACTTTTTGGCAGAATTATGCCTATTTTCAAAAAAAATTTCAAAAATGCTAACATTTTTCAAAATGCTCCATGCGCATTCCATATCATTTAAAATCCTTAATTTTTTGTATATAAGTTTACCATATGTGTGGGAGCTTCGGTGAAATAATGTTAACAAATGGATTTTTAATTTTTAAGTATTCATTGAAGGGGATCTAGGGGTATTTAATATTTGCAGGAGGTTTAAAAATGAAAAGCCGTTAACTAAGAGCCGTTAATTCGATGTTACACTTATGGCGGCTGGAAGCCGTCTGTAGCTTCCATCTCCGTGTCGTCACACGTTGACGTGATGCTCCACGAGTTTCGAGGGAAGGTAGATTCCTTCATATATAAAGAAGCATAATTGTACTGTGGCATCACGATAGGTTGTTAAGGCAATTCTCTGTGGCTTGTTTTAAAATTACTATTACTGAATTCGTGACCAAGAAAGACAGAGTCCTAATTATAATGAAAAGGCCAATTCTTTAAACAGAAACTTAACAAGGAAATTTATTTACAAAAAACTCAACAGGAGCTTCCAAAAAACACGTCTGCTCGGGGCGCGTCACGTGGAGCATCTCCCTCAAAAACATCAAGTCTCTGACTATCTCTCGACTTGAAAACTTCGGTGGAGGCCCTCTTCTTAGAAATTGCTTTCCCAAAACCAGGGGGCGGCAGATTATTGGCTGACAGCTCTTCTTAATGCCGAAACTTTATTACATTCCAGTGACAAAGTCGCATTTAGCTATCGCTAAGAAAGACAGCTTCACGACGGTGATGGGCGAGGCTTCTGTTTTCCAAGCAGTTACCCCTACAGCTTGCTAGAGAAAACCGCCATGCCTGGGATTAACTTTCAGGCCAAAAACTCTGGTAGCATTTGTTGGTATCGTTTTATAATCCCCCACGTGTTCACAAATTTCGGTGGGAACTTGAATTGGAATCCTCGAAAAGTATGCAGCTGGTCCGTGGGGCGTGAGAACGCACCGTAAAGGCGTGACGTCACAGTACACTGAATATTTTTTGTGTCAATATAAAGTCAATTTTTTATTTTAATTCTGCCTGACTTTTTTATGCTTTTACATGTTTTTACTTTATTTCGTGTTCTATAAATCATAAAAATATTTCAAAACGTTATGCACAAGTTTATGACAAATATTTCAATTATAACAATCCTGAAAAATTTGGAAAAATTCAGAAAAAAATTGAATACACATGAAAAATTTTGAAAATTCGTAACATTTTTGAAGAATTTTTTGGAAAGAAGTCTTATTCTTCCACAAAATACTTATTAGGGAATTCTAAGTGACTTCAGTGTATAAAAGATAATATTAATTATACTCATGTATATAGAGTAAAATATTAAAATTTAAAGACATGAGGTTGAACGTCCCTTGTCCCCTAAAAAACTAAACATCCCCTTTCAACAGAAAATTTCCACCATTATTTCATCACAGAATTCTTTGGAAGAAAAATAACTTAACAACTTTATCAATTAGATACTGAATTAAAACAGAAAATAAACGCACATTTGAAAATGAATTTTAAAGGGCTGCTGAGAAATGGACTGAAGATAAAATGGCTTTATCGGAAAATGTGGTGTTACATAACAGAGGCAGCTCATCGCAATTTTTATTCAGTAGTTCAACTTCTACAAAGGAAAATTGTTCGTTAGAATTCTGAAGACTCTTTTAAAGAAAATTCATTTTCGCATCATCAAAAAGCTTTTAATTATCTCAATAACTCAAAGATAAGAAAAAAGGTTTGACACATGATAAAGGTCTCTCTATTAGAGATCTGGTATTAAAACATTTTGAATATTCTGAATCAACTTCCTAGAAAGGAAAATATTTACATGTTAAAAATAACACTCTTTAATCAAAGCTTGTTTCCTTTTGGCAAGAAATTTTCATGTGTTGCTCAGTTCTTTTCTCCTTTCAAAAGGAACAAATAGAAAATATTAAGGAGTGGGAAATACTCCCTCTGTCAAAAATGATAATTTAAAAAATACATTCCTCCATATTTCAAAATACTTATATTTATTAAACCGACTTTAAATAGTAGGCTTCCCGTTATCAGTAATTCTCTCGCCTTTAGAGGCAAAGTAACTGAAAATCGCATTAAATATACTGGAAATTTAAGGCTGCTGTGTACTAACCCTATTGTATTCGCTCACCTCAATGTTAACCTGCGGACAAAATGTGTCCTAGGATGGCCGACTTGGATGGAAAGATTTTTTTAATTGTACTTTTAAATTGTAGAAAAAGAAATTTTACACCTTGGGGCATTCTTTGTTTTTTAAAAAAAATACAAATTATATTATTGAATTTAAATTATTAGGGGGGAAAATCTGGTATAATGTGTTTTAAACGCTCACAAATTCCTTTGGTAGACGAAATTTATAAAATGAATCTTGTTGTAAGGTGCAGAAAAGTTCAGGGTCTCTGAAAATACCATTTTTATTGGATTATCAACATTTATGTAGCTGCAAATAGTTGACAAATTTTCTCTACAGGAAGTGAGCGAATCCAATAGGCTTAGTATACAGCATCCTCAAGAAGCTCGCAAATTCCCAACTGAAGTGAAAAATTTTATAACTTTGATTCTCACTGGTTGTCTGCCTCCAAACTCAACCTACGAAAGTGAGGGTGTGCAATGGAAATCATATTAATTTGGCCCTATAAACACCATTTTTAGAACATTTCAGAATTTATGCACTGTACTGAACACTGACTGCAGTATTTAACACATTACAGTATCCGAATAGTATTCGAATTTACTAAACTCCCAATATTGAGAACTCCATCGCCTTAAATGAAACTGAGAAACAATAAATATGTTACCCACTAAAGTCAACTACTCGCATCTTTTTTGCAAATTTCTTTTTAACCCTTCAGCGGGCGTGTCAATTTTTGGAACACCAACAGTCGCGCGTGGCTCAAAGTGCAACGTCTCTTTCAACCTTGATTATTCCTTCTGAAATAAACTTTTATTTTTCAAATTGAAAATAATATTTCTGCGTTTTATGGCAAGATATAAAATGTTGATAATATTGAGATATAATTTATAATTAAAGGCCGAAGAATGAAGATACAATCGCCTTATTTCAAAATTGTCCGGTTTATTGGATCTAAGAACAACTAGTGAACTCATTCCAGTTATGTCCAAAAACCTAAAAAACAATAAGATTGTCCATCTTCGTGATATGCGGGATACCTTGTAATAGCTGCACATTTGATCGACAACATCAACTCCTGCTTTTTTCGTACTGTGATCCAGTAAAATCACTGGTTTACCAGGGTTAAATCACGACAAACAATGAATGGAAAGGAATACAATGGCCAGAAAATCAGACGTGCATTAGAAAGGGTGTAGCTATAAATAGAAACTGCTTAGAACATTCAAACCTTACATATAAAAACCAAACCATTCAAATTTACGAAAATGTTGCACTTTGTACACGGGCGCACCCACTGAAGGGTTAATAGGCGTCAATTGTGGCATCGTTTTGCGTCACCAGATGATAAAGCTGCCAAAAGAAAGAGAGGAATTAACGTAACGATATCACAGGAAATTCCAAGAACTAACTAAATGTCACAATGTTTTAAATGCAGATATCTGTAAATTTTATATAATTTAAAGAATGAAACTTTACTTCGGAGGTTTTTAGAGGAAAGTGTTCTTAAAAATAAAGTACAGCTGGCTCTCTGTTTAACGACGCTCAACTTAACGACGATCTCTATTTAAAGACGATATTTCCGAGTCCCGGCCCCTCCGACTTTATGGGAAATGTTATATTTCACAAATTCTGTTTAAGGGCGATCTCTACTTAAGGACGATTTTTCACGGTCCCTTGAAAGTCGTTAAACGGAGAGCCAACTGTATTATGTCCAAGTGCTAAATCCCGGAGGCGTGCCTTGTATCTGGAAACTTCAGTTACAACTACTTCAAAATCCAGTTTCTAATTCAATGGCTCCACGACAATGCTGGCTACTTTGTTAAGTGTAGATTATAACTTCTTTAATGTTAATAGGATTAGTCATATTTTAATCTACTTCATGAAATTTTAATCTGTAGAATCCTTGTTCTCATCCAAGTGGTAATTTCAGGGTTAATTTTCTACCTTTTATTTGTGGTAATTTCCACTGCATTGTACTAAAACTAAATCAGCGATTATAATCATTTTTAAAAATGCTTTTAAGTTAGAACCGAGAAATTTTTTGTTAAGATGCATATTAAGTTGTTTGTTGTTGCTTATGCCACTTGACCGACAGCAACATCAGATCAAGTCCCTAAGGCTATGGGCGATGAAGGTGCGGCTCCTGTTTTGAATTAGCACCACAAGGGTTGGAGTCCGACTTTGCCAAAGAACCAGCCCAGTAATTTTTAACCGAGTCAAGTGACGAGACCAGAACACTTGACCCCGCTTCTCCAGAGGTAAATTTTAGAACTTGGAGGACATTGCAGCCACGACAGATTTTACATGCACCAGCCGCCAGTAGATTTGTCAGTGACGAGCATCAAACTAGGGACTTTCAGATCACTAGCCCGCTGCTCTTGCCAATTGGACCACTGTGCCCATACGCATATTATACATATAACTATAAGGAATATTATTTTCAGATTTATAATATTACGAAAGATATATAAATAATGAATATTAAGATTTATTAATTACTTTTAACCATCAGTAATTTATTTTTTAAATAAAATATTTTTCGCTTTCCCATCGATCCTTTTTCATTGAGCCCTGCAACAGTTTTAAAGTAATATGGCCCTCATCATATTTTGAATTGTGCAGGTCGGATTTAAGGCATTATTAGACTTATATAGAATTAGATCACGTTAAGCTAGTTTGGGTAAAAATATTAAATAATAAAAACATTAAATAATAATAAACAATAAGTGAACTGCTGTATAGTTATGTTTTAAAAACTTTAAATGTTTCTTTATGATTTAGCCTTGTTTAATGTAAATAATTTTTATAAAATAAAAAATCTCTATATTGTTTTCGAGCAAATATTTATCTTTATATGTTTAACATAATACTGTAGATGGTACTGTTTTGTTTAAATGTTTATGTAAAATCCATCTGAAGGAAAGTTACAAATACTCTAGTAAAAACAAAAACACAAGAAAATCTGTAAAAGCAAAATAAATATTATTATAGGAGCAAAAGCATTAGGAGAAAGTTCATTAAATAGGTTCTTAACAGTGAAGAACCTCAAAACCTTTTGATTATTGAATCTGGAAAAAAATTAAGCACACAAGCGATAAATCAACAAATTAAACTTTATCCTTAGATTTTATACACATCAGAGGCAAAAGTGAAGGGAAAAACTCAAAACTCCACAGAAACATTGTTAAAGAATTTCGCGAGCTATAACTTTGGCGTTCCCCTCCTAATTTTCTATCCTTCGAAAAAAAACTCAGATGTAAGATGAAACGTTATTTTAAAAATAGGAAATGTTTTGAACAACGCCGTTTTCTTTTGTTGCAAACAGTAAATTTTACATCGTCGAAAATTGTACTGATAGGGTGAAAAAAAGTCGACACATTAATAGAAACCAAAAGAGAGAGCATTTTTGAAAAGTGAAAAAAAAACTTTTGAATTGCGAAATAAAACCCTTAGCTCTCCCAACCTTGAGATGGAACATGATCGAAGCGTCTCTTTCGTTAAGTAACACATTTTTAAAACTCGATCTTTTTCAGAGAATGGATCCCTTTTAAGACGGGGTACATTTGACGGAAAAAACTGTCTTGATCCCTTAAAATTCGATGTCGGTACAGTTTTTCAGCTGTGTGTAAAATTCATATTAATTCATTTGCAGTGTGTTTGTTGTCAAATGCACTACAGTGCATAATGTACGCTATTTATTCGTAACATCAGCCATGAATAACTGAACTGTTTTATACCCTTACATACATAAATTATTTAATTATCTTTTTAACTTCAGATTGTCCCTTCTATAACTTAATTTAAAATGTTTGTTTATATAATTATTTACATAATACTGAGCTTAATAATCATTATATATATATATATATATATATATATATATATGTGTGTGTGTGTGTGTGTGTGTGTGTGTGTGTGTGTGTGTGTGGTGGCCACCATTGGTTACTTTCATTTTTCGGTCACTTTCTTAGGCCAGTCCGATGGAGGCATAGTTCACGGAAGAGTATATGCTCAACAACTCACAGTCATATGTACTGTAATTCTTTTCTGCATTGTGTAGTTGTTGAGCGCATATTATTTATATATATATATATATATATATATATATATATGTGTGTGTGTGTGTGTGTGTGTGTGTGTGAGTGAGTGTGTATGTATGTATTTATGTATGTATAATCTCTAAGTAATATAGATACCTAGACCACCCTTAACTAGCCTTATTATTCAGTATTCGTAAGTTATGAAGAATTCAAACTAATTGTTATACTGCCGGCATAGGAAGGTTTGTTCTGTAATAATTAAATATTTCACTTTTCGTGGAACTGATAATTTAAGAATCATAATTTTTGTCTGATCTCAACAAAGAATGGTTTTGATGACACATTATATTTTAATTGCTTTGCCATCTTTGAAAATACTCGATCTCTTTCTTTTCCTTTTCCCCGACTTATATCCTCATTATTCAGTTCTAGAATCCTTTTTCTGGAAAATTAAAAAAGGTATTACCTATAACAAAGGATTCGTAATTTATCTGGCAGCAGAAAAATCCGAAATGAATCTCATCTTAAACCTAAACTTAACCGTGAATTACTCTGTGAATATAATTAAAAATAGTCGCAATTCCTATTGGATAACTGGCTTTCATTTTTTTTATGGTAGGCGGGTATTCCTTTATCAGATCTGGTAATTTTTAGGGTTTTTTTCTTTAAACCATGATGGTGAAAAACCTTCACCTTCTTCGTTTCAAAAATGAGGAATAGATGTCATTTCACCATGGAGCATTAGCCAAAAATTAGTGGGAATCCAATAAAACACCAAAGGGAGAACGTAGCGAGAAAAGAAGTGAGGTAAAATTCCGTGGGCCCAAGATCTTTAGGATCGGCAGTGAGTTTTCTGAAGCTTATTGTAGAGAGAAATTCAAAAATATATACCTCTTTACATTCTTGGATTCCAATTGTGCGTACCGGAAGTTTATTATGCAGAAATATATCGTTTGAAAGACTAGCTTTGAAATACACACTGGGATGAATGTATGCTACATATTAGTTTAAAGATGTCCAGTTTTGATTTTGGCTGCAAATTAGTGTAGCCAAAATCATAATTGGATTGCATAATTAGCTGTCCAAACAATATTTTCCTTTATTAAGTTAATTTAATACCTTTGGATTCCAGGAACTAAATTAACACAGCCAAATATGTGAGTAAACTTAGAAGTTTTGGCTCACAGAATCACACAGCAGGCTTTATTTCTAGTTGGACTAGCTAACCAGCGTTTTAAAAGGGAAAAGCCTGTTGGGCTTTATTGAGTAGCAAGGATTTTTGGATCTCAATGTCGAATAGTCTTTTCTCAACAATTGTTTAGAGCCAACAGATTCTTAACCACGTTACTTTTAATGAAAATCTCAAATTTTCCACAAATAAAACGCTACAACTCCCAGAATTACTAAAGCAATTGGCTCTTGAAGTCACTTATGATATTCCAACGGATGCACTCAAAATATATACTGATGGGAATAAGCAGGAGTCGTGCTGTACAGGTAGCGGTGTTTTCATTTAGGACTCACATGTCAGGATCAAATTTAGAAATCCTGATAATAGCTCAGTTTTTATATCAGAAATGAGCCGTTAGAGAGGCTCAAAGATAAACTGAATCCTCTCCATTTAAATATACCTGGATCTTTACAGACAGCAAGAGTGCTATTCATCTAACAAGAACTGGCCGCAAATCACTGGCAAAACTAGTACCGACATTCTCCTTTCTCGCATGACGGACTTTAAATCATTTACTTTTCAGTGGATCCCGTAACATGCGGGTTTGTTCGATAACGATCAGACCAATATTCTGGTAAATGAGGGAGAATTAGAGGATTCACCTCTGTTTGATGTTCCAACTGTATCGGAAGTTTAATCAGTTTTTAAGACCAGGTTTTACAGTTTTTGGAAAGGACCTCCTGCTCAACTCTGTTATCTGGTCAAGCGCACTGGTCAGGCCTTATTCTTTGGTGGTCCGAGTCCAATTCAGACTGTCCTGGTTCGTTTACAGAGTAGCCATAAAAATAGTATGTGCTTTGAGAATTCTATCAAGTTCTTTCCCCTTTGTTTCTATTCTGATACTTCTGCGAATCCTTCCCATACTGTGGATTGTTTGGGAATCCCTGTCAGCATGGTTGCTGAAGATCATTCATTTGCTCATACTGTCATGGACCTGGTCTAACATTTCCTAGACCAGTGGACTTAATAACAACAACAACAACAGAAATTTAATAGAATCTGCAAAGTTGAAAAATGTTGATTTTTTAAAATTGTTGTAGAAAAAGCTGCAAAGATGTTGTGGGGTGTACGCTTTAGAGAGCTTGGAGAACAAGTAGGAGTTTTATGAATCAACCTGGATATTTAAGAACTCTAAATGGATCCATCGCTTCTGCTTACCGAATGTAACTTTGCATCGCTTATTGGCCTCTAGAGTAAAAATGTTAAGCTTAAGAAATACTGCCACCTCTTAGATGCACCTCTAGGAGGTGCATTTAGAAGTTAATGGTAATACGTCTCTCTCCACAAGCTACTTAACGCAAGATCTCCTCCGACTACAATGGGTCAATTGTTTCGCATACATCTAGTTAAAAAAGTGAAGGTCTTCCCTCGGTAGCTCACGCATATTAGTCACTCGGCCGTTAATCTTATTTTATGGCTGGGAGTTTTTCTTTTATGTGGCCAGGAAACTACTTTCTTGGTTCTAGAAATGAGGTTCGTGATTCATCAGGACCTATTAATCATAAAAAAGAACCTATTGCGTTTTTTAGACGTGCGGTTACGTGATGTCACTTATGGCGTAGTGATTCCTGGTTGAGGTAAAACGTATTAAGCTATGGGAGTCTGAGAATTGTTCCACAACCGCCTAAAAACTTCTTAGCTCCTCATTGGTTGATTGGAAGCGCTACGGTTGTGTTTTCAAACACGAGAACTAATTAGACCGTCACCTTCTGCTTAAAGCCATTTCCACGGCTACAAACGTTCATGCCAATAATGGGACTCAAACCCACAGACTCTCGTACCGAATGCCAGCGGCCTAGTCATTTGGTCATCAACCGGTTAACTCCTCATAGGACTATTGAGAATAGTAGGTGAAAGTACTGTAGAAGTTAAAAATTTTTACTATGTAAAAACCTTACAATCAAACATCAACATATATTATTTAATATATTTTAACTGGGCGGCTAAATAAAATTCAAGTATTCTAGGGATTTCTGTTGTTAGATTTTTCAACAGAAAATACAACTCAACTAAGAAAAAACGAACAACAAAAAATTTCTTGGATACAAAATTCCTGGATTCGTTGGGGAAAGATTAAGGGCTTGCTAGGAAATCTAAATCTTTCTTTATAAATGGCTCCGTTGTTTTCTATATCCTTCCTAAAAAAAGGTACTCAGGTGTTAGAGTTGAAAAACAAAATACAGAGAGCATTTTTTTTTGTTAACAAATTATCTCTTTGGAAACGGACTGAAAAGGCCACCTATCCCTTGATATTTACTGTAAAAGCTATATTTAATGGATTCAAACTATTATACTGCCGAAGAATATTTATCTCATATTTAAATTTTTAATATGATCTATCTCCTACGACCAGGATGTACACTCTCTCCTGCGCAATACACTATAAAAGTTTATTTTTTCCCTTTATAGTTATCGAAATACTACCAGGCAAATGTAATTCGGTATGGAGAAATGATGGAAACGCTTTAAACCTCCATGGATCATATCAAATGGTCCATGAAAGAATAAAATGCATGAAAACCCTGCAGCAACAAGAGAATGGTATTCTCAAAACAAGAAAAAGATTTCAGAAAAAAATTGCAAATTGTTCTTTGCAAATGGGATTCTTTTAGTTCTTGTTTGACTTTATAGCGAAATGAGACTCAAGTGTTTTATGGAAGACAATAATAGGCCTTTAAGTTTTTAGGCAGAGTGGAATTTTATGAGGAGATTTTATTTTTCCTTTCCATATACGTGTATTCTGTCCACGAAAATATATACTTTTTTTAAAATTTCTCAAATAAAAGAAGCATAAAAACTGTGAAAATAGCTTTGAGCATTTTCTACTACTTTCTTTGGTGTAGTATTCAGTATATCACATGTTTGCCTATCTTTCGTATAAACTTACAGCACTTCAAACAAAATGTACTACATCAGCCAGATCAAGCACCTTAGGCTGAAAGCGGCCTAAATTCATTCTGCATTTTTTTTTTTTCAAAAATCACTTCAAAAGTGTTCTTTATGGTAACGTTAAGTAGAGATATCCGTTTGATCTATAAGTTGAAGTATGCCCTGGTGTACAGCATACGTCTTTCTGAACATCCCATGGTAGATGTTTTGTGTTAAAAGGTGTTGTTGGGGTGGTGCTTAGTATTGTATAGGAAACTGTGATAAAAAATGAAACTTATATTTACAAGAACTATGAACAATATTAAGTGACATGAGTTTGCGGTAACATAGGAAAACGTTGCGGTATCAAAGGAAAACGATCCACTGGAACGCTGGGTAAGTTGCTTCTAGAGACAATGGAGTCTGCCAGTGTGGTATTCTAACTAACGGAAATTAAGTTAAAAATCAGCGAGCGGCACCCGTCGGTAGCACAGAGAAGTGTGGGGGAACACTTTGGTTGTGAGCAATGTAGAGATAATGCAATCTCTTTTTCCCAACTATGATTTTTATGTATATTAGACTGACAAAATAAAAAGTCCAACTACATGTCTGGGTAACCTTAAGTACAAGGGGGGGGGGCACTGCATAAAGCGGAGCCATTCTTTTTTACGTCCTCGTGTGGCTATTATAACTTGTTAATAAGTTACCAGCGAAGCTGTGAGGGTAAGAGATGTTTCTAGTATTCCTCTTACACCAGGGGTATGCAGAATTTTCCAAGGTACGGGCCACTTCTAATGTTTTCAAGGTGTTGGGGTCCACCCAGTGGCGTTGATGTGGTGAGCTAAAAAGAAGGTCTAAAATATTTATTATAACTTAATAATAAATATGGAATATGTACTTACCTACATAACTACAATAAAAAAATATAAAAAACTTACTCTTTTAAAACCGAGTTTAAATCAAACCGCAAGATACAAACATAATAATAATAGCCACAAATATAATAATATCAAATGATGCATTTATTATCAGACAATTCAAAATACATTAAAAAATAAAACATTTTCATCTAAAATTATTTCTCGTAGTTATAGTTAGTAGAACACTTAGTCTGCATACTGTCCGCCAATCTTGAATAGCTCGGTATATAATTACTAACTGCTAATCTTGCACTGGATTCTAAGTGGTCGTCTGTGCGACGGGAACGATATGTTGTCTAAATTATATTCATCGCTTAAAATGCAGATTCACACAGGTAGGTAGAGCCAAAGAACGATGTCTAGCTAGCGTCGGTGTTCCATAAATATGTTTCTTTTAGTATGCGCGTCTTAGGTCTTAGTAAAGGCGGTCACCCCAAAATGTCTTAGTGGTCCACCGGTCGATCGCGATCGACTTAATGCCCACCCCTGTCTTACACACATACACACAAACGAGTCCGTTGGATTTTGTTATAAATGCACTTGAATACCTAATAATTGGTACTGTTTTGAAAAGGTTTTTGAGGTTAGCATTTCAAACGCTTTATGTCTCAGTAGCTCGGAAAAGTATTGCATGCTATCTAATATCACCCTTTTCACCGTGCTTAGCTGGTTTAGACTCTTTTTTAGAACACCGGGCCGTTTTTAGTCATCCAAATATGATATGTTTTAATGACGGATTTGATTGACAAGGTTATGCATATTTTATTATTGGATTTTATTATTGCATTTAGTATTAATGTTTTATAGAATCTTTAGTGGCTTTCCTTTGAGGTCAGTAAAATAAACGAAAATTCCATCGTATAATTTCGCTGTCATAGATTTAGCTCTTAGTTCTATGGGATTTTCATTTGCTCTATATTATGGTCTCAGATACGACTGGAATAAGTGCCATCACTGCAAGAATTCACAGAATTGCTGCTACTGTGTGTGTTTTTTTCTTAAGTGACAAACACTTGTCAACATTGTGACAAGGAACATTCGACATTCGCCCATTCCCCACTACCTATTTCTTGGCTTCTTTTACGAGTATTATGGAGCACCATATAGGGAAACCAACATCACTCCCTAAGTGAGGACAGCACAAGAACGCCGATGCCTTAGTCGGGATTCAAACCCGAGCACACTCCAAGGAAGTTAGTGAGGCTAACTACTGTACGATGTGTTATTTTTCCGCTGTTTTACTTTTCAGTTGTTTCATAAAAGTTTCGGTAACTCTCTGATGTCAGCAAATGTCGGAAAAAAATTCTTTGGAATAAAAGTTAGTAATAGTTCCACTTTTATCGCACACAGTTTCATAGATACTTTAGTTGCTTGCCCCCATGATTTTAAAAAACGACGAGGATTAATTCCGTCCTTCTAATAATGCACAGTATTTCCACTATCAAATATTTTCTGCTGATGCTTTAAAGGCTAATGTGTGCTAACCTTATGGGATTCGCTCATCTCAATCTTAACGTATGGAAAACATCTGGTGTAGTGTGTTTTAAATGCTCCTAAATTCCTTTGGTGGACGAAATTAATAAAATGGATCTTTTTGCAAGGTGTAGAAAAGTTCAGGCTATCTGAAAATACCATTTTTATTGGATTATCAGAATTCATGTAGCTGTAAATAGCAGACAAATTTTTTTCATAGGTTAACATTGAGGTGAGCGAATCCAATAGGGTTATAGCACACATTAAGAGAAGCATTATAACAGCATTAAAAGAAACTTCAGTTGCTCTCCATTGCAGTCAGTATAAATGAAACATAAAAAATATCTGTCCTTGCATAAATTATTAGTAGTCCCACTGTTTTATATTTTGCATCCGATTTCATTAGAGCTTCTGTTGCTCCCTCAAATGTGGTCAGAATAAATTTAGTTACCTGTGAAAATGTATATAAATCCCACATAAGATATTGCCTAATCACTCATATACTCACCAGCTATGTTCAGTTAGAAAAACCCATTGTAGAGAAAAACTGGTTCTGTCAGAATTTGCAAATAAAAGGCAAGTTTGTTACAATTTAATTAAGTAAATTGAATTTACAGTAAAATCTCATTTATCTGGACTAACTGAGACCATAGGCAATCCGGATAATTGAAAATCCGAATAATCCGGGTAGTATGGGTAATTATCAAAACAAAATCCTTAACTATGCAGACTTCCCTTTTATTACGAGAAAAAATTATGTTTTGTAACAAAATTACATAGTATTGTTTACAAGACATTAAAAAATATAAAAATAGCTTTTAACGTCATTTCTTAACAAAGAATCGGTAAGTCTAGTAAAGCTTTCTTAAATTCAACAAAACCCATTTTATTACCATAATTTATTGTACAATCTATGAAGGAACTATACATCAAACTAAAAAGCGAATATTTGGCGTACTTGTAGTTACGTTCTTGCTATAATAGTTAAAAATTATTATCTAATATGGACATGACATAAAAATAATGTCTACAAATCTGATCCGAATTATCCGGATAAACGAGGTTTTACAGTATTCGTATCGAAACAGAAATTTCAATGTTGATTTTATAATTTTGATACGTACCTATATGGAAAAAATCAAAACAGACCATAATGAGAAAACGTACTCATTATTAGCTACCTAGATATATTGCGGCCGTAAGAAAAAAAAAATATTTAAGAATCTCTAACTTCATTTCCTGTCGAAATAAACTTTTTTTATAAGGTATATTTCAAACCACCGTAATTTCATTTGTAAAATTATTAAAGAGCTTTGTAAAACAGGCAATGGAAGCCATAAAAACTTCTGGGATTCAATGTAGCGTCCAAAGTGAGACGTTAAACTTCAAATAGACACAAATATCCTTTCACGGCGGAGTCTAAAAATTCCCTCGGATAAGATGGGTATTCTCTTGAAAACTGTAAATAGCTCTTTGTAAATGATTTCGGTGTTGTTTGTGTTTTGTTTCGCTGTTCCAGGATTTTCTTCGAAATAAAGACTCAGGTGTTTTCTCTTAGGAGCAAACATCACTTTTCCCATTCTCTTTTTCTCTGCATGAACGCTCTAAAATTTTATTTGGTCGAAAAGGAAGAAATAATTTATCCGTTATTAGATATTTATCTGGACGTATCTAAATGAAATATTATCATGGATGTTCCTATTTGTATGTAACGTGCTGAAATGTTTTAATTAATATATATATATATATATATATATATATATATATATATATATATATATATATATATATATATATATATATAAAATTTTTATATTAATAATCTGACTTCTGCATGTTCCTGTAAAACATAATTTATTCGATGATGTAATGCTCATAAACTTTGCAGTACTTAATCCCTTTGTTCCCCTGTAGACAGAGAAAGATCCTTATAGACTTAGTACAACCTTTGTCTAGGGAAACTGAGCCGATAAGAATCACTGGACACGCCCTAGTCCATGACGTAACATAACGTCATAGGGAATAACCTTTGCATCACCTCTTCTGGATTTTCCAGATATAAAAATCAGAACACTGCTGAAAGCCGCGTCTTTTTTTCTGATATTGTTTGTTATATTTCATATGTCACTCGGTCCAGCTCCCTCCCTATGGGGAACTGCGTATGAAACGACAAAATAAACTTTATGAAACTAATTCGCCTATTTACTGCGTCCCAATAACCAACTCTTTTCCAGCTGCATCTACATATATATATGTACCTCGGAGGTATAGACCACCATGTCACAATGTTTGAATTTCACAGGAGAGCTTCAAGAAATCCCCTTACTGCTTTTTACCTCGACACAATGATAGGACATGGTGCCATTTTCATTGGGCAAGGTCTCTTGTATAAACATTAGAGTAACAGCTTTTCTCTACTGAAAATAGAGCTAAAAAAGGAAGGAATAAAGTTAAACAGCCGACTTTTAAGAAATGGACTTAATGTCCTATACCTCCGGTATACAGATATATATATATATATATTGGGTTTTGCGATATGCATCTTTGCGTTATGAAAAATGAAAATGAATATTAGCAAGATGTTTTATTATATCTAACTTAAAATTTAATGAAAGTTACGTATTATATGCATAAATCCTCATACTTTTCATTTAAAATTGTTTTTTTAACGACTAAAATGCATTTCGAACTGGTGAACTGTTCCTGCATTTTGGTTGCCGGTGAACTTTAGTTTTAACGTAAGTCTTACTCGAGACAGCAGGTTTAAACACGCATGTGACAACGGAATAATCCAGTTTCAAAACATGGAGAACTGCCGGACAGCAAGATGGCATCTTTTGAACTTACAGATGAAATCAGAATCAATTAAAAACGATTGTTGTATCCGATAGAGAAACCAGCGTTACTCCTTATGAGGAGACAGCACAGGAATAGCTGTGGTTTATCCGGCATTGCATCCCGGACCCATGTTGTGATGGCCTGCTGAGCTAACCACCATGCAAAGACATAAAAAGCATTGCACTAAAAGTAGAAAACCAGTGAAACACATAGATCGAGTAGAATTTAGCTTAAGGAGATGCATTGAAAACCTCAGAGGCTCACTTTCGTTATAGGCCTTTTTCGATAGATATTTTTGCTGTTTCTAAAATCCCACTTTTTTTTTTACCAATATGTATGCTTGGGATCTATTCTATAAATTACTATTTGTGTCAAAAAAATAAATATTTCTTTTGTCTGTGGGGAATCAAATGCAGAGATATGCGAATGAAATATTCTTTTACGTAACAATAGAGAACAGATTGTTTTGAAGCTTGTAGCTTTTTATTGCCTTATAGGCAATTATTAAGAATATTATTATTTATGATTATTGCTTACTTAATCTTAATTACTCAAAACTCATCATTTAGTTTTGCTCATAACAAGAATTTCTGGAACTGTCCATTTTGGTTGCTCTACCATTGTCGAACGGTAATTTTAAATAGGACTGTAGTTGGAATTAAAATAATTATATTACATATTAACCAAATGAAAATCTGTTTTTATGTGTCCACATTTAATTTAGTTTCTAGGGTTAGCATTTAACTGAAAACGTTGGATTTACGAACTCGGCTTCTGCAGCAATTTCAATTATTAATCAAAAATTTGCTAGATAGTTTAACCAACAACTACCTTATTTTTTCATTCATTTTTTAGCCAAAATGAATCGCACAGTTTGAAATTAACACATTAGATGCATTATTCTTTCTCTCTCTGTATCTTCTCATTGAGTTTTTTAAATCACTTTCTTCGTTCTTTAATACTGCTATTTCCTATAAATGAACAAATAAGTCGAGAGATTTCCCGGTAATGATGTAAGATGATCTCAGGAGATCTACTTACCATGTGATTACGTTCTCCTCCTTTGTATATATCCTGAAGTAGCGTCGAAAACTCTTATTCAGGAATTGATCTTCCGCCTACGATAATGGAGAAAATTCTATCATTTCTTCAGTTTTCGATGTGACTCATAATTCCAGCAACTTTATAATGATGTTGTGTAGAAGAATACATCATTACTTCGTAACTGCTTTGAACTCTCGAAATTCTACGCAGGAGAAATTGTGATCAGATCTCGTAACTTTTTCATGAATACTTCTGAAACAGTGGCCCATTATTTTGTGATGTAGGCTCCAATATTCTATTCGGAAATTTATTTTCAAATTTTACTCCTGAATTCTAAAAGTAATCTAGATATTTATTCTTGGAAAGTTATTGCATTGTCCCCGGATTAGGAGTGTACCACAAAAACAAAATCCGACATGCAAATGTTTCATAATATTAATAAAATTTAAATAACATTATGTATATTAAATATTTATTAAATAATAATGCAATAATGAATTATGTACCTGTAGATCTCCTTCCCTTCAAGCCCTCTTGGAACGAACGATACCCATAGAACTGGAGCATTTTGAAAAATGACAAATAAACGAAATTGCAATTATCGAAAGCTGTTAAAAATTGCTGAACAACGAAGATTTTCTTTTCAAAACAATTGATTCTGATTCTTGAATTATGGATAACATAAATTTATTGAAGTATTTAATTGAATGATCTAAAAACAACCCTCCATCTTGCTGCATCTTGATTTTTCTCCCAATACAGACATATGCTAATATATATAGAGACACCGAACGATGTCTCAGACCCAGAGGAAGCGCATTAGATCTCTGACGGAGCTCAGTTCTAATCACAAATACCGCCACTGAATGCCTTCGTGTTTACGCCGGGTATGGGTACAAATTATTTTTCGATTCCTGTGTGGACCGAAAAAATATTTCCATGTGACATATGGGTGGAAGTAGGATGCGATCCCACCAGAAATCATCGGGACACAACGATAAATGCCACAGGAACACATTTATCGTTCACTGCAATCAGTCCCTTGAAAAATGATAGATCGAGGTTCCACTGTATAGACTCTGGTCCGACTTGTGCCCCACACTTTGACGCTGGAACAAATGCAAAATCGGCTTGACACCTGTGGAGACTTCTTAGACATGGCGGATCGAAACCCAAATTTCCTGAAAACCATTGTCACGGGTGACAAGACCTGGTGCCTGAAGTACGACCCTGACGGCAAGCGTCAGATTATGGAGTCGCGGGGTCCAGAGTCACCGAAATGCAAGAAGGTGCGAAGTGAGAAATCCCGCATCAAGACAATGCTCGTGGTGTTCTTCGACTCTGAGGTTCTCATCCATAAAAATTTTCTCCCTGAGGGCATCACGTTAAATGCCACTAAGTACGTGGATATACTGAAACATCTGCTGCAACGGATCAATCGGGTACGCTCCCAATACGCCAAGCAAGGCAACTGGACCCTGCTTCATGACAATTCCCGACCGCATACTGACTTTCTGGAGCAGCAGTTCCTGGCCAACAGGCGAGTTGAATACCTGAATCACTCATCCAACTACCCAGACTTGTCTCCCCCAGATATTTTCTAGTTCCCCAAATTGAAATCACACCTGAAGGGCCACAGGTTTTCGGACATTTCGGACATCCAACATAATGCTACGACCCAGCTGAATGCCATCCCTAGGAGACCTGAAAGACGACTACGCAAGGAGTTTCCAACACTTCTACAGCCGTTCCCAGATGTTTATTACCACCTACGGGGATTAATTCGAAGGATAATAACAGCTGTTTCATGTAAGACAACAATCCATTGTAACTATAGACACATTCACAGAACTTTCTGGACAAAGGTTGTATTACTTTGTTATGTTCCCGCATACATAGCTTTCACACATTTATCGTTCAGTGCAATCGGTCCCTTGAAAAATGATAGATCGAGGTTCCACTGTATAGAAACCACAACCACACACAACCCCCCCCCCCACACACACACACATATATATAAATAAATATATATATATATATATATATATATATATATAAATCCCGGTGTCTAGGGTGTGGTCACTTGGTCGAAAATAACAACGCACAGACGAAACCAAACTCACCATGTTACACATATTATCATTTACAAAATAGATTGAAACCATCCGTTTAACACGAACACTTGAGACGTCCACACAGGACGATATCCACTCAGGAATACTTCTTACCCCGCTTAATTTACTTTTCAAAAACCAAAAACGAGCGCGTGGCGCTGCTGTAGATGCGAGTTGAGGGTGCGGGAGCTTCCTCTGGCCACGCACGAGGTTTTGTGGCCAACCATCTATATAAATAAAAATGTAAATGTTCATTTGTTCAAAACGTCTAATCTCCGAACGTTCTTCACCGATTTCTTTTACATTTTGACACAACGTTGTATTTGAATACGTGAGTGTTTTTATATACCTATTATATAGATGCCACACCTGTGACAGGTATAAACATGCTTGTTTTAAACACATGCTATACTAAATATTTTACGGCAAACGAGAAATATCTTTCCCTTCCCCCCCAGAACAGAAATTTGTCATGGTGGGGGGCGACCCCACTATCAACAGTCCCGACAGGTCATAAAGTACGCAGCGATCGTTCTAGACAATAAAAGACGATCGAAGAGATAAGAGAACGCACATGGCTGAAGATATTTTCCGTCGAATACGCGAGGAAAATTCAAATATGAACATTGATTTCCCAACAGAAATCTACAACGAAGCGTTCATAATGATTGAAGATTTCAGCTTAGAAATCTCTTAGATTTCCGCTTAGAAGTTTAATCAATTGGGAATGCCATCACCGATTCGATCTGTTGTTGCTTCGTTCGATGTATAATCGCGTCCTGAACAAAATTACAACACGGGTGATCTTTTGTAGTAAGTGCAATCAAATATTCCTAAGCTAACGCTTGAGCAAATAGGCATTTACGATCAAATAATGCAATCTGTCAATAACGGGGTTGGGGAAATCTTCTTAGATGCGCCAAGAGGAACTGGTAAAACGTTCCTAATTAGATTGATTCTGGAAGCAATCCGATCCCAAAATAACATAGCCTTAGCTCTTGCGTCGTCCGGAATATCTGCGAAATTGCTACCAGGTGGAAGAACTGCACATTCCGCTTTGAAAATGTCAATGTTCATGCAATTCCTTGAAACTCCCACGTGCAACATTTCCAAAGCATCCGGCATGGGAAAAGTATTGCAGAAAGGCAAACTTATTGTTTGGGATGAACGTACAATGGCACACAAAAAATCGCTCGAGGCTCTTGATCGATCATTGCAAGATTTTCGTGGAAACATCAGACCATTTGGGAACGCATTAATATTGCTTGCAGGAGATTTCAGGCAAACATTGCATATAATTCCTCGATCGACACCAGCGGAAGAAATAAATGCTTGCCTGAAATACTCTACTTTGTGTCGACACGTATACAAATATACGTGTCCAACTGCAAAACGATCGATCAGATGTGTTATTCTCACATCAATTACTGGAAATTGGGAACGAACAGGTGCCGGTTGATCTGACATCAGGACGAATTTTTTTGCCTCATAACTTCTGCAATTTAGTATCATCAAAAGAAGAATTGGTTGAAAAGGTAATTCCCAATATTCAAACCAATTATAAGAATCATGATTGGATGAGTGAACGATCTATTCTTGCCGCCAAGAACAAAGACGTCTACGAACTTAACAATATCATTCAGTATAACATTCAAAGCGAGGCAGTCACATACATGTCCGTCGACACTGTTGTGGAAGCCGATGAAGCGGTTCATTATCCAGCAGAATTTTTGAATTCACTCGATCTGCCAGGGATGCCACTGCACGTACTGCAATTGAAAATCTGCTTGCCAATTATAATGTTGCGAAATATCAACTAACCAAAGCTTTGCAACGGCACGCGGCTTGCAGTAAAATAATTACTGAGCAACGTCGTAGAAGGAACGATCTTGATAGGATCATTCAAAGGTGAAGATGGAATCATGGGAATTCGAGGAGTGAGGACAACGGATATGTCATTTAAATTTAAGAGATTGCAATTCCCAATTCAATTGGCGCTTGCAATCACCATCAATAAAACTCAGGGCCAATCTTTACAATTGTGCGGGTTAGATTTAAACACGGATTGTTTCTCACATGGACAATTATATGTTGCGTGTTCTAGAGTCGGAAAACTAGACAATCTATATATCTGCACAGAGAATGGAACAACAAAAAATATTGTATACCCACAAGTATTTTAAAATTAAACATTTAATTTTTTTTTTATTTCCAATGCAGCGGGCGAAGGGGAACACAATTCTTTAGCCAATATATTACATAAAACAAGCAAGTACTAAAAACTGAACTATAAAATATGTTGGTGGGTAACGTTACTCGTGTCCGTAGCATACTTTAAGCTACACGTGCACCCTGGGTAGTGCTAAATGAGTAACAGCTTTGCAGCCTTTATAAATTAAACATATTAGAAATGTGCTCTCTCTTTTCTTTCTTTTCCATTTAACCAGACTGAGCCACAGCAACGCGTGGCCGGGTACAGCTAGAAGATAAATAAAACTCCCACACATATATGCATATATATAAATATATATATGTATATAATAAGAAAATATTAAAACCTTCGTACTTGAAAATGAAATAACTGATAAAAGATTTAAAGAAAAGTATGCATATATATATGGTAAGAAATATTAAAGCTTGTTTCTTCCACCATTTCACTAAGAAAAGAATTTTTACATTTAAAAGCTCCATTTCACGAAGTTTTAGAGTTATGATTGTGAATATCTCACTTGAATTACTTAAAGCCATTAAAGCACCTTGTACATTCAGCTAAAAGTGAAATAAAAACTGATGATAATTTCAAAAGTATAAAAGCAAAATTCCTCCGCTAAAAGTTTTTATGCTGAGAGTTATACATCACGCTATGTTGTCATGAAGTGCGCCTAATGCATTTAAATGCTGACAGAACCATGAATAACGATCAACATTAACTAAATGTATTTTATACTTCATCGCAGTTTCCACTGAGATCTTTTTTTTTTATCTTTTGTTTTTTTTTATTTTACAACAAAACTTTCTTTCATCTGTTAGCCAACAAATTTGGAAATAATTGTTATGAGAAAATGCACAAAAAATTTCCGTTTTATTTTAGCCTTAAAAATCTGTCATTGTGCTACCTGGGAATCATTTTTCCTTTCTCAACACACAGAAAAGAGAGAAGTTATTTAGATATAATACATTTATTTCTCTAATTTGTTGAGGTTTAAGTCGTAGTATTTCAATTTGCAAAGAATTTCTAAAAATGTTTTATGTTGTAAAATTAATATTAAATTAATAGTTTATGCAAAGTTTGTATAAAGTCACAGAGCTTTACATTTATGTACAATAAATTCCGTTAAGTGTAAAAAAAAAGACGTCGAAAGTTAAGCTGTCATTTTTTTAATGTAAAATAAAGTCAAATATACACTACCTTTTTAAAGAGCATGATAGCTTGCTTTTCTACATACTTCTACAAATTACATTACAACAAACTTCAAGATATTTAGCGTCTAAATCAATTTAGGTTAAACCCTAAATATTTGTTTTAGGTATGGTAGAATCATAATGGGACAGAAATGACTACTTTTACGTTTTAATGTAGTTTTCTCATATTTAACGTGGAATTTATTGGACAGTTAAAACAATTTGGCAGAAATTCCATGGGGGCATAAAATTAAGTTCAGTTTAACAAACCGATTGATTTTTATTTTAATAATCACGTCTAGTTAAGTTATTTATGATCTAGGAAAAACTCCGATAAAGAATGATAAATGCCTAAACCTAAATAGCTTAAAAAGAAAACAGTTACGACAGAAAATTCCGAGTATTTTAATACTTATATCAGTTATATGATTAATGTATTGGACTTCATTGGACTACTTGGACTACTTGGTATTTTAGAATTTTTCCGAAGACGTATAGGCCTTGGTTCAAATCTAGGATTACCAAAGTGAATTAAAGCAAATATAAGTGTAATATGAGATCGTTATCGAGTCTGTGGGATCGTTATAGCCGAACCCGAACAAAATTAAAGATAAAGTGAACATCCGATCAAACACACCTACCCTACAGTAATTTTCTGAATATCTGTATGCAGATTATTCGGGAATCCCACAAAAAATATAATTAAAATTTTATTTGTCCTAAAGAAGGAAGAGATGTAAACAAATGAGTATATCAGATTATTTTGTTCTGGAAAAATCTAAAAAACTCCATTTGCTTTACTCCAGGATTTTTTCCTCCAATGCTGTAGACGGTATTCTTGGACGTTATCTTTACCGTTATATGACACCACGGTTTTGCTAGCCACTTTTCTGGGAGCACCGTACAGGTGAACCAGCATTACCCCTCTATGGGCCGATCCCGTAATTTTGACCCGAGTCAAGTGATGAGAACGGAACACTTGACCCCGAACCTCCAGAGGTAAATTTGAGAACTTGGAGGACATTGCAGCCACGACAGATTTTACGTGCACCAGCCGCCATTAGTGTACACGGTGGCGGATTTGTCAGGGACCGGCATCGAACCCGCAACCCTCAGATCACTGGCTAGGCGTCTTTGCCAACCGGGCCACCACGTCCTAAAAAAAAACTCGACGTTTAATAGCTTCGTATTTAATTATTGCTTGTAACTCACTCAGGATCTCCGAATAATTCGGTACTTAAGATATCACTGGCCATTTTTGAATCATTCGTGGTTTTCAACTTTTCTTGCACAATAACGCTTGAATTAGATAACTGTGTTAATTGTATTTCGAGAGCTACAATCATCTATTGCTACAGGAGAACTATATACACACGGATCTGGAGCTTGGAGCTGATTCTGAACGGTTACAAATATCCATGCCAGCCAATATATTCAAACCCACAGATTAAAGGATAATTTAGTGAATTTTGACTGAAATTTAAGTCTACATCCTCTAGAGTATCTTTCGAGAGAGAAAGATTGAGAAGTTTATTTCTGAAGATAATGATTGGTTCAAGGATGTTGAAAATAAGCAGATGTACCCATTCGGTTTTCGGTTCAATTGTAGGACAAGTAAGTTCCATTTTAAAAGACAAATGATGGTAAAAGTGAGAATGTAAGATGATTGATAGTTTTAGGTTCCTTTGCATCCTTCGCATATTTTATTTCATATATATGCAATGATATAGGTTCTTTTCAAAAAATATTCATGATGAAATAAGTTAGAGTATTTTAACCTTCCTTTATAGATAGTTCGATCTTTTTTCAACAATACTCAAAGATCTACTTCGATATTTCCTTCAAAACACAGCTTTAACTACATACCTAATAACAAACAGTTATTAATTCTTGAATTTTCCAAATATCAATCGAAACTTATTATACCTTATCAAAAAACGCCAGAAGCTACGTTATGAGAAGGAACGACTAATTTTATAAATTTATCGACATACATCTCTTATTAATGAACTCTGAAGATACGATAATATCTTTTTTCCCACGAAATTATCAATATAATTTTTTTTCACATTCAAAAAACACTAATTTCACTCAGGGCTCGAAATTCGATTTCACTCAGGGATTATTATCCAACCAGCCTCTAAAGAAACCACTAATTCTGGACTTTAACTGTTCCAGAACAATTGCTTCTACAATAGCTAGACAGAGAACTAATCAATTTAAGAGTATGGAAATCCACCCTGACGGCACAAGAGCTGTAGTGATTGTCCAGAAACCCAACTTTCTCCAGAACATATCTTTGACTGCCCAGCCATTGTGTCTGCCCTTTTTGAAGTTTATTTTGTCGCCGCAAGAACTCCTCTACACAGGTACCTGATCTGGAAGCTGCTGTTATCCAGGCTTTCGATTCAATTTCAGAATTTTTTCTTCTGTACTATTCCTGGACACGACAAGAACAACAACAGAAACACGACAACAGCAACAATGGAAATGCACCCTTGGTCACCATACAGGTGTACTCAACATTACGCCGTTGACCCCTATCCTTACGAACCTTACAATCTATTTCGTCTAAGAGACTTTTAACCCCTTCCTTCTCGCTCTCGTCAAAATTACGGGGTGAGGTTTCGCCTCCTATTTC
Source organism: Dolomedes plantarius (assembly GCA_907164885.2). Classification (NCBI taxonomy): domain Eukaryota; kingdom Metazoa; phylum Arthropoda; class Arachnida; order Araneae; family Dolomedidae; genus Dolomedes; species Dolomedes plantarius. Next base: position 148,162,777 of record OU015492.1, read on the forward strand.
TCGTACCCGTGATATTCCAAGCCCGAGTATTTAAAAGTAACTCACCAAAAACATTAAAACAATCCATTTCATTTACTCTGGAAAAAATTATTTCTTATTTTACATACCAGATGGCAGCACCAGACTATTTATAAAGTCATTGGGAATGGGTTTTTTTAAAACTGGATGTGACAGATCAAGAAATAAATGGAATCCTTCGGAAAAAATAGGCACTTTTATTACCGTTTTCTTGAAAATCATGCGATCGTTAAGGGGTTAAAAAAATTATAATTAGATGTCACATTCTCTAATAATTTTAACAGAAATAAATGCCAGAGTACTAAAATTTTTTCTCATTTCAAATTATTTTCTAGGCATTAATACGTATGTATTTTTTATCCACATCTTACAAATGTCATAAAACTTTCCATATTGTTTCAGATAAATGCCAGAAGATTTTATTCGCACGCAAGTAATTCTTTACTGATCTCTAGATTCAGTAATTTACACTATTTTATTTACTGATAATTACTTTTCGTGATAAGCGAATAAATAAACTGTACAAAAGCACCCAAAGAAGAGGTGTTGTTAAAGCATACATAAAAAATAAACTTTTCCTTGTATTAATGAGTATTTAATGAGCTCTGAGACGGATATTTTATTCAAAAGAAATGTGTTGAAAATTTAAGAAACTATAAAAATTATCTTTTTCCTTATAAAAGCTTTAATTAAGTAACTTTTTATTTATCCGCATGGATACAAAGTAACTCCGATACATTAACTTTTTGCAAATTATTCACAAAATATTTCAAAACAAGATAATTACTGTATGAAATAAAAATACATCAAATAATTCATAGGGCTATTCAGTGTTGTTTTTATACTTTCAAAATAGTTTTGGGGCTGAACTTAAAAAAAATTTGCAGAGCATGAATGATAACATTTTAAATACCATTTACGTAATTCAATGTCCCGTAGTTCGAGTAAATACATTCAACTCTTTCAAGAAAAACTTATTTGTTTCAATTTTAAAAAGAATTCTGTCGTTACACAATGCTTTGATTCTTCAAACAGAATGCTTTCAAAACAAAAAGAAACAAAAATTGTATCATTGCATAAGAGTAAAAAGTTTGTAAAATATTTCATACACGAGGGGTTATTCAAATAATCCAAACGCTGACCGTTTCTTCAGAGATTTTTGTTGAACTGTAGGCCCACCTTTGGCTTAGAAAACAGCACCTGGTGTAGGATAGAGTGATATAACTCCTGTATCTGAGGTATAGAAACTGAGTACCTTTCGTTTTGAAACGTATGTTCTAACTAGTAGGGGAGCATGTGTCGAAAAAATGTGCTTCATGGCGGAGTTGGGGAAGGAAGGGTAAATATTTTTTTTAATAAGAAACTACCTGTAGATGAATAAACTGTTCAAATGATGTTTGAGGGGAAGAACTGATTGAACCTATCTCTCCAAGTGTTGCCACAAATTTTCAAAGGCGTTTTAGGTCAGGCAACTGAGGTAGACTCTGGATAGATTCTGTACTTCATCCATACGCTTTTTAAATCACATATTTACACGTGTTGCACAATGCATGGATGCGTTGTCGTCTTGGATACACAAATGGTCATTAGAGAATAACGCCTGCCCCATACTGGTGCGCCAAAATGGTTTCAACGATGTCAAATGATGGTGGAGAACGATTGAGGGTCTTAGGAAATGCCAAGAGAAGGTACCTCAAAGCATCAGAGAGCCACCACCATGCTCGACTGTCAGCACCAAGAGGTCAGGGCTGTAGGCGTCGAAGGGTGTTCGCTAAACGTATACTCTACAACTAATAGGAAACAATGTGCAACTCGATTCACTTGAACAGATGACATGTTGCCAATTACTTGAACTCCAGTTTTTATGTACCATCTGACATGTTTTCTTGCATTGTTGCCAGTAATAAGTTAAATCTGGATTTCAGCAGGACCATAAATACCAAATTTATGCAGCTCCCGCGAACTGTAATGACTGAAACCTTATCATGACGACTCATATTCACCTCTGCTGCTAGTTGCTGTCCTGTAGTCTTAAGTTTTCGTCTTACAATCTGTACTAAGTTCCGCCTTGACCTCGCTGACATCATTGTGTGACGTTCTTCCTTTCTACATTTAGAGGCAACACTTTGTCAATTTCTGAACCATGTAGTAATCTCTGATACTGTGCCTACTGATACACGGACAATATCTGCAATTTTTTGTTAAAAAAACAGCCGCAAGCTTCATCCTAATTATCATACCTTTCTGCAAGCTTCACATGTACGGCCTTCCTTACACTAATTTCTCAGCAGCTGATTCTTCATCTACTGTACTACAACTGGGTGATAGGTGATACTAGTGCTTCATTGTATCTTCAGTGTACATTCTCGTACTTCTGCTAACCGATGACGTCGCCCTCGTAATTTGCTTACGCCGCAGCACACGTGCCTTTTTAAAGCGATTTTCCCACTATTTTGATAACCCCCTGTACATGGAAGTATATCATTAAGTATATAAAAGTTATTGTTATACAACCTGTTAATTTCTCAGACAAGCTGAGGGAATTCCCGTTCAATTTTACTGTAATCTAAAGAAATGGTGTTCAGCCAATACGCTCCACTCACTTCAATTTAACAATTATTTCTTCATTTAAAATGCAACTGGTAATCCTCAGAATTCATCTAGAGATTGTCTGCTTATCGAAATGGTCTGTTGAAGGATTGGTTTTGCTCAAGTTAATAAATCGTTGCAGAAACTTCTGAACCCTATCGAACTAAGACTAATCCTTCATCACCCTTCCGTGGACTATTCTTGCCAGTAAAGTTAACTATGCTGGAAATTGGCTTCCTATTTTTTTCTGAAACTGGGGACAGCTATATAGGCAGAGAGAAAAAATCAGTAGGTCCCAATACAATGGTCTTTTCGTAATCCGCAAGAATACATATCTTATCAGTGTATTACATTTAGCATCATACATTTACTTATTTTCTCATGCCCAGTGGCTATGGTGCTGGTCAACGGTTACAGGTACTCCTGTTCAAAATATCACCAAATCAACATCGGGCAGTAGTAGTTCTACGAGCACAAACACTTTAGTTAGTGGTGACACTTGAATTCGCAAACTCTAGGTCTGAATGCAGCACTCCCACTACTCAGCTATCGGCCCTCGTTGTCCGTATGAAAATCCCACAGACTGTAAGAGTACATAAAATTACTTACCCATTACAAAGATATCTGTGTGTGTATGTGTGTACATATGATTATGAAGCACACACGCAGACAAATTAGAATGATAAGCTTCGATATAATCTTCCATGCTGTGACTACACAACTACATGAAACAAGTGTTCTAGCAAAGGTATCTTGGAGATAAAGGAATTCTAGTTATTTTTTCCTATCTTGAATTCACATTAAAATTCATACCTAGATAATCATAGAGAAAAGAATATTTACCTCTCTGACAGCCTTAGTGTTCTCTATAAGCTCTTTTTTATTATTCTAGTATGTGAATTAACATATTAGTTCTGTGACACTTTAAAATAATGTAAGACCTGATGTTTCCGTAAGCTAGTCCAAATACATTTTCAGTGGAAGATGTCATAAAATTTTTGACCATGACTGCTCTGTAATAAAGTTATATTTTGAAAAACTTAAAACGGATTTCTTGTCCCAATTACCTATCCCCCCCCTCTCCCGTGAAACGATGCCGCAATTATTATGGAGCACACTGTAATGTGTGTTCATAAGCTTAGTCAGATGTAACACTTAACTGTTTATTACACAGGGTTTATTACACAGGGAAATATTAACTGAATATTTCCCTGTGACTTTTGAACTTCTTCAATTAACTAATACATTTCCCCCATAAACACACATGCTGTAAAATGCTAAAAAAAAATTGTTCATACTCTGAAAACCGATATTCTTCCCATTAGTACCCCCAATCATAGGGTTCTCTTGTCTTTGGACTTATTGACCTTCCTAGTGCTCACAACACGATTTAGGGATCAGCACAAATGACCGATAAGTAGGAATTAACTCAATTTACCGTACTCCGGCTATTCAGTTGAAGTCAAAGCCTACAGGAATCAGCAGATACACATGCAAAAATATGAGGCAGAGTGGTTGACAGTGGTCGTCAAGAAAATTCATCGTATAAAATACATTTTTGCCTTCGTTTCCCGACCATGAAGTAAACATACTTCTTAAATTAAGAGTTTGTAATATTTTTCAGAGAGATATTTATGTGTGGGTATACTGAACACACCGTCTTTTTTTACTGGCTGTTAGCTCGAAAACTCTTCGCTAAACTGTTTGGCATCAGTGATTCCTACAAACCTGAAAAAAAATTAAATTCCTCCCACTTCTCCGAAAGTCCCCGCGGAGTTCTTTTAACATGCACCGAGAAATATATGTTAAGTGAATTCTGTTGGGACGTTAGACGTTACTTGGAATAGAATTACATTTGAGATTTCCAGGAATTGCAGAAAAAAAATCAGTCTAGCTGTAGAGAATCTTTGAATGTCATTTAACTGAATTCCATAATAGCTATTTAAATTTTCAGAATTACCCGTTTCCTGTAAATCAGGTGTTTTTAATTGCGATGAGGGACTCATTTTTAAATGTATCAGAGTGCTTACTTTTAAAATATTGACAGTAAATATGTAGTACATTACTATTTCTTCTATTTTCCCAAAATAATTTCCCTGGTGATCTAACCGGCTAAATTTTATTTTTGCATTTTAGGCTTATAAATTTTTAGTCGACGCTGACACTTTATTTTCCAAGAAATATTTGACTAAATATATTTTTGAACTCGAAAAAATTATCTCGTTTCAATTACTATTATAATATAATTCAATAATTATAATGTCATAAAACAATTTTAATGTATCTTAAGACATTGTTGAATAAAACTCACTGTAAAGCTAACGTGTGTGTCCAACTGAATCCATCAGAACATGAATTTACAGCGAAATGTGTACAAACCATTGACACTTATCGTTAAGAATTTGCATTAAATGCAGATAAAACTAACAATGACCTTTATTCCAGTTGCCTTTACCTTTTTCATAAAATTGAGCTTCAATAAATTAGATTTTGTGTAAAGAGTTAGTAAAGGTTTCAGAAAAAAATCTTCTATAATGCTAAGTAGCACAATTTAGTTCTATTTGTTTCTTCAGTCAAACCAAATTATTATTTTTATTGTTCCAACCAAACGAAATTTGGACACTGTTTGGCAAGAATATTTAAACCATATAAAAATGCATTCTTACCAAATAAACCCGTAACCAGAGTTTGCTAATAATATAGGAAACTAACTGTAGTTCACTCACATATACATCCTCAGAAATCAGGCCCTCTGTCGAGAATGATCACTCTTTAGATACAGTATGTGTAATTTTGATTCTGTTGGACGCATTTTCTTTGATCAGGAAACGCGTATCTTTCTCCTCTACTTTTTCATACACAATCGTTCATATAAGACTAAAAACCGATGTTAATCCTAATGTTAAATTGACGAAGAGACAATACATAATTTTAACGCTTCAGTGTCATTCATATTGCTTACACATTAAACATCTTCAATTTCTATTTAATCTTCTTTTTGTGTGGGAAGTAGCGTAAAATAATTTCAGAGGTCAAAATTAAAATCAATTTTTTGCATAAATTTCAGTTTAATTGTGTCTTATCTTTAAATAAATTTCTATAAATGAAAACGAGCCTAACTGTAAGAATGTAAAAAATGCATCGTTATTTTAAATATGATAGCTAGAACTTTTCAAGTTGCAACACTAAAAAAAAATTCTACTCTGGAATAAATACTTTCGCTGCTACAAGAACCATTCCCAAATTTGTCTTTTAACCTCATCGTCCCTTCTGATGGTTTCCACTGGCAACTATTACGATTGCTTTTGGAAGAACATGTATCTGTCCCAGAAACAGTTTTCTTAAGATAAGTGTTTCCTTTTTGCTTTAACCATATCGTATGTTCAGCGTCAAACCTTATCCGCTGCCCTAAATTCTATAGCACACCAAACGTTTCTGGACAATGTCTTACACATTACAAAAACTGATACCGCTGTATACGGTCACTCTCCTGTTGATGAAACTTCCAAGATGAGACAGTCGACCTGGGCTATGGTGTTGCATTAATCACATGATTTGCTTGTTTCCAATCACTTGTCATCTTGAAGAGGCGTTCTTCTTCCTAAAATCTCTTGATCCATCTCTTTAAGCAGGACAGGAAAATGCAATGCACCTATTTCTCATGTGTCTAATTTCTCATGCACTCTATTACGTGTAATTCTTCACGTAAGGCAGAGAAATGCGATTGTCCCCGCACCAATTTCACGCGCGTCTATCAATTTCTTCACGCAAGGCAGGGAAATGCAATTGTTCCCGCATATATTCCACGTGCGTCTATCGATTTCTTTGCGCAAGGCAATGAAATGCAATTGTTCCCGCATTATTTCACGTGCGTCTATCGACTTCTTCACACAAGGCAGGAAAATGCAACTCCCCCCCCCCCCCTACACACACACACACACATTTCTCATGCATTTGCACATTCCTGATTTTAAAACAGGTTCAGAACGCAGTGAATGAATTACTATCTTCCATTTTTCCGTACTTTCATCCTTTTATTTCTTTAGTGGGTGAACATATGCAAGCTTCAGCTGTTACTAACGAGCTGCAAATCATAGTCGCGTGTCAGTGGATCATTTGCGCGGGCACATTACCGCCAGAGCTATCACTTCCTTTGTAATAACGTATTTCCATTATATTTTACTTTGGCTTTCTTTTCCAGGTCTTGGCTGACTTTCATTTAATGCGTCCTTATATATTTTAGAGGTATGTTATGCGTTCATATGTGCAACAAGTAAACGTGTAATTGAAAGTTCCATTAATCTATGAATAAAAAATTACCACAATTACAAGGATGTGAGGCTTTTGTATCTTGTGTACTACTTTTAACAAGTGTGTTTTTATGGGGAGAGGTAGGGGGAGAGGAGCCCTCCGTTTTTCATTATTTGCTCTACGTGTAACGCAAATACGATTCATTTTTCCTTAAGCACACACCCACACGAAACACCTTCATAAAAAGAAGTTTCGTGAAAGATGGGTCTCAAAAAAAAGATTACGAAAATATAAATATCAGTTTGGTTTCAAATCCAGGACAGAACTTGGAGCTTCGAAGTTTTTATTATATCATTCATAGCCATCAATAGAACAAGCTTATTTTAATACCATCAACCTATGGCAATAATTAAATACTATATACACAGTCCCGTCACATTAATAAACCTCCGCCTAATTTCGAGGTCGGCGTGAAATAGCCAATCTCAGAAGGCACTTGGCAGCACTAGAAATGGAGTGTATATAAAAGGTGTCGGAGGGAAGCGGGAAACATTGTAATCGTTAGAGTAATGCAGAAACGGAGTGATTTATCTGACGTCCAAAAGGGCATGATCATTGGCTTCCGCGGGCCAAGGGTGGCAGCATTTCCAAAACGGTTAATTTTGTCAATTGTTCGCTTGCCGCCGTGGTAAAAGTGTACTGTGCAAGGTAAAATGGCACTATCCAAAATAAGTGACGTGTTAAGTGTGGTGCATCACGGGCCATAGATGAGAGAGGTGAACGACGGCGGCAGAGACGCGTTCGGGCGGATAGACGTGCAACCGTCGACCAACTGACCACTCAGATGAACTAAGGGCCACCAAAACTGTATCCTCAACGAAAGTTCAGCAAACGTTGCTGCGTATGGGGCCCCGCAGTATACGGGTGGTTAATACACCTATGCTGACGGCTGTTCATTAGTGACAAAAGCTGGAATTTGCACACGAGTACCGCAGCTGGACGTCCACTGAGGGGCGACAGGTAGCTTTTTCCGATGATTCACATTTCATGCTCCATAAGACAGAAGGACGTTGGAGTATAAGGCGTGAAACGTCAGAAAACAAACACCCTGCAATAATTGTGGGAAGGGTCCAAGATGGAGGAGGCAGCGTTATAGTCTGCCTCCTCCATTCGCTCGTCCTCCAGTCGCATTTCACCAAGGGGTTTTCATGAAATTCCCTTGGTACACTCATCATTGGGGAAGGCACGATGGATCTGTCCTTGCAGACCATGTTTACCCCTACATGCTGATTGTCTTTCCTCAGCACGATAGCATCCTCCAGCAGGACAGTGCGACGTGTCATACAGATCGCAGTGTACGTGCGGGGTTTGAAGAGCACCAAGATGAGTTTACGGTACTCATCTTGCTGCCCAAATTCCCTGGACATAAACCCAATCGAGAATATGTGGGGCCACGTCGATCGGGTTGTTCGTGCCATGGATCCTAAAACCGCGCAACCTACGACAGCTGGCCATGGGACTAGAGTCGGAATGGATCCACATCCCTGTGACTACTTTCCAAAGCCTCATTGACTCTCTTCTTGCCCTTCTCGTAGCGGTGGTTATTCTGGCTTTTTACAGGTGGTCACATTAATGTGACTGGACTGTATATTGTCTATTTACCATCTGACTTTTTTTAGTAATAAATTCTGCAAAATCATTCTGAAATTTTAGACACTTAGTATCTTTGAAAACATTATACTGAGAGCTTTAAAATATATTTATGCATATTAGTAAGAAAATATTAAAGATTAATAGCATTTTTTTTCTGTCACTGTGCTTTTGTACCTTCCATAACAATTTATGATAATGATAAATAGTTTTCATTTTGTAGTGAACATTTTAAATGGGACAATTAAATGACCCAATTTTGCAAAATCCAATTAACCTAATATTAGTTTTTCAAGAATGATTTATTAGAAATAAAATATTTAATAAATTTTACAAAATATGAGGTCTTTTCTTTTACTAAAATTTATGATTCTCAATTTTAATTTTAAATTTTAAATCTGTAGCAGAGAGTTTTTTGCCTCCTTTTCTGAAAATAAATTAGTTTTTCAGAGGAAAAAAATTTTCGCTTTCGACCGACAGACAGTAGAAATGAAATTTGAAATGATTACATCTTTTTTTCTTGGTAGTTTTAAATTAATTATGAAATATGATTAAATTATTATGACGTATAACTAAATATATAGCGTGTCCAGCGAAAGAGTCCCTGATTTCAAAATTAAAAATCTCGAAAACAAAGATCTGTATAAGTATGCAACAAACGGTATGATTATTGCGAAAACTGTAAGAATTTTATATACTAATTTTTGAAATAGTTACAAAAGCTGCTAACTGATGGCGCTGGTAGCAGGCTCACAACAGAGCCTATAAATAGTGCACTGAATCCAAGAGTGATCAGTCCCACCGTTGAAATCATGTACAGAGGCTGTTCACACATTTTTTAGACGATGTATATTGTATTCACAAAACTAAATTACATAAAATTCTTGTGTTTTAAATGTTCTATTTGACATCCCTTATTCTGAACTATCTTTCGACAACGCAATTTCCAGGATAATAATGCCTTTTGAAGTGTCAGAAGAGGTATTCTATCCCATTCCTCCTGAACAGCTTCCCAGAGTCCTGTAAGGGTTTTGGGACGACGTTTGGATAATGCAGATTTTAAAAGTCCAAAAGCTCAAAAATCCATAGCTGATACATCGGGAGATTTAGTAGGGATATCAGTGAAGGGTATGGCCTTGATACCAGTTTTTTGTTCCATTTCTTTTAGGAAATTTACAGTGGATTTTGATGTGTGACTGCTAGCTTTGTCCTGATGGAGTCTCACAGATTGATGGCACTGTGGGTAAAGCGATGGTATTTCATTCAGAAAAATTGGCGATAAAATATGTTCCTGATAGTATTTGGAGTTAATCTTGACATTTTTTTCCACTCTCTTTATTTTTAACTTGCCATTATAAGAAAAACCAGCAACAATCATGAATCCCTTAGAAAAACTTTCTTTCGATTCTTTGAACCATGTACTTAAATTTTTTTCTCCCCTTTTATGATAATAAATGACTCTTTTTTTGTTGCAATCATTTAAATACACCCATGATTCATCTATTGTGACAATTTTTTTCCATTTTTCTTTGGATAAGTGTTTTTCATATAGAATTCTGCAGCGTGTCCTGCGTTCAGCGATATGATTTGGAAGAAGACGATGCACATTGCGTTTTTTCGCTTTCTTAAGATTTAAATCAACGTTTATCACTTTTTTTATAGTGGACACCGAGTATTTTAATGATTTTGCAACTGTCCTTTGACTAGGGGGATTTTCTTTTAACATTAAACAACGTACCTTTGCAATAGTCGAAGATGTCCGTTTTTTCCTTGGATACTTGTTTGGAATTTTTGTCCCACTCGAGGCTCCAATTTGACGTTCTTTTTCCTTTCTTGTTGACGATATTACCTATCGACGCTTTAGATATCACAAAACCATGACTCTCACATCGTTTTTGGATAACGGAGTATGCATATTTCTCTTCGGAAAGTGCATAAATGTAGCCTTCGAACCACTGCTTTGTTAAAAACGCCATTTTGAATAAAAACAAAACTTTCAAGCTGCAGACGATAATTTTGACTTTTAAAAACATAGTACAATTGCAATTATTTCTTTTGCAGCAAACGATTTTTTATTACCGCTTACCAAAATCGTCTAAAAATGTGCGAACAGTCTCTGTATTCCATTGAAAAACGTGTTTTTCCGGTACTGGAATATCACAGGTTAGAAAACTCCTACAGCAACAAGACGCAGTTTTCAAACACGATTTAATGCTCCAAAGGACCCGATGTGAAAACCATTAGAAAGCTCTTCGCCAAATTCCAACGAACGGGCAATGTGGCTGATGATCTAGTGGGGAATGTTGGCCCTACTCCATAATATGTCGCCACTGTTTTCTGGAATTGTTCAGCAAAATCCAAGGGAATCCGTCCGAAGAATTGCAACAGAAACTGGTTTGAAGTGTTCCAGCACGTAGAAAATACTGAGAAACAGCCTACACCTGTTTCCATTCAAAATCCAAACTCCCCACGCCATACTCATACGAGCTGGGCGACAAAGAGTTCACTTTGTGAACAAGATTCTCCCAATGCTTGATAATGAAGGGTTTGATGTTGGCTGCATCTGGTTCACAGATGAAGCACACTTCCACCTGAATGGATGAGTAAATAAACAAAACTGGCGATTTGGAGGTTCCAAAAATCCCCATTGGTGTGAAGCAAAAGCACTGCATCCGCCCAAAATTAGAGTTTGAGATGCGGTATGCAGCAGAGTAATTATCGGTCCTTTTTTCCTGCAAGAGACGCTCACTAATGAACGTTACGTTGCAATTTTGGAACAATTTTTCGTCACACAGAAAGCGGAGGACGTTCTACCAGGCACCGAGTGGTTCATGTATGAGGGGGCCTGACCACATCGCACCGAAAAGGTGTTTCGTTTTCTTGAGGAATACTCCGGGAATAGAGTCATTGCGTTGAATTATCCAAATTTTACTGGCGCAGGCATAGATTAGCATCCATATTCGTCGGACCCGAGTCCTTGTAACTATTTTGTGTGGGGCACATTAAAAGATACTGTCTGCAGGAACCATCCCATCACGCTGGACGAGCTGCAATCGCGATCTGTGGGGCAGCTGAATCGATTTCTGTTGAGACACTACAGGGTGTGATGGCAAATTTTATTGTTCCTTTGCGCCACCACGGTGCAGCGAATGGTGGACATTTTGAAAAGATTGTGATGTAGTGATTACAAAGACTGCTTTCAAAGACTTAGGGCCTGTTCACATAGGAGTCCGTTGCGTTGCGTTAAGGAAAAGATGACGTTGAGACGAAAATAAGCCAATCATATGCCTCCAAACGATTAGCAATGAAATTAACGCATATGATTGGTTTATTTTCATCTCAACGTCATATTTTCCTTAACGCAACGCAACGGACTCCTATGTGAACAGGCCCTACGAGTTTATTTATGCATTCCGATAAGAGTTATTTAGCGTCATCTGTTAGCAGCTTTTGTTACTATTTCAAAAATTAGTGTATAAAATTCTTACAGCTTTCACGATAAACACACCGTTTGCTGCATTCTTCTACAGATGTTTGTTTTCGAGATTTTTAATTTTGAAATCACGCACTCCTTCGCTGAACACACTGTATGGAATATTTTTAAAAAGACCTATGTTTGTAATCTATGACCTCATTTTAACTTTCTGTTTATTTCAGGGGTTCCATATTATTCGCAGATATTGAGCGACTGTGTTCCAGAGTTTGGCACTATATTTTACTAATCAGTGTGTGCAATACTCTGACTCTCAGAATAATAAAAGCATTCTTCATTGTTCCACATAAAATTACTCTGAAACAAAAAAAATTAGTGTAACATAACAAAACGTTTTTATTCCGAGCATGATGCAACAAGAAATTAACAAAAAAAATTCCAAATATATGATTCCGATAATATATTCAAAAACTGCACTTCACAATCGATTTCATTTCAGCTTATCTCGCTGTAATTTTTTGCGACTTAAGATCCGGGCGGAATAAAAAAGAGCGGAACCGAGTTAAAACGGAAACGGCAGGCCTCTTTAAAAACTCTGGGGAGAATCTCAAGTGAGCCATGAGAAAACAAATAGGCACAAAAACACTTTCTCAGCCAAAAATTTGAACTTTCGCGGATAAAATTGCGATTGTATTGGAGCTAAATAACTTTTCTTTATAGATTGTATTCTTTTTCTATCAGTCGCTCCTGATTTTCCTGGAAACAACTCTCGGTATTTTTCCCTACGATGGAAAAAAAAGGATTTTTCGTAACGGGGAAGTGTATCATCACATTTCCGAAGCAAATCTATGTTTGCAGAATAACATGAGATTTATATTTAAAACGGATAGAGTATTATTCTATGTTATTTCGTATGTTCATTAATGGATGCATTTCTTTCTTTGGTAATGATTGGTGTATGATAACTTCTGCCTAGTTTAATAGGTTTAACATTTAAGAAATGTGTTTGGTATATTACAAAAATATTTTTTAACAGAAAGTCATTTAAAGGGCTTGGGGATTTAAAGTCGCATACGGTATGGTACGATTAAAGGAGGAAAAACCTCCTCAGGAGTCATAAAATCGATGTTATGGACTGTCAAGATCAATAAAACCTAAAATCAAGTGACTTCCCTGCGACGTAGAGGTAACATAACTATGGAGTACGACACAGGAATATGGAAGAGTTTAAATGATGATTTAAAAAGATTTTTAACATGTGGGAGGAGAAAACATGGGGAATCTAGAGCACGAAAAAAATAGAAAAAATTTTGTGGGTAAAGTAGGAGATCCGTCTTTTTGAGATAACAACAGAAAATGAGTCATTACAAACTGTAAGGGATAATGGAATCTTTGGAAATTATGCTTTAGTTGCGAGAAGACGATAAAGTTGCTGGGTTTCTAGAGTCGAATACACATGTCGATGGATGAAAGTGACATTCCGAATTTCTGCGATGAGGTTTTATGACAAAACGGGCATTTACACAAAACGGTAAATCAAATCTCAAGCAAATGGTGGTATAAAGATGAGGAATTGTCCAATCGCTCGAGTGGATGCTTCAAAAAGTATTTTCTATTAGACCTTCCTTAATGAAACGAATCCTATAATGCGTTTATAACCCACAGGTAGAAACAAATAGTACAACGAAAAATCGTACGAAAAGCAAGATTTCTCCTTGGAATACTTTTGCCGTCGATGCTTTCACATAATGTTTAATGATTAACATTAAACTTAATTTTCATATACACAATCCAGTCATATTAATGTGACCACCGCCTACTTTTGACGTCAACGTTAAATAACCAATCGCAGAAGGCACGTGTCATCAGCAAATTTGGTGGATATATAAGTGTGTTGTAGGCATTTGGAAAACATTTCAGTTCTTGCAGTCATGCAGAAAAGGAGCGATTTATCTGACGTTCAAAAGGGCATGATCATTGGCTTTCGGGCCAAGGGTGGAAGCATTTCCGAAACGGCTAATTTTGTAAACTGTTCGCGGGCCGCCGTGGTAAAAGTATATCGTGCATGGCAAAATGGCACTATCCAAAATCAGCGACGTGGCAGATGTGGTGCACCACGGGCGATAGATGGCAGAGGTGAACGACGGCTGCGGAGATGCGTTCGGGCGAATAGACGTGCAACCGTTGAGCAACTGACCGTCCAGATGAACCAAGGGGATACCAACAGTGTCTCCACAACGACGGTTCAGCGAACGTTGCTGCGTATGGGCCTCCGCATCAGACGCCTGGTTAATGCACCTATGCTGACTGCTGTTCATCGGCGACGAAGGCTGGAATTTGCACGTCAGTACCGCAACTGGACTTCCACTGAGTGGAGACAGGTGGCTTTTTCCGATGAATCACGTTTTATGCTCCCTTGGACAGATGCACGTTCGCGTATACGGCGTGAAACGTCTGATAACAAACACCTTGCAACAATTGCCGGAAGGGTCCAAGCTGAAGGAGGGAGCATGATGGTCTGGGGAATGTTTTCGTGGTATTCTCTGGATTCACTCATCATTGTGGAAGGCACGATGGATCAACACAAGTATGCATCTATCCTTGCGGACCATGTTCCCCCCTACATGCGAATTGTTTTTCCTCAGGATGATGGCATCTACCAGCAGGACATTGCGACGTATCATAAAGCTTGCAGTGTACGTGCGTGGTTCGAAGAGCACCAGGATGAGTTTACCGTACTCCCTTGGCCAGGAAATTCCCCGGACTTAAACTCAATCGAGAATCTGTGGGACCACCTCGATCGGGTTGTTCGCACCATGGATCCTCACCCGCATAACCTAGCGCAGCTGGCCATGGCACTGGAGTCGGCATGGCTCAACATCCCAGTGAACACCTTCAGGAACCTAATTGACTCTCTTCCTGCACGTCTCGCAGCTGTCCGCTCTGCGAAAGGTGGTTATTCTGGATTTTTACTGGTGGTCACATTAATGTGACTGGACTGTGTAGTTTCGTGCAGTTAACATCTCACACATATTCAGATAACGAGAGCAACATATTTTCTCAAAAACGGTTCCAGCTGACAGCGTTGGAGTATCGATTAATTATTGTTGCTATAATCCTAGACAAAGACGCAACGCGAAGTAAGTAAAGTAAATCGGGTTGCTATTTAAATCAGTGCTACCTACTAACTCAGAATACTTGGGATTTGTAGTAAGAGCAAAACAAAGATGCAACTGAAAGAAACAACTTATTTAAGATTGGTAAATTGAGAAAAACTAATATTTATAATCAAAATAAGCTTTTCGGTTAGTAAATCGTGGAATGCCAGAGGTAATTCATGATCTAGGAGGAACGGTACAAAGGCTAAAACTAAAATATATTTTTCAAAGAACATTATATCTGAGTAGGTTAGCAGAATATTCTCTCCCCTGGTTCATATGTACCCATAGCACAGCAGTTATTGTATTTTAAAGTTTGGTCCCTTTCACTTTCAGCCGGATCATGGACGATTGACTAGGACGCTGGCATTCGGTACCAGAGCCTCTGGGTTCGAATCCTACTCTTGGCATGAATGCTTGTAGCCGTTCGGAATCGGCTTTAAGAAGTAGGTACCGGTCTAATTTACCCCCGTGTAGCATAAACTTGACCGTAGAGCTCCAAACCAAACCAAACCACCAAACCAAACCCGTTCCTCTTCATAAGACGCTTTAAAATTATAACATTTACAGATTATAAATTAATCAACAAAGCAAGAAAATTCATTCAAAATGTAAAAGCAAATAAATAAAAAATAACGCAAATACTCTTTATATCAAACTCCGATTTTATGTTAAAGGATTAAACATTCCTTCTTTCAGAATAGTTTAAAGAGATAAATAGTTTCAAAGTAATATTAGTAGTTGCATCCAGCTTACTTTTGTTTTTTTTGTTTTTCAGAGAGGAAAGAAAATCCACTTTTAAACGGCAAAAATAGTGAATTGCTTTCTGAATAAAGCTTGAAATTCTTTAGTCACAATCAAAGCACGTTTGATGAAACTTTATTCAGTTTAAATTTTATTTGGTTGTGTGAAGTCATATCAATAAGATTTTCGGATTCTGAAAAAGATAATTCCTCTGGTTTTACCTTTATTATAGAAAGCACTGAAAACGCAATAGTTATTAACATATTTGGAGAAAAAGAAAATTATTTATTGCTACAATTATTGATTGTTGATTAGAAATAATTTCCTCGTCAATTTCATGGTTCAATTCCTGTAAAAAGTCATTTGAGGTCAAAAAGGAACTCATAGGATAATCCATACAGTTTTTATTTTCAATGTCGATGATTCTTTTCTGTAACTTTCGTAATACGGATAATACTTCTGTCGTTTTGAAAACATTCATATTTTTTCATTGTTCATTGTTCAGTTTTGCGACTATAAGGAGTCCAGATAAGCAGTCTGGCTCAGCCCCAAAATCTTTCTAAATCTTCAACCAATTTCATTTTCTAAACTGAGAGATGCAAAATCTATACGCATGTTCCCTTTCCTTATTTAACAATTAAATTTTAAATACCTTTTTAAATAATTAATTTTATAAAAATGCAATCTGTCGTGAACCTAAAATTTCCACGGATCGCCAGTTGAGGACTTATGTTCTCAACTTGTGATACTTATGCCAAGACCAAGGTTGAGGACTTATGCCAAGAGCATTTTTGTAGACATCTTCGTCTACAACAATGCTTTTGGCTTGCTTTAGCGACAGCAACAGCTTATGTCAGAACTTTCCCATCTTGTTTAACATGTTCCGAATTAAGGAAAGTCCTTTCTTGTTTCTATCCCATGCCTTACGTCATGGACGACCAATACTAATCATTGCATAAAGGTGTCCATATACGTGCAGGAAATCCTCAAGGAAAAGTCTGCAGGTTATTATAACATTTCCTGCGGATTTTCACAATTGAACCCTCGGGCATAAACATGCAACACACGCGCACAGATTTCAATCGGGATTTCGGGGACTGAACAGTCCTCCGCCAGTCTCAAGAATTCCCCACACACGACCGGGAAATCCTCAAGTTTTGGACTGCGCAGTCAAAATCTCAAGGATTTCTTCTACTTGTATGTTAACTCGTTTTCTTGTCCTCTCCCTGGTGCAAAAGGTGGAAGTAACTGCGGAGGAGTTTGAAGAACTGTTCAAGGAAAGGAAACTTTAAGAAAAAATCCTACAAAGAACCTATATAAAAGTATATTGGAAAAGAAGTCACTGGTATTATAGCAAGTCCCTAACGTCACAAAAATTTTAACAAAAATACCCCCCACACACACATTCACACATTTAAATTATCCTGTGGAAAAAATGTAATTCTTCTTTGAAGCATAGCAGGTCCAACATGTGTAAAACCCATCTTTTACATCTACAGAAATAACAAGTTATACTGTAACAAGTAAGGTGGGGTATCATTGGTATCACTAATAGAGCTAAAGGCGCCAAAAGAAGACAGACATTTTATACTTTTCTGCAACAAAAATAATGTTTTAGCGGTATATTCATCTTGTTTTACGTTTCTGGCACTGACTGCATCATACTAGGGGTGTCACTGCAAATGTCAAAGGCGCATTGCGACTGTGTGCTACGTTTTTATGATGTTGTAATTCTGTATGGAATAGAAACAGCCAATAAGCTTTTAAAACTTACCCTGTTGTTTGTCAAAATCTTACAGCCACATTATTCCATTGGAAAATTACGTTTTTGCGAGATGTAGATGGATTTAGGAGCAAAAATGATAAATCCTAACGTTTTCAGATCGTCAGTCTTGAAATAATCATTCATTGGTACGTAAAATGTTCCTAAATCTTCTTAATTATGTTAATCTTGACATTTTAAAAGTAGTCAATACCAGCTTTCAAATGGATTATGGAGGAATATTAAATGAAACTTTTTTACGTTAGTATTTTTGCGCTATTCATAGCGTTATTTATTAAATGAAATCTAAATATTTCCACACATTTTTCTGATATAGTGTGTTCATATGTGAGCCTTATGTATGTTAGATCATCTTGATTATTGTAACGCATACATATTCATCTTAAATTACGATTCATCACTAGTTTTACGTTATTTTTTAAATATTTTATATGCATTATCTAATTAACAAAGAAACTTCAAACTATCCCAGCAATTAAATCACAGCCCCCGACCTAACAATATGCGGAAAACCCTAATGATACCAATAATCTCAAGAAAGGTCCACAGAAATGACGATTAACAGGGTTTTCTAAATGAACCACATATATTGTTTTAATGAAAAGGGGAAAATTTACAGGACTGAGCTTTCGAATGGTGGGAACCCTTTTATTCTTTTGCTTTCAAGGCCATCTTGACATTCTCACGGGCAATTTGTAGTTTATTTAACCCTTTTCTTCTTGGCGATAGTACTTCCTTTCTTTTCATATCTGCCACTCTTTATAGCAAGTACAAAGATTCTGCCTGTTCCCCGAAATAATGGAACAGATGGATATAAACAAAATAGCTTTTTAATACGCATCACAAATAGCATACTACTTGTAAGATGTTAAACATTATGCTGCAAAGCAAGGGACTTGAAATAAGTAACATGAAAGAAACTGTTTTCGGTTTATTTTTTCCTTATATATATATTATTTTATTACATTAAATGTAACTACGCTTTGTTCCCTGCACCAGAATTTATATTTATGGTTTCAAAAATAAGAACTGGTAAGGATTCTATCGATTTCATGGAAAAAATAAGAAATCGAAAGAAATTAAAAAAGTCGTCTTTAACTTGTACCACACTTCACCCCAATGGTCTTTCCTTCGATACAAGCCCCACGAGGCTACATGTTATTGAAAATAACACAAAGCAAATATGGGACTGCAACAGAAACTGACCCACTTCAAATTTTAGAAGAGCATCTGAAACTGGTAATGAAAGAAAGCGGAAAAAAAATAGGAGCACAAAACCTTTTCTCCAGCGAGAGAAGTTTCTATTCTTAAATACAGCAAAAGATTTTCTCCTGAAAACTGCAAACTCATCTTTATAAAAGGTTTCATTCCTTTTGTTATTCGTTCCCCTTTTCTTACAAAATTACACTCGTGAGTTTTCTCTGGAGGGAAAAAGAGAAATTTTTTTCGTTCCTTAAAGAAGTGTCATGATAAACCCGTTGCATTTCTTTCTTTCAAAACAAAATACATTATTTAAGGTCTTCGATCTGTATTAGTTTTAAGTACCCTGTTGTAGAGCATTTCTTATTATCTGCCCGCTTCGCATTTCAGTAATTAGTTTTAGTTAGGTTTGAGTGGTAAAGGAACTACCAGAAAAGTATATATAAGTATCATATATTGAGTAACAAAGTTTATCTCCATAAGAATACGTTTTGATCCATTTTAGTTAAGAGTAGTAAAGAAAGGTAATTTGTTTTTGCATATGGCTTTATTTTGGAATTGAATCCATATAAAAACAGGCAGCCCAATACATCTGGAACAAAGCAAAATAAAAGAATAAACAAACAGCAACAGACAAACAGGGATGACGGAGGGGTAGGATTCGATCATATAGAGTTAATAAAAGTCCTGGCATCCCGCTACAGTTTTCCAATGTCTGCACGTCTTTGAGACTCTTGATTGAGTCCTGGGCACACAAGAAGATGTGTAAACAATCTTCTAAATTTCAGAAAATGTTGCGCAAGATATTCCGCCTGCATTCCACTGGAGAATAGAAAGGCAAAATCTCCTCTTCGCTCTATCCCATAGCCAGAATCGTCGCTCATTTAGCACCACCTTGGAGGCAAGTGTGATTTGAGGAATATCACGGACGCGAGTAATATTGCCTCCCTGTAATTTAGAATAGTGAATTCTGAGTTTTTTCCGCAGATATTTTGCTACGCGTGGCTTAAGCAAACTGGCACCTACAGTTTAAAGCAAATCTCAATCGCTCACAAACACACTTGCCAACCACTAGTCTGAAACTGACACATTCTGATACTGAGAGCTAGTGGCCCAGTTGTTCGGTAAAAGCCCGTTAATTATGAAAAGGCAACTTGACACACTGACTATGAGAATGCTGAAAGCCATTATATTAGATTCTTAGTAACCATGTTCAGCTGGACTCAGAAGTGAAGTTCTATACTTTTCTACGCATTTTTTTAACTCGAATCATTTTAGAGGGTTTGTATAATCAACTGAATTGATATTTGATATGCAAACTTACAAGCTAAAAGCCGTTCCGTCTGTAACTCTTTCCAACACTTTCCGTTTTTGCCAGTCTAGGGCAAATACATGCATTACTTTTAATGAATCTACCTCAGAAGAAGAAACTTGTTGTACTCAATAAAAAAAACTATCATTTGTAAGGTACGGCAGCATTAGATTCTTTTTGAAAAAGAGTAGAGCAGCAACTGCATTCATCGCCAGTTGGTGTCATTCTCTAGAACTTTTGAGAGATAGCACTAACAAAAAATACCGAAAGAAGATGTTAGTTTCTTTTTTCGTCAAGATGATATAAATGTTTGTTTGAAGCACCTTTGACAATTTACTGATTATTAAAAATCAGTCTGCATCATTTAGGTGTATATCTAGCAACATTTTTTTTATCTCGCACTCGTGTTTAAAATTTCCGCTTCATTCGAGTTTTTAGTTGTCAGAATCTGTTTCGATTCCGATCCTAGGATTATTGGTCCTTACTTTATTAACAGCTTGGTTATACGGCCTTAATGAACCGGAGATAAATTATAGTTCCGTTGTGAAAATCTACCATTCTATTTCTTTTTCTGTATTATTGATAACATATGTCAAAATGTTCTGTGTAAATGTCCTTTTTATGTCCCAAAACTTGCCTTTTTCTGTTTTACTTTGAATTATAGTAGTGTCTGATATAGGGGAGACCTGTGTACCTAGGGCCAACCCACTTTATTTGAATAATATTTAGTTCTAGGTCTTATTACTCAGTTGGGAGAGTGGCAACAGTAATTGCTATTTTAGCAGTCAATTAGAAATCTTGGAGGAGAAATCTGTGGTAAGTTATAAGTGAAAAACGTTTTTGCATGGTCTGAAGTAAAATTTTGCAGCTCATCACTTTTATTGTTTTACAAAGGTAAGTCAAATACTTTTCTTTGAATTCTAGTACATAATTTTGTTTGTAACATTAAGTACTAAATGGGGTATTAAATAAGTCCCCTCTCCATGTGAGTTTTTCAGTAGAAGACATTTTGTATGAAATTACCTAGTCCTGTACCTAGGGCCACATAGTTGCCTTGTACCTAGGTCCATGGCCCTTGGTACAACTGTAATCATATTCTGTATGTTGTTATTTTATTGAAAACGTTTTCATAATAAATGGAGGAAAAATCTGAACAATTTTGATTTAGTTAAGTTTTTTTGTATTGGATGTTATTTAAATAGGAGGGGTACTATATATTTTGCTCTGGAACTCTCAATGTGCTTGACTTACAAAAAATATGTTTGCTACTATTATTATTATTCAGGATTATTAATTTGTTTATATAAACATGAGAATCTATTTAAAAAAATATATTTATAAAAGCAAAAGTATAATTCTAAATAAGGTTTATACGATATTTTCAATAAATTTTCAACCTTTATCATATTTTCATACCACATTTCATTTGTAACGCCTGAACAGGTACTACCTTTTCCAAAAGCAAAACCTCGTACATCCAAAAGAGGCGGCCGAAAACCAGGGAGATGTAGAATCCTGACAGACATTCCAGAAAAGAAATAAATTGAGTAACAACGTGTAATTAGAATGGCCAAAAGAAAATTGTGAAAAAACCTGTGTTTCAAATAGAGGCAACTTCATCTGAAGAATGATTCATCTAAAAAAGGATGAATCATTATGAAAATACTTGTAATTCAATAATAATTTGGCACATATTCATTTGGCTTCTGTTATAAAATTCATGTGTATACATTTCTTCTATACATAATGGAGTGAAACCTAACTTTTAGGGAATGGCCCTAGGTACAATGCTGTATTGTACCTAGGGTCATTTGTGAAGTTTCTTAAAAAACCTTCTATTTCACAGAATTCAATATTTTGAGTATTTATATTAATCCCAATGGGATGGCAATTAGTATAACAATGTGTGCATATCAGTTTCACAATTTTAAACAGGTCAGTAGGTCTGTTTTCGTTCACTGAAAAAAGGTGGCCCCTAGGTACACAGGTCTCCCCTACGTATCATCGTATTTTTTATACATCCTACTTGTTTAACCGTAATTAATTTATCAGCAATCTCCTAAACCAATTTCATACTATTTTCATATTGTTGCAACATGCAATTTCGTAAAACCTTTAAGAAGACTTGCTGACCGTAAACACCAGGAGAGCCAAACGCAGGATGAAGAAACATAATATTAGCCGTGACTGTGCCGCAGAGCATTTCAGACACATTCCATGGAATGAAAGAGATATCTTGAGACTATATCTGTCAGTCTGACGGATATGTCTAGACATGGCGTGTGCCAGGAAAACGTTTCCTTCCCAAACATGTTGAGTCACCTCCGAACATGGTAAACATTTTAGTAATAACTATGTCAAATCACCGTGGAGGATTGCATAGTCATGAAAATTGCAATTACAAAATGGCATTGGCTCATAGTTTAACTTATGCTATCTATAAATTTAAGATCAGAACCTAAAGCACGAAACTAAATTAAAGATTAACACCTTTCTTCGTGAAATATTTACAAATAACGTAAATGAGTATGACAATTTAAAGATGTATATCAATACTGTCCTAACTGAACAGGCTGATCGATTATTTAAAAAAAAAGCATTTTAGTCACATAAAGCTACAAGACAGTTTAGAAAAATCCCCATAACCATCTCTATTCAAGACAATGATGAACGTATTCTTATGGGTAATTGCTCTTTCCTCCTCTACAGCCTACGTTGATTATTTTTTAATTTCTTCATATTTTTTCGTCTGTTCGCGACTTGAAGATATTAACACAACTCTCGACACTTAAAAGATGCAATAGGCAATCGATTTTGGAGAAAACTTCTTTAAATTGAGAATGTAATTTTTATGGAGAACGCCCTCAAATTTAAGATGTTAATCACATTGAACACGTTACTAACAAATTGACCTAAACCAACCCGCGTCACTAGTCACCATTAATCAATATCATTAATCCTGAGAACAAATGAAAGGCAATATCGTCAGCAAAATTTAAAATCTAGTGCAAAATTCCTCCGAAAGGCTGTGTAGTAGAAGAAGACAGAGGATTAACGGCTGATAATGTATTGATACTTAAAATTCTTGAAAAAGATTGCATCCTATCTTTAAAAATTATTGAATATTCAAACCTAATTATTTACATTAAACATAAATTCAGCCATTTTAAAGTAGATTATCTTCATATCATATTTACGTGAAAAAAAATCAAAGGCCTGAAACTTCCATCTTATAGTCATAAGTAACGGCTAGTTAAATTTCCACAATCACTTTCCTTTCTAACGTAAGAAAAAGCAGAACATACAAAAGTCATAACTGTATCTGTAGCGGTCAAAGTTCAGTAATGGCACTTGCATCTTGCCCGGACGATTAGCGGCAACGCAAAATCTTAATGGACGAAATTTGATAAGGGAAGCTTACCTTTTAAGAGAAGACAATTGCCTCTTATAGGGGCAGGAATAAAAGAAAAAACACAAAAATTCTTAATGTTCCCTAATCTCTTCCTTCTTGCGACGAATTGGTTCTACGTTCTCCCAGAATGGGATTTCTTGCGGAACATTACGAAAGAATTTATTTCGTGAGAGAAGTATTCGGAAACACACAGTTTCAAGGCCTTTGAAGGAAAAACATCAATTTTGACCAATATTCTTTTTGTTGTTACTAACTTCTTAATATACATCATTTCCGGTTTTATTAAATATTTTTTACTCCTTTGAACTTTACCATATTGTAAAAATTTAGAAATTTTCACGGTGTATTCATGCTGGTAATTCACTCATGCGTTCTATCGCATACTTGCACACAATACTCATAAACAGATTTCGCATTCATTGCATGATGTATATTGATATTGATAAATATACAGATTAAGAGTACTTTGCCTCAAGAGGAAATACTTGATGGCTGTATCCAGTGATGGGATTCAAATAAATTAACAACTGGTTCTATGTCCTGATGATCATTTTTAGTATACCAAAAGACATACCAAAGGGCAGTTTCATAATTCATGCATTAATTACTCAAATAAGAACAATAAAAGAGGTACACAAACTAGATTATGTTTTAAGAAAGATTTTTAAAATATTTAATGCCTGACAAACTATTATTGAAGATGTTTCCCTATTGCTGTTTCATTGGTGTCCTCACTTGCAATTTTCTTTGCGTTTATCATAGGCTACGGGATTTATTCCTAACAATCTTTGCACTGTAGGAGTAGGATTCCCTTCTTTTCCGATTAGACTGAACCAGCCGACTGGTGTAGGGTAGGTTTATTTTTAAAAAATATATTTCCTGTGAACGATGCAGTTGACGCTCATTAGCAAACGGTTCTCAGAACTGATAACTACATTAGGTATTGGTTCTACAGAACCGGTGCGAACCGGCTGAATCCCACCACTGGCTGTGTCTCTCCTGGCACTCTCGTTGGTTAGAGAAAAAGAGTGCATTTTTGGGAGTGCATTCTTGAGAGTTGTCCCCCAAGGAAAAATTTGAAGCTTACTGCTTCTACAAAGCTCAGTTTTGAATTGCTATGTGTTATCGATATTCAAATCAAACCAAAATCCTGATAGCTTCCCGAAAATCCTGATATTTTTATATTTAGGTCTACACTGCTGGTCACCCAAATTGCAACACCAAGAAAGACAAGAGATATCACAACAAAATTTATTTTGTAGATAACATGTTGACCAAGTATTAAATGATTAAATTTATAGACTTCTGTGAAGTGTGGTTCCTGCCAAAATCAGTAGCCAGAGTAGCCGCCATTGTTGGAGATCACCGCTGCCACACGCCTCGGCATTGATTCAAAGAGACTTTGGATGAGTTCATGGGGTACAACAGATCAATCAGCTTACACGTTGCCAAAGTTGATCTGCTGTGGCAGCTGGGGATGGAATCTGGGTCAATCGAAGAGCAACCATGGACCACATGTTTTCTATCGGCGAAAGATCCGGAGAGCGAGGCGGCCAGGGAAGCAATTCAATCTGGCGATTGACGAAGAACCGTTGGACAATGCGTGCCACGTGTGGTCGCGCATTATCCTGTTGAAATATGGCTGTGGGCAATCCCTGAAGGTAAGGAAGGACAACTGGCTCCAACACCTCGGAGATGTAGCGCTGGCTGTTTAAAGTACCGGCAATGCGTACTAGAGCTGTGCGAGAGTGATATTCAATACCGCCCCCATACCATAATACCCGGTGCAGGACCAGTGTGGCGGTGCATAACGCAGCTGTTCAGCATCCTCTCTTCATGGTGTCTCCAGACTCGAATGCGACCATCGTGGTGTTGCAGACAGAAGCGTGACTCTTCAGTAAGGCCGGGCGCAAGTTGAGACGCAGCTTGGTGCGGTGGGG
The DNA here is from genome assembly GCA_907164885.2 of Dolomedes plantarius. Lineage (NCBI taxonomy): Eukaryota > Metazoa > Arthropoda > Arachnida > Araneae > Dolomedidae > Dolomedes > Dolomedes plantarius. The sequence continues at coordinate 148,188,267 of OU015492.1, forward strand.
TGAGGTGACTCACCGTGAGAGTCTGTGAAACAAAGAAGTGAATACTACTCCGGATGTTCGAACGCAGGGTCCGGTGACGTAGCTTTAGAGCGCCCGTGAGCTGCGAAGGTTTGTGCTCGTGCCGCAGATTGTCACTAGTGACTACGACCTGCGAGTGAAAAGTTGCGTTGAAAGTGAAGTCCACGATGGAGGAAAAATTAATATAGGCAGTTCGAAGGAGAACAGTACTATACGATACGTTACATGCTGACTAAAATTGTTGATTTGGGAAGAAATAGCCCAAGAAATTGGAATGAAATCTGCTAATTTTTTATAATATTTTTACTTAAGATTAATTTATTTGAAGTGTACATGGGAAAACGGTTGCTCTTTTCAATTAAAAGTGTTTCTTGAATTAGTTTGCTTACAATGTATTCAATTTGTTCTCGTGTAAATCCATCCTTTTGGACTACTACCGATTTCCGCTGCACCTTTTATTTGTTTTAGATAACATTTTATGGACAGCAGATTTTCGGGGAAAACAAAACTGTTTTGTAGGTATATTTCTTTATTTTCTATACAGATGTGTGTCATAGTTAGTATAATACATGACAAGGATTATTTAGTTGAAAAGATGTAGATTTGTAATTAAAAATAAAATAAACACGTAATCTTGAACTTTAATTTCAACTTCTACAAATATTTTATAATCATATACAGTAAAATAATAACATTGCTCCATGTTCCGTACAGACGATTCGAAATGATGCATTTTCTCGGAATGATTTTATTTACTAGGAACTACCAATTAGTTACGCTCCCTTTAACATGTTTTTCCGTTCGGAGGTAGGTATTAAAATTTTTCCGAAAGAAACTTTATCTAACCGGAATTTTAAAAGTAACTTTAATTTAAATTTAAATGATTGAGAAAAGAAAGGTTGTACAACATTAAAAAAATAAGCATTAAAAAATGTATTATATTTATTAAAAAGTATAAACATAAAATGCTTTAAATGTTAATTTTTATATTTTAATTATTATACATTCTCAGTACTTTCCATTAAACACGCAATCTCTCTGCCAGGGAACTGTACCTCCGGGTGAATTAAAGTATTCCGTGAACTTTTGACGAATCCAAAACCCTAAAGATCCACTTCGTGCATTGGTTTGATGCAATGGGCGTAATTGGTACTGAGGCAAATCCTGTTCGGTGATATCACCTCCAGTTTGCAATACTGCAGAATTTCTCAAATAGTTGTGCAGTACGCAAGATGCTTTTGTAATTTTTACTACAGTGCTTACTTTACATTCAAAGGGTGAACGAAAAATACGAAAACGCGAAGAAAGAATACCAAAAGAGCACTCCACAACTTGCCTATCCCTCGAAATAGTTTACACGGTAATAATTTCTATATTTTTCATTAGAAAATTCATTCTTGAGAATGAATTCTCCGTGCGTCTTTCTTTACTTTAGATAATTGCTTTCCGGAAGCTTTTCATGAAGTAATGTTGAAATTACTTGGTCTTCGAATTCATCGGAATCAGATTCCGAACTTAGTTATGATTGTATATACATTGCCATCGAGCACATTTTCGTTTAAACACCCTCATGGGCACGCAGTTGAGATAGAACTGCTTCCCAATTTTCGCTCTCCCTGCGTGCAGTTGATTGAATCCTGCTTCCCTGCGTCACCCTGCTTCACCTCACCTCACCAAGCTGCGTCTCAACTTGCGCCCGGCCTAAAGACAATTTCATTCCATTCTGCCGTCCACATCCTTCTGTCATCGCACCAATGGCGGCGGAGACGTCTGTGGTTCTGCGTCAAGGGTAGACAAAGCAATGGACGTCTTGCGGACAGACCACTCTGCTGTAAACGGCGTCGAATGATACGCGCAGACACTGGATGATGCGTTACAGATTGCATGTGCTGTGCTATGGTTCGTGATGTGACTGAGCGATCCGTCACTGCCATGCGCACAATTTGCCTGTCATCACGTGAAGTAGTGCGCTGAGATGGATGCGATCGAACACGCCGGTCCGTCGTACCCTCCTGCATCCAACGATCACATATGCGCATTACAGTTGTTTGGTTTCGTCCAACACGACTACCGATTTCCCTGAAAGATAATCCACAATCTCGGTAGGCCACTATCCTTCCTCTGTCGAACTCGGATACTTGATCAAAAGATAATCTCTGTTTTCAACGAGGCATAATTGATCGTTTTTTTGAAAAAACCACAAGAAAAACACAATTGCCGAACTTGAAATCGTCAAAATCTCCAAGCCTTAAATAGCGCTTTGAAGTGGCGCCACAGGCGCGCGTGATGTGCGTCTGCGCTGAAATTCTAATCATTTGCATATCTCACCTCCTCTAATGCATGTTGTAAATTTCATGTTATTTGCATGTTTCCTTCAGGGTGTTGCATTTACAGTGGCCAGCAGTGTATGTCACTCCAAGCGACGCCAGTAATTCCCTAATTATTTCAACAATGCAGATAACTCGGTATTTACAGAGTGGCGCCACTTTTCAAGTCGCACTCTTTATCGACCATCAGCAACTCTCCGATTCACTAAGTTGAGCCGCATAGAATAATTGTATTTTTATTCCAGTAATGTTAGAAGAGGGCGAATGGTGTGGCAAATTTTCAATGGAATAACATTAGACAATAATAGAGATAATTAATGGTGAAGCAACACTATCTATATATGTGTGTGTGTGTGTGTGCCCTTGATTATGAAAGTGGTGTAAGTCATTGAACCGGTGATTACAAAAGTGGTGTAAGTCATATTTTTCGCTTCGAGATATTTAAAGGTTTGAGTTCGAACAAACTAAAATTGGTGTTCTACGTGACCACCGGTTATGAACCTCTGATCTAGGCAATATTTTGAAATAAAGATTTCTTACTATAAAATTTCAAAAAACACATGCTTTTTAAGATATGTATGAATGTTACGACTTATCCAAAACAAATCCGTATCAGTTTACGTTTTCATGCAGCATCTTAATTCTTATGGCTCATCCCAAATAGGGACACCACACTTCTATTCCAAGAAAATACGAAACAAATTACTCTTTAATTCCATATCGGCTTTCTCTCTAGCGTACAAAAAGCGGAAAAAGTAGGAGTTTTAACTGTGTCTGAAGCGGTCAAAGTTCATACTCGGCATTTGTCTCTGCCCAGTCGATTAATGGCTGCGCGAAGCCTTAATGGAAGAAACTCAAAGTGGGGAACTTGCCTTTTAAAGGAGAACAACCGTCTCTTCTGGGAGCCCCCCCAAAAAAATAGAACAAAACATGAATGAAAATCCTTAATGTCTCCTAATCTCTTTTCTCTCGTGACGTGATGGCAAAGTTCTACTAGAAACGGATTTCCAAAGCTGATCTCCGGGAAAAATAGATATTTTCCTATATGAATGTAGCATAAGTAGAGAGAGGAAATCGCTATAAAAACTTAAAACTTAGAGTTAAATATGAATATCCCAACCACCCTTACACACACTCGAAAAAAATTCAGCTGTCGTTTAAATTTGAAATTAAAACATAGTAATAAATTTCCAAATTCTGTTCTGTTCTATTTATTTATTTATTTTGAATATCAGCTTGAAATAACCGAGATTGTAGTGTTGTTTTTGCATTTAGCGCTACAGAGAAAATTTAAATAATTAAATTAAAACAAGCGAAATTAATATATTTATACATGCAGATATGCATTAGAGATTATTATACTACGACACTGAATTTTCTCTCATAAAAATAACAGTATACAACGCCTTTCATAATCCAAATCATAATTGTTAAATTTTTTATTAACCATTAGAATGTCGTACATACAAACACATACATACACACATACATACATATACACACATATACATACACACATACACATACACACATACATACATATACACACATACATACATATACACACATATACATACACACATACATACCTATACACACATATACATACACACATACATACCTATACACACATATACATACATACATACACACATATACAGATGGAGTACAAAATAATACGAACACCTGTGAAAAAGTATGACGTATTTCACACCTGCAGTATAGCCCCGCCACCTGCAACAGAAGTCTGCCACCTAATGAGCGTGAAGAGGAAGGTATCAGTCTCTCAACAGCAGTCACCTACGTTGCATGCTTCTATCGAAATGTCTGTGATAAGTTGAAATGTCAGACCTGCCAGAGTTCCAAAGAGGAATGATAGTTGGAGCGCGTTTAAGTGGACCATCGGTTACGGAAACAGCAAACCTCATTTGGTTTGCAAGGAGTACTGTATCAGCCGTTATGACAGCGTAAACGAAAGAGGGTAAGACGACGTCTTCAAAGCACAGCAGTGGCCGAAAGTCCAAGCTTGCTGATAGGGATAGACGGGTCTTGAAGCGCATAGTAGCCCGAAAGCACAAGCAATCGTTATCCGAGATAACATCCGAAATGAACAGTCATCTCCAGGACCCCGTTTCAACAAAAAATGTCAAAAGGGAACTTCATGCTGCGAACATTTATGGCAGAGTGGCAATTCGTAAACCCTTGGTGACAGCAACTAATGCTTTCAAGCGACGCCAATGGTGCAGAGATCACAAAGGCTGGTCCCCACAGCTGTGGCAACAGGTAATATGGTCAGATGAATCGTCATTCACCCTATTTCAGACGACCGGACGCGTTTATGTCTGGAGAACGCCCAAAGAAGCGTTTCTTCCTGAATTCCTCTTGCCGACTGTGAAGCATGGGGGTGGCTCCGTTATGGTATGGGGTGCGATATCTTGGCGTGGTCTTGGGCCACTTGTTATTCTGCATGGGAGGATCAAATCCAATCACTATCTAAGCGTTCTAGGGGATCATGTCCATCCTTTTGTCCAGACTGTATTCCCTGGAGAGCGACCGCTTTTTCAAGACGACACCGCCCCTATCCACACTGCTAGGTGTCTTCAAGAATGGTTCGAAGAGCATGACGATGCAGTTTAACATCTCGCCTGGCCCCCTCAGTCCCCGGGCTTGAATATTATTGAACATTTATGGCAATATTTCAAGTCCAAATTTCCTTCCCGATTTCCACCTCCATCCGGACTTTCGGAATTGGAGACCGCTCTGCAGGAGAAATGGCTTAATATTCCTTTAAATATTGTCCATGACCTTTATGCATCTATCCCACGTCGCATTAAATCTGTACTTCAGTCAAAGGGTGATCCAACCCCCTATTAATAAAGATTTTCCATTATTTCACAGGTGTTCATATTATTTTGTCCCCCATCTGTACATACACACACATACATACATATACACACATATACATACACGCATACATACATATACACACATATACATACACACATATGCATACACACATACATACATATACACACATATACATACATACATATACACACATATACATACATACATATACACATATACATACACAATACACACATACCTATACATACCTATACACATATATATATACATACACACATACATACCTATGCATACATATATACACACACAGACATACCTATGCATACAGATATACACACACAGACATACCTATGCATACACACACATACCAATGCATACATACACACACCTATGCATACATACACACACACACACCTATGCATACATACACACACACACCTATGCATACATACACACACACACACCTATGCATACATACACACATACTTATGCATACATACACACGCACACACATACCTATGCACACACGCACACACATACCTATGCACACACGCACACACATGCCTATGCATACATACACACACACACATACCTATGCATACATACACACACACATACCTATGCATACATACACACACACATACCTATGCATACATACACACACACATACCTATGCATACATACACACACACACATACCTATGCATACATACACACACACCTATGCATACATACCCACACACACCTATGCATACATACCCACACATACCTATGCATACATACACACACACACATACCTATGCATACATACACACACACACATACCTATGCATACATACACACACACACATACCTATGCATACATACACACACACATACCTATGCATACATACACACACACACATACCTATGCATACATACACACACACACACATCTATGCATACATACCCACACACACCTATGCATACATACCCACACACACCTATGCATACATACACACACACATACCTATGCATACACACACACATACCTATGCATACATACACACACACATACCTATGCATACATACACACACACACATACCTATGCATACATACACACACACACATACCTATGCATACATACACACACACACATACCTATGCATACATACACACACACACATATCTATGCATACATACCCACACACACCTATGCATACATACCCACACACACCTATGCATACATACCCACACATACTTATGCATACATACACACACATACCTATGCATACATACACACACATACCTATGCATACATACACACACACACATACCTATGCATACATACACACACACACATACCTATGCATACATACACACACACACATACCTATGCATACATACACACACACACATACCTATGCATACATACACACACACACATACCTATGCATACATACACACACACACATACCTATGCATACATACATACACACGCACATACCTATGCATGCATACACACGCACATACCTATGCATGCATACACACGCACATACCTATGCATGCATACACACACACATACCTATGCATGCATACACACACATACCTATGCATGCATACACACACACACACATACCTATGCATACATACACACACACACACATACCTATGCATACATACACACCCACACATACCTATGCATACATACACAACACACACACACATACCTATACATACATGCACACACACACCTATGCATACATATATACACACACACACCTATGCATACATACACACACATACCTATGCATACATACACACACATACCTATGCATACATACACACACATACCTATGCAAACATACACACACATACCTATGCATACATACACATACACACACACGCATACATACACATACACACATACGCATACATACACATACACCTATGCATACATACACATACACACATACGCATACATACACATACACACACGCATACATACACATACACACACGCATACATACACATACACACACACGCATACATACACACACACGCATACATACACATACACACACACGCATACATACACATACACACACACATACATACACATACACACACACGCATACATACACATACACACACACGCATACATACACATACACACACACGCATACATACACATACACACACACACATACATACACATACACACACACACACATACACACACATACACACACACATATATATATATATATATATATATATATATATATATATATATATATATATATATATATATATATATATATATATATATATATAGAGTAACCACCGCTTATAGTGATCAGTGGTTATATTAATCAACTGTTTATAAGAATCAATATCGCGAAAATACAAACAAATGTATTATTTCCATGTTAAAATTTTCGCTTTAAAGAATCAATCCACAGGTTTTAAGAATCAATTTACACTCTTCGCTTTCCTTTCATTTTTCAAAAAAAGCCACTTAAACCCTCAAAAGGCACGAAGTTCTTTCTTTATTTTTTTTTAAAGAAAGAGTGATAAGATGGGATGGAATGCAGTCGTAAAATGGATCCCTTTCTTTGTTAGACATAATATAATAGTTTCCCCTTAAACGCTTTAGCTAAACATTGTCCTATTAGCTTGACCCAGGAGCATCTTTACCTTCTAGGTCCGATTTCACTTTTTTCTACCGACAAACAAAGACAGGGACTCTTTTTTTCTCACCTCCCACATCCTAGTTGGGGCTTCCTGGACCCTGAAACACATAAATCTTCGGCGAAGTGTCCACTATCACTTAGGCAAACGTGACATTAGTAGATTCAGCACGTCATCAAACCGTGAAACCTAAGCTATAAGATGAATCTTCGTCTGAGACTATTGATATTGAAAGAGGTATAAACAGCCTCCTGAAAACTTCATTGCGTCAAACTACCATAGAAAACTTTTTTTGCTTCCTTCCGGTAGTTGAAATGTTAAAACTGTTAAGCAGGTATGTTGTAACAAATATTGGATTTTTTCTTCTCTTACTATAATTATGTGCATCTACCTATAGGTCTAGAAATAAAGTTGTATTTTTAAAATTATAAAAAATAATTTTAATAGAAGATAACGTAAATTAAAGAGTATTTTATGGTAAATTATATAATATATGTATATATAGGTGTGTGTGCCTGTCCAAAAACCTAAATTTCGGCTATAAGAATCAACCGCTTATAAGAATCAAAAGCAGTAATAACAAACGGGATTCTTATAAGCGGAAATCACTGTATATATATGTATTTTTACTACTATACATACAAAGAAACTATCGAAAGACAGCATAAGTTAAGCAATAGCTTTACGAACTGACAACCACTGGTCCGATTTATTTGTGAGACAGTGTAACCAATGATTGGTCTCTTTTCTAATCAATGATTGGATGTACAAACCACAAATGCCATTATTGAAAATGTGACCTATTATTTTCTGACATTTTGGGTTACTTTACTGAGTTTATTCTGTTCAAATTTATTTAAACAAACGAACAGACAGACAGACAGACATACATACATACATACGTACGTACATCCCCTTACTTCATAAGTATCGGAAACTTTTAAACAGAATAAAAATCTCACAATATTGAACTGCAAGTATAGTAATTTACACTCATAAATTAAGTTTAAAGTAAATTCATATAATTTTATCCTAACAGGACGAAATTTTACCAAAAATTCATTACACGTGTTTATACACCAACAACTGAGCAACATTTTATGAAATGTCAAAACATTTGAAATGTATGTTTGGAATTTCGACTTCTGATTGCAAAAGAGACTATTTGTAAGAGAGCAAATTTCTTTCATTGTAAACCTTTTATGGAACAAGGAACCTTCAATCTCATTTTGTTTTGAATTTTCAATATTTTACTCTATACACTAAATGAGAATAATTAATATTCTTATATGTACCATATATATATATATATACACTGTTGGAAATTGATTTATGAAAACACGTTTTTTTAATAAAAACTTCTTTCATATACATTAAAAATGAAAGAAATTTCATACATTATACATGCTATGTATAACAAATGATTTGCAAAACTGAAATTTTATACATAATGATAAACAAAAACATAATGTAAAAATTAGACTTTCGTAACATACAAACATGGAAATTGATTTATTAAATATCACATTTCATTGGCTATTTTGAAGTAATGTAACAAAAATTTGCATAAAACCATGTAGCGTGACATGCGCAGTAGACATAAAAGGCGTTATATATTGGAAGCAATACGTTTCAGTCATACTTCATCCCTACTATTCGAAATTATCTCAAAAATCAAGCCATAAACTTTCACAATTCTATTGACAGTGAACTCCTATCTAATCTTGCAAACTATGATCACGCTGACCCCACTAACAGGAAAAGGCCTCGAGCCATCCTGAGTCTTCCGTCTTAAATTTTTTTGTTTGTCCTCGTCATTTAAATAAAAATATAAAAAATATAAAAATCAATACTTGGCTTGCCAAGGCAAAAAACAACTATAAAATTTTATAAAATAAAATAAATATCTATTTCCTATCCCTAAGCTTTCTATTATCTTAATAATCTGTCTCTGAGCAAATCCTTTTGGCTTTGCTCATTTTTGTAGTTATTGAACTCACGGATCCCAGACCTTATCTTTCTATCCAATCTCTTTTCTCTATTCTCTCTACACTTGCCAATTGAAATCCAGCCTACTGACAGCCGTTAACTCCACCCCCACCAGCGAATAACTTGAAGATCCAGGAGACATCCAATCAGAACTGTTCTTTTCACCATCCAAAGTTCTGACCAGAAGACTCACTGCTTCACTTTTTGTGTTGCATTTTCCTGAACTTTGACGTTTCTCGACGAACTTTCTTTTCATTTTCTGTGGAATTTCAGCTCTCCGATGGCACAACTATGAAACATCTGTGTTAGAAGGCACTGGCCTAGGCAACACAGTTAGACATTTGATCCGATGGTCCGATGGTCAGTCATACTTTTCACGATGGGTAAACGAAAGGTGTCTGTGGACAAAAGAGCCAAAATCGATGCATATCTAGAATGTGGAAAATCTGTTCTGAAAATTAGTAAATTAATTAAAAGACCAGTTGGTGTGATATATAACTATAGAAAAGATTCAGCAAATTATGGCAAAAATTTTAACAAAAAAGGTAATCCACGTTTAACTGAGATTGAGAAAGGGGTGATTCTTCAGCTTCTATCAAAAACCGGCCACAATTCAAAGCAGATTTGTGCAGATCTATCCCTTCCTGTTATTTCTAGAAGAGTTAGGCAAATTTTACATTCTTCGTGGAGCTTGAGATGGTCGAAGATTAAGTCTAGAAAGATACTTCTGCGTCACAAGCAGATGCTTTTTCAGTTTTGTGAGAAGTACATGACAATGGGGGACAATTGAAAGAAAGTAATTTTCTCCGATGGAAAGAAATTTAATTTGGATGACCCCGATGGTTTGAGGTATTATTGGAGAGATCTCCGAAAAAAAACCAAAATTTACATTCAGCAGAAGTATCGTTTGGCGGAAGTTTGATCCTTTGGGCAGAGATTGCTTATGATGGCAGAAGTGAAATTGTATTTATAAATGGTCGCCAGAATTCATATGATTTCAGTTTAGTTTTAGAAAATTCCTTTCTTCCACTTGCATGGCAATATTAGAATTTAGATTACACCTTCATGCAAGACAATGCAAGTATTCACACTTCAAAAGAAATGAAAAATTGGTTTGGCGAACAGAATATTGTTCTTTTAGATCATCCACCTAATAGTCCTGATCTGAACCCCATTGAAAACGTTTGGGGACAGCTTGTTCGAATGGTTTATGCAGATGGGATGCAGTACACATCACTTGTAGAATTGAAAGCTTCAATCTGTCAAAACTGGAAACTAATTGATCACAAGTACATTCAAAATCTTGTTTTGTCAATGCCATCTAGAATAAAAGAAACTTTAATGAAGAAAGGCGGCATTACTATCTATTTATGTCAATGAAATGTGATATTTCTTAAATCAATTTCCATTTTTGCATGTTACGAAAATCTAATTTTTGACCTTATGCTTTTGTATATTATTATGTATGACATTTTATTTTTGTAACTCATTTGTTATGCATAGTATGTATAATGAATGAAATATCATTCATTTTTAATGAATATTAAAAATGTTTTTGTTAAAAATTCGTGTTTTCATAAATAAATTTCCAACACTGTATATATACATGTGTGTGTGTGTGTGTGGTAAACTTAAGTTTAAAAATTTAGGGTTTTTAAATGATATGGAATGCGCATGGAGTGTTTTAAAAATGCTAGTATTTTTTAATAAATTTTTTTAAAAACAGCCAAATAATCCTTATTTTGAATTCTAAGAGTCTTCAATGTAGTCAAAAAGAACATTAAATATTCTCATTCTGAATATAAAGTTAAAAACGGAAAATTAAAAAATTCGACTTTGAAGGTCCCTTGTCTCCTAAGGAAAAGCATCATATTTGCAATTGCTTAATATTTAGGGAAAGTTGAAAAAACCTTAATCTTTCAACATCCAATATTGCCAAACACAAGTACCAATGCTTTTATAGATGCAATTGCGACCCCGTTAGTTGTAACGTCTCTGTACTGTTTTATGCCCCTCAAACAGAATTAACTTTCTCGCATATTTATCTCAGAAAAAAGAAACCTGTTGATTTAAGTGAAATGTAAATATTTTTTATCGAATTTTCTCTTATATGAGAAAATTGATAATGCATGAATTACCGTGATAATTTTGTTATTCCTAAGTTTTTGGGGAATACAACAACAAAGTTTATCATTGAAAATATTGTTAACATATACGAAAGAAATGGATGCTTACTAATCAGTGAAATGGATGTTGGATTAGAAATGAAATCAGAAGGTTAGCATTACCATGATATCTTTATCACGCAGTCTTGGTCAAGTTTTTTAAAAATTAGGGATATTACATATTTTGATTCATAACAAAAGATTAAGCTTTAATGTGAACAAACACTAATTATCCATACCGTCAGTTTTGACTTTTACAATAACTTTTAAATTCCTCATATAACTTAAACTGTGGGTAACTTTTTTTGTTGTTCTAATGCGGAGACACTTTGTCGTGAGACATTCACAGCAATCTTGAGATGAACCAGCATTGTTCCCTATGAGGAGACAACACGGTAACGACCAAACCTTATTCGGGATTTGACACCAAGCCCACAATGGGGAAGAGCACGTTGCTAACCACTGTACCATGTAGCCGGCACTGTAGGTAACATTACTCCAGACATTTAAAGTAAATATTTCCAGAATGTTTATCAAACGATAACTTCTGCTCGAAATTGTGTTTCACACGAGAATTATTCTTAAAAAAAGGAGTAAATGATTGCATATTAATTAGCCACAGTAATCGAGTCATAGTATTAACGATTATTAAACGTTACTTAATTATATTAATCAAAAGCTCTTTAGTTAAAAATTCTTCAAACCTGAAAAGTCAAATAATCTTAAAGACCTTTTGATAAATTTCAATTAGCTTTCAAACTATGTAGAATACACCCAGGAGGAATTTTTCAAATACAATGAAAAAAATGGAATCTTGGCGATTTTATCTGGCTTACGGAAATAAAGCTTTTTTTATCCGATAAGAATTGGAATACTTCTGTGCATCTCAGATAACGCAGCTTTTTTAACAAATTAAATTAAAAATTCCTTAAAGGATGGAAGAAACTTCAAAGCCTTGATTTGTTGAACCAGTTTGATTTTAAAATATGTTGTTTACATACGCATCGCTCTCCAATCACAGGGAAAAAAATCTTTCTTTTTAATCAACTAAGAACAAAATTGCTTTTTTCCGAAACAAAGGAAATCTAATTACGATTTTCCACATTGTGGTAAAATGGGTTTTGGATCCGCAATCCTGCAGATTAAACGTTAATAACTATGTTTTAATTTAAACCAAGAATACCCGACTTCGAAGCCTTTACAATTATTCACACAATTTTAATTAACGGAGTTTTCCTTTCGATTTACGGGAGATACCTTGCTGTTGACAGTGGAATCAATTAACTTTAACAGTTCTACTGCACTGGCTCTCAGTTAAGAACATCTATACAAATATTTTCGTTGACTATAAATTTATTACATTTTTTTCAACTGAGAACAGGGAATTAAAAAATGTTCTAGGATCCCTTTCAGATTTAATGACCTCCCTTGACACGAGTAGATCTGCTGACATCACCTTGGTTATGATTTAAAGCCGTTTCTCCAAGGTTTCTCCCGCTCGGAAATGGGTCTTTAAATTTTAGTCGGAGTAGGAAATTTTATCTAGTTTAACCTTTTTTTAAAAAAAGTTCTTAAAGTACCTATGAAGCTTCCCTTTTTTAAAACAAAAAGTTTTTTAAGTCCTTATGGAAATAAGTCACAGTGTACAGCATCAGGACTTTTGGACTATTGAATCCTTATGTGAACAATTAAATCCTTATGTAAAGCACTTTTCAATTCTTTAAGGAACTCAATATGCTAGGGTTTGCCCGTGCGAAAATTTCGCATTAATTTACATGTTTTTATGAACTCGCTTTCTTGTTTGTTTGTGTGTGTTTGTCCAGTACAAATCTTGCAATCTATTTTTAACTAACTTCCCGACTAGCTAGACATTTGAAACTTTTAGAATAGCTCAGAACACGATGACAATGCATTATTTTAATACTTTTAGCCATCTTTAAGCAGTATTGAATTCATTTTCAGTTAATTTTGTTTTGTAGACTGGTACAGCCATCTATCGACCGGGATGGGAACGAAAAGTTAAACGCAAGTTAACTTCCAATTAACTTCATTTTCTCTCAAGTTGATGGGATAATTCATCAAAAAAATTTTAAAAAAGTATTTGTTAATACACAGAATTGTCAAGTTTATATGATTCAACAGAAAATTTAAAAACATGGTATATAAAAAGTTCTTTTTATCTTGTAATTATATATAGTTAAAATTCAGTTTTCATTAAATTACAGCGCAGAGGCTTATAAATATTTTCGTAATTAAAACGAGTCGACACATTTGAACAACAACTTTCTAAGACAGGGAGGATAAAAACTCAAAATATTGCCTATAAAATAGCAAAAAGAAACACTACTAGTAAATTGTCAATGGCAAGGCGACTTTCTCAAGATGCAAAGCCACAAAACGTAGGCAGGGTAAGAAATAGTGGCAAAAGCTGTTCTTACTTGTTTTAACAGCGAGGTTGGTGTTTTGAAGTATGATAAAAGAAGAATCGGTTCATTCGTAGATTTTTTTTGTTTTTCTGTCAAATAACAATGAAGCGTAAGGACAAAACACCTTTGGAACACTAATGGCGGTGAAGCATAACACAAAACAGGGGAATATGAATATGTACACTTCAAAACATATTTATAGAAAAATATTAAAAGTTAAGTATGACACAAATTCGTGGAAAGTGTGATATTTACTTTACAAAACCTCTTTGTACACAATATTTGGCCGTGCCGTGTCGACACACCCAGGGAAAGAACTCTAGGGCCAAAAGTCAACTTTTAATTTCGATTTTCAAACAAACAATACACTGTATAATTCTAAATTAAAAATTCATCAGAATCGGAGAACTTAATCTTTAAAAGGGTACCTCATTTATCGATTTTGGTTAAGCATGAAGGGAGAAAAAAGGGATCATCACAAAAAAATCCCTTTCTATAAATAATATATAGGATTTTTTGTTGTGTGAAAGGATGCAGAATCCCTGCAGAGGTCTCCATCAATTTAAAAGCACATTCTGCAAAGAGCATTTTCCAAAAATCCTTCAGATTTTAAAATTTTCATTGCGTAGTTCTTCGTTTTAATTTTAGGCTCTGGGACCACAGATCGAGATTTGGGGACACACTTCTTTGAAATATCCCGACAAACCACGTGATCCGTACCGTTCACGCTGAGAGAGAAATTGATGGTCTTGAATCTTTCCGAATCTGGCTTCGAGTGATATACTGAACGCCTAATTTATTATATGTATTCAAGAGCTTAAGCGGATAAGTAGGTCTAATGATTTTACTCCACGTCTCTGTGGGAAGAAGCTTAGAGAGGGGTCATGAACTCAGACATTTCAGTTTATTAATCCATTTATTTATCCCTTTAAGATAATGACATTTAAGTTTTATTAATATCAAAAAAACACAAAAATAGTCGACGATTTTTAAAAGATGGCAAGTCAACTAATAATGCTGCAATACAGCATTCTTTGTCAAGCGCAAAGGAGTTACTTCTTGCAATGCAGAAGAATAATTTAAATTTAGTCTAGTTATTAAAATAGGCATAGCTTTAATAGGATTAAATATTTAATTATCCAAACATAAACCTTCATTTCATTGTGATATTGAAATAAGATTAGAATATCCTCGACCTGTAAAGAGCGGATGTAGTTTTATAATAATTACAAGATAAAAAGAACTTTTTATATACCATGTTTTTAAATTTTCTGTTGAATCATATAAGTTTGACAAATCTATGTATTAATAAATCCTTTTTTAAAATTTTTTTGATGAATTATCCCATCAACTTGAAAGAAAAGGAAGTTAATAGGAAGTAAACTTGCGTTTAACTTTTCGTTCCCGTCCCGGCCGATAGATGGCTGCACCAGTCTACAAAACAAAATTAACTGAAAATGAATTCAATACTGCTTAAAGATGGCTAAAAGTATTAAAATAATGCATTGTCATCGTGTTCTGATCTATTCTAAAAGTTTCAAATGTTTAGCTAGTCGGAAAGTTAGTTAAAAATCGATTGCAAGGTTTGTACTGGACAAACACACACAAATAAACAAGAAAGCGAGTTAATAAAAACAAGGTAAAAATCTGTGGATTTGATATTACTTACTGTTAATAAAAATAACTAGGTGGCCCATGCGATCCTTTCGCATTCGATTAAACTACGATGAATTATATAGCGAGGTTGGTGGTTTGTAGAAGGATGAAAAAAGAACCGGTTCATTTGTAGCAATTGTTTATTTGTCAAATAACAATGGTGCGTAACGATAATACAAAACCAATTACAAAACGCCTTTGGCCACAAAATTGGAGGTGAAGCATAAGACAAAACAGGGGAACGTGATATCTGTACACGTCAAAACACCTTTGTAGACAATGTTCAAAGTTATATATGACACAAACTCGTGGAAAATGTGATATTTACATTACAAAACCTTTTTGTGCACACTATTTGACCATGTCGTTTCGACGCATCCAGGGAAAGAACTTTAGGGCCACAAGTCATCTTTTCACTTCGATTTTCAAACAAACAATACAATGTGTCATTCTGAATTAGCACATCATCAAAAGCGGAGAACTTAATCTTTAAAATCTCAAAAATTCCAAACAAGTATCCAAGGAAAAAACGGACATCTTCGTCTATTGCAAAGGTACGTTGTTAAATGTTAAAAAAATCCCCCTATTCAAAGGACAGTTGCAAAATTATTAAAATGCTCGGTGTCCACTGTAAACAAAATGATAAACGTTGATTTAAATCTTAAGAAAGTGAAAAAAAACACAATGTGCATCGTCTTCTTCCAAATCATATCGCTGAACGCAGGACACGCTGCAGAATTTTATATGAGAAACATTTATCCAAAGAAAAATGGAAAACAATTGTCACAATAGATGAATCATGGGTGTATTTAAATGATTGCAACAAAAAAAGAGCCATTTATTATCATAAAAGGGGAGAAAAAAATTTAAGTACATGGTTCAAAGAATCGAAAGAAAGTTTTTCTAAGGGATTCATGATTGTGGCTGGATTTTCTTATAATGGCAAGTTAAAAATAAAGAGAGTGAAAAAAAATGTCAAGATTAACTCCAAATACTATCAGGAACATATTTTATCACTAATTTTTCTGAATGAAATACCATCGCTTTACTCACAGTGCCATCAATCTGTGAGACTCCATCAGGACAAAGCTAGCAGTCACACATCAAAATCCATTGTAAATTTCCTAAAAGAAATGGAACAAAAAACTGATATCAAGGCCATACCCTTCACTGATATCCCTACCAAATCTCCCGATGTATCACCTATGGATTTTTGTGCTTTCGGACTTTTAAAATCTGCATTATCCAAACGTCGTCCCAAAACCCTTACAGGACTCTGGAAAGCTGTTCAGGAATAATGGGATAGAATACCTCTTCTGACACTTCAAAAGGAATTATTATCCTGGAAATTGCGGTGTCGAAAGATAGTTCAGAATAAGGGATGTCAATTAGAACATTTAAAACACAAGAATTTTATGTAATTTAGTTTTGTGAATACAATATACATCGTCTAAAAAATGTGTGAACAGCCTCTGTATATATAGATTTCTCCGTCTGTTTTATTTTTAAAAAAATTCTGATGTACATACTCATTGTATTATATAAAATATACCTTCATAAAAGTATGTATATTCATGATCTGTAAGATTCAGAATGTGAGTTCCGGTGGTATAACGATTGACATACTTGTACAGTCAACGAAAGGGTCCTCGTTTCGATCTACATGTCAGAAGAACTTTTCAAAACGGGTGAATCTTTATAATGGCAATTGGTTAGCTTCTCTAATCCCAGTTTCGTCAGGATTGTCTAGTATTTCATTTCAGGTTATAAACTTTAAAAAAAATTGCACGACTGAATTTGATATCAACACCGAATTAAAATTCATAAGTACTTTTTCTCTGTGCACCTTTTCAGTTTAATCAAAATTATGAAAATGTCAACCATTACTTTCCACAAAATAAAGAAAAGAGCAGAATAAAAGCGTGCTTAAAATATTAAAACCAAATTTAGCTGTCAAGCCACTGCCAGACTGTTTTAGTTAAGATTAATGGCTTTGACCTTTTATGACGGGTAAAGTCGAGTTACACCTGACATAACATTCCTTTCCAGAAGCTCGGAAGCTTAACTATACTAGACATTAATATTTGTCTCGGGTGATGTTGTTGAATACATTTACCTCTACAAAATTTCCCCTTTATCAACATTATACTGTGTCCCAGAAAAGATACTTTAAAGTAATAGAGATAAGATACTTCTAGGTAATACATAATGTTATCAGGCGTGAATATAGCTTAAATTAATAAGTTAATGATTTAATAATTTTAATAAGTAAATGATAATTTTTTAATCCATAAATTTTAAATCTATCAAAAGTATACAGTTTAACTTAGACAAATCGTATCAGCACAAAAACATTTGTGACAAAATAAGCACACTTTGTTCGTATTAATAAATTGATTCAGTTTTGTTTTTGCTACATGATGATTTAATACTATGAGTTAATGATTTAATAATTTTAATTAGTAAATTAATAGTTTTAAGGGGACTCACGACCCTTAAGTTGAGGAAATAAGGCATATTTTCATACTTTTTTACTCTTTGCAACTTTTACAGTTTACTCCCAATTTTTCCAAATTTTATGTATATGATAAATTGATATATTTGTTTTAATAAACAAATTTTCAACTCTAAAAATAATTTTAATTAATTTTTTTTAATGCTTTAGATATACCTTGTTTTTTAAGTATTTTTATTGTATACTGGCTTGTTCGCAGAACTATGAAATTAATTTTTCACTTAAATGTATAATTCCTGTTTTATATTTAAAATAAATAATTCAAAATACAATTGAACATAAAACATTCAACATTAAAATATTTTTTAAATTTTTTAAAAACTGCTTAAAATATACTTAAAATTTCCTTAAATTTTTGCATTAATTTACCCCTGGAAAAATAACAAAATGTGCAGTGATTGCAATAATTTTAGTTCAGACGCAATAAAATAACATGATTAAGCAGTGATAAAAATTTCATGGAATTTTGTTTCATAGTTTTTGAGATATCAGTTGCGGAATTATGCAAAATTACATTTTGTGAAAAAACGAGTTTAAAATATTTCTTACCATAAACTTGATCAGTAATTAAATATTTAGAATATCAATATCTCTTGAACTAAGCGGAATATTTTCATGTGGTTTGCTTTATTTTGTTCAGAAATAATGAGGCTTTAACCTATATTTTTTTTTCAAAAAATCGAATGTTTTAAAGATTTAAGAGTAGTGAGTCCCCTTAAATCATGATTATCGATCCCGATGCGTAAGAAGCACATACCGAATATACCATCATAGGGTGTATATTAACAGGTTTAAATCTATCAATATAGAATTTAATTCTATAGAATTTAAATCTACCTATCTATAATATACAATTAAAAAATCTAATAGATAAATTGCAATAGAAAAAATGATTTTGTGACAGAGTAAGCACACCATTTACTAGATTTTGCATGAATCCTGTTTTTTAAAACGATCTTAATTTTTTGTATTTTAACTTTTATGCAAAATAAAGCCAAAATCTTTAAATAAGAAAGAGGAAATGTATAGTGAAAGGCAAACCCCCTCATAGTGGCGTTGGATGGTTGGTTTGGAACGAAACGGTCATGTTTTAGTACACACAGGGGATGAACTGACCTTAACAAGCTAAATGGAAAATTTCGAAGAGGTCATTGGTTCATTTCCCTGTAAACTAGAAAGTAACTAAATATTGCCGATATTATGGTTGAGAACCACTACGGTCATTTTTTTGCTACACGAGGGTTTATTAGACCGGACCAACTGCTTAAAGCCGATTCCGAAGGGCTACAAACATCCATGCCAACAGTGGAACTCGAACCCTCAGACTCTGGTACCGAAAGCCAACGCCCTAGACATTAGGCCATCGCCGGGCCCCGATATGATGAATAGATACATAAAATCCGGAATTCAAAAATTATGGGTTCAGGCAAAAAGGAACGATCTCTTTGGCGAAGCAGCCCCCTTGTAGAATGTTCTTAATATCTGAGACTTGACTGATCGTCCTTGTGAGGCGTTTCTGAAATCTTGAGATCACACAAGCCAAACCAGTCAAATCCTTTACCGTATGTAATTAGATTTAAAGTACAAAATCCTTATTACAAACATAAAAAGGAGTAGCGTTAGAATTATTCATATTATGTAAAAGTATGCTAAATTAATCACAGTGGATAACTATTTCACATTACCGATATCACAAAACAAATTACAAAACGAAAAGAACTGATGAATACCGTGATTATTATAGTAACCGTGATTATTATAGGAACCGTGAGTTCAAGTTAATCGTCAGCTACTCAAAACTGTAGATTCCATAAATCTCAATTCATCCGTGTTACTAAAGAAGATGGAGATGCATGTTATGTCCATATTAAGTGACGGTGCTCTCACTTAATTTTTTTTTTCTATTTTCAGTTAAATCCTTTCTTTATACTTTAATATTATTTTCAGTCTTTATTTAATCAAAAATATGTCTCTTTGCATTCTTGCTGCACTTTGTATTTTTCTTTTCTTTTGTCATAGAAGAATTGTTTAAATTGCTTTGTTTTTGTGAGTTAAAAAGGTAAAATATATCTAATGGACCCATTCCCCTGTGTAATTTTTGCTAGTTTGTTGAAGGTTAATAAATTTTTATGGATTAATTTTGCTTTAACTGAATTTAGCTTCTACATTATATTGTATCAGATTACTCCCACTGATGTGTTTGGACAATGCACGAAATTTACTTCCGTGGACAGTCTTGTGTTTTTTTTTCTTTGCGTGTGTTCCTCTGGAAAAAGGTTCAAGTTGACAAGAAGGTAAGAATTTCCGCAACACAAAATGTTTTGACTATCCATACAATCAAAAACACTGAACCTTATTTCTCTTTGTACTTTGTTTACTCTTGAATTGAAAGGAACATAAGAGAAAATAAGCAAATCGCATTTCATAATAGTACTATATCTCCTTCGTAAAAAATAAATAAATAAATAAATAAATAAAAATTAAACTTGCGTTTTACCAGACAAGGGAGTCATCAGTGGCAACAAGTGCTCAAATACAAACCCTTCAATCAGTTCTAAGTAAAACCCTTGGGATTGTCATTCAATAAAATTCTTAATTATTGTTGTTGTTTCTAATGCCCCCTGGCTAGAATTCATTCCATACCAGGTCCATATAGGTCAGCAGGCTGAGGGGTTCGGCTCTGGTTTATAACGGTGCCATAAGTGTCGGAGTCTCATTTAGCCAGATGCCACTGCAATTTTGACCGAGCACTCCCAGGGGCAGCACCTGGGGGGGTCGTACCTTCTCCCATCCTCTCTGACATCATAGAGTGACTTCCTGGTCTACGGATTTAACGTACCCATAGCCAGCCTAGACACCAACATTGTCTGCAACATTTGTGTAGGTATTTAATGGCGCTAGTCGGGATTCGATCCGAGCGCCCTAAGCACCGAAAGCAGACGCGCTACCGCTAGACTACCTCGAGCCCAAAATTCATAATTGTTCAACTCAGTAGTATAAAAGAATGGAATCAATTTTTATGTCACTTCAATATTATCGTCTAAAATGTTAAAATATTTCACAAGCACCTGCACGTTAACTGTTTGCAGAAATTATTTCCAACAAATCATAAGGTCATGCCATTTCAAACTATTACAAATTCGATCGCGCTCCATTATTATATACACGCTCCCATAGTATATCTGATGTTTATTTCAAAAATTAAATTCGAAACTCCGTAACGCACTTACCTCAGTTTTGACATTAATAAGAGAGTTGGGGGGAAATTAATCAGAAGTTACTTAACTCCCTATAAGGTCGAAACATTAACCTTTCGGTACTTCTGGCTTAATTTCGAAATACAAATGACGACAAGTGACGATCGCAATTCCACAGTCAGAATAACCTGTTCGTCTATTCGAGATAAGGCAAGATTGGATTTGGGGCAATTCCGAGAGAGATTGCTCTGAAATTCGACTACAAAGTACTCAAGACATTGAAAGTGTAGTTAATGAATATAGAGAGAGAGTTTAGACGGGGGTTCCCCGGCTATGGTGGAAATTATCAAAGTTTCGGAGTTTACTAATGGACTGGAGATAATTTCGCAGCAGCGCTTTTATGAGCCATACGCAGCTTTCTGATTAAAGGAGGAATGTCATTTCGGGGGCTCTGAAAAGGTGCTGATGAAAAGAGAGAGTGTTTATCCACTTGAAACTTCGTAATTAAAATATTGCATGGGTGTTTAAACTCTTAATCAAACTATCGGAAACTAATAAATGTTTAAAACTTTGAATCTATTGTATTCAACCCCCCCCCCGATCCATTGGGCCCGCGCTGTGCATAGTTTACGAAGAAGGCATCCTAATTTCAATATTCCATCAATATTAATGTTTGAAATAATTACATTAAAATCATTAATTCATTCGTATTTTTTCCATAATTGAAAAATAGGAATTTAATATTTCTCGGAGGTTTTCTTTAGATTAACTTCAAAAGTAACTATATATATAAATATTTAAATGTATAAGTCACCGGCAAAAGTTGAAAATTTTTGAACAAAGTACGGCATTTTTATTTCTTGAAATCAGTTTTCTTTATATGGGGAGGGGAGGTCTGATATTCACAGTTTAAATTGTGGTGACTCCATGTACATAAATACTTTCGCCTCAAAAACTTCCCTGTTTTGGATTGGCAACACTGTCTGTTTATGTTCGCGCGTTTCGATTCTCTTTGCTAGCTGCGACGATGTTTTTCGCTTAGCTAGAGGCAATTAGCAATATGATTAGTATGTTGTAAATAAAGTGTAAATAATATAAAAATTATATTTCCTTGAACATCAGTGCATCAACATACGCCTCAAAATCTTTAAATGGAAATATTTGCATCCAGGTAATAGTAAAGGTAGTTTTCAAATAAAACAATGTTCAGTTCATCCAAAATTTGTCTAATAAGACTTTCCTTTATCCTAAATTGTCTGCAACATTTGTGTTTAAAAAAACATGAGCTTACTCGATACCGGATAACAATGTGTTAAAAAATCAAATCATTCCTATCTGTATTAACATTTAACATAACATTTTTGGTTGATTCATAGTCTTTCAAAAATACTCAACCATTTTTTTTTTACTGGGCCTAGTTCCATACAACCAGTTACTTACACAGCTCCAATTTTCTAAAAATAAAACAGTTTTGCCTTAATAAAAATAAAGGCTTTACTTTACTAACATATGGAAACAAAATTTGCGATCGATATGCCATCGGTAACTTGCACTCTGTTGAATTAGCAAGGTAGTATAATTAAATATCTGTTCTCGGCAATTTTAATGAATCACGGTTTATTGTTTTTCTACCCATATTTCAATCATATCGCAACCCGGCAAGAAACGTGACACAACCCAAAAATACAGCATTTGAGAAAAATCAACTTAAAGAATACTATACAGCTTGAACTAGCCTACAATAAAACTGATACAACTACCCTCAGGTGGACAAATTGCGAAATAGGGAGGTGTCGCTTTTCGGGAACAATGGGGCACTTCATACATATTTTTCAATGACATAGCCTCAAAGTGACTTGTGTCACTTTTCTTGCCTGGGTGCGATATGCTTTTGTAAGCTCTAAAAACGGTAAGAAAATCGGGGTTTTATGTATACTAGGTGATCTGTGCGAAAATTTCGCATGCGAATAAAATACGATTAATTTCATAGCGGTGTTGGTTGGTGGTTTGTAGTAGGATGAAAGAAGAACTGGTTCAGCTATAACCATTGTTTATTTATCAAATAACGATTGTGCGTGAGGATAATACAAAACCGATTACAAAACGCCTTCGGCCACAAAATTGAAGGTGAAGCATAAGACAAAACAGGGGAACATGAGTTAAGTACACTTCAAAACACCTTTGCAGACAATATTAAAAGTTAAATATGAAACAAACTGGTGGAAAATGTGATAGTTACATTGCTAAACCTCTTTGTACACACTATTTGACCGTGCCGTATCGACGCATCCAGGGTAAATACTCTTGAACCAAAAGTCGTTTTTTTAACAATAGAAGTTAAAAACTAATACAGTGTGTAATTTTAAATTAACAATTCGTCAGAATCGGAGAACTTAGTCTTTAAAATGGTACCTCATTTATCGATTTGAGTCATGATAGAGTGCTTGTAATATGAGTTCTAGTTTTTATCATTACTTGCTCTGAAGAGTGTGGAAGATAAATAAATGCATCAGTTTTAATTTTTAGTATTCAACCATTTTCAATATTATAGCCAATTTGTGAATTTATATGCATAAAAATTACAGAACAGGCACTAAATTTAACAGACCAAATTGAATGAAAACTCTTTTACAGATTTTTTTAGCAATCACTAAAGCACCACTTTAGTAGTCTAAAAGCAAAATTTAGTTTATCTTTTATTGAAACTTTAAACAAAAACTCTTGCGAAACAGAACTTTCAAATTCGAAAACATAATCTTTCTACTAATGCTATCCTAAGAATTTAAGGAAAAATTTTTAATAGAAAAATTAATAAGTTTGTTTAATCCTTGTCTCATTACGCTTGATTAGAGTTGAATTTGATCATCGGTTCAAATTATTAGAAAAAGTAAAGAAAATTGCTCTCGGAATAAGAGTTCTTTTTTTATGTCCTCCCGTTTTCAAAACGACGTCAAGGGTTGTAATTATCTAGAACTATATTTAGACTTCCCGATTACTATCATTATTATCTGTTTTGCAGGATCAGCAAATGAGCTGGCAACGGAACTAAAAGAAACGCTAGAGGGAAGCTTCAATACTAGAAATATATATTAATTAAGAAATATTTTTAAAATCTTCCAGTATAGTTTTAAATCTAAAATAGAATTACTTTAAAGGCATCAAAATTCAGAGCTTACGTGAGATTTTTTTTTAAGTTTGATATTTTGATAGAAGATTTTCACGAAAATATATTTTTTGAGTTCTCTGAATATTTTATTAAAATGAAAAATTGGAATCATCTTTGAAAAGTTAAAACCATAGCGACCAGAAAATCAGTATAACCATAACTAGCTATAAAATCATAGTTACGTACAATTCAAGAAGCATTTAGTGCACTGAATACATGGCAGTGTTTACTCTCGTGAGTGGATTAAGAATTTAGGCTGTACATTAGCTTGCATTGCTAACCTTTAAATTCCCATATTAAGCTGTGAGGTATTTTCAACTCACTATATCTCGACTCACAGTTTAGCAAATTAATATTTCTGAATTCTGTTTTTTGCTTTTGAAAATAGATTAGTAAATGCAATGCAATAGTTTTTGAAAATCTCTTTATTTTTTCAGAATACAATTTTAATTTTGTTAGCATATGCATCTATAATTCAAGTTCCTGTAAAATAAAACTGAATATTAAAGTATTTAAAATTTTAAAAGGTATGCACTCTCTATTTAAACGTCTGCTTTCGAATGAAAAAAAATGCATTTGCTAATCTGCGATTTAAAAATAACTCGGTAAAATTCCTCATTGCTTAACATTGGTATTCAAATCTGCAGCTTCAACTGATGCAGCGCTTTCAACTCCTGAAAGTGCAATCAAGTGTGTGTGCTGAGTCTTCATTGCATATCGGGAAATTTATTATTTATTTATTTTTTTTAATGTGGAGGCACTTGTCACGAAGACATTCGCCTATAATTCTCCGCAGTTTTGCTGGCCACTTTATTATGGGGGCGCCATATAGGCGGACCAACATTGCCCCCTATGAAGGGACGACACAAACGGAGGCATTTTAGTGGAGCTTCGCCAGGATTCGATCCGAGCACCCTCAGCACCGAAAACCAGTGCGCTGTACCACAAGTCTGCCACGGCCCTATATCGGGAAATACAATGATCTTTTTCTAAGAAGGTCTGATTAAGACATCGGTGTGTTAAATGTACCAACAAAGACACAATGTTAGGAAATACAATGAAGGAAAAGAATCAGAAGTAAATGCCCTGCTTGTCTATGGAAGCCAACTAATTTTTAGACAAGATTTATTCTGCAAGTAAAATTCCGCCCATATTCTCTTAAAAATTAAAGAGGATTTTTTCTTGAACAGGTAAGTTTTTTTTCCAATGCGGCAGATACTTGACATTCGCCCAATCAACACCACGAAATCTTGCTGGCTACTTTATTACGGAATCACCATTTTGGTGAGCCAACACTGCTCCTTATGAAGGGACAACACGGGAAGGTTTAATTCTTACTCGGGATTAGAAAACTGCATTTTGTATTCGAAACTTTAATTACTACCTGAATCGATACGCGTGCGTTTAAATGAAAACAACAAATTCAGGTAGTCTCTTCTAACGAAACTACCGCGGTTTATTAACGTAGAATTACTTATCGTTGCTTACCTCATTTTTATGTATATATATGTACGTATGTATTTATATATATTGTTACATGTTTGGGAGCCAATTTGGCGTTTTATCGCCAAAGTGCGATGTTTCTGGAATTGTGGAATTAAAACCAAGGAGTAAGTGATAAATCTGGATATTAGGTTGATTGTTGGAAAATCGTTTGGTTGTGTAGTGTGGCAACGCGGGTTTTTGTTGTACGAGATTAATAGGGTTTTAGAACAGTAATTGAGTTTAAGCGTAGTTCTTGCAGAGCTAGGTGAGCGTTTTCTTGGGAAGTTCAAGTTCTCTCGGTGTAGAGAGAGGTATTTTCTTGGAATAGGGTTCTACGGATCTTTGGTGAAAAAGGTCGTATAAGTTTACTATTAAGTGCTATAATAATTGTATTATTGTATGTGTTCTAAAACTTGAGATTCCTGCTGTAAGAGTGGAATGTGTAGGTGCTGAGGATTGTTAATGTCAGCGAAGATTTGCAGTAATATTGTCCTCTACTGCTGTTACTTGTGTAAAAGAAGATTCTATGTTATCTATGTTCTGCTGTTTATATAAATTTCCTCTGTTTCTCAATTTGTGGTAACTGGCATGATTTATTTCTGTTGTATTTGAAATTCACTTGTAGATTTTAATTTTCCCCGTACCACGAAGTTGGTACTACAGTGGAAGCTCGTTAATTCGAACTCGGTTAATTCGAACTTTCGGTTAATTCGAACTAATCCAAAGGCCCCAAAAAACGTGTATTGGAGTTAATGTTAAAAATATCTCATTAATTCGAACTAAATTCTTATCACTTCGGTTAATTCGAACTAAAAATTTGACCAAAAAAAATTCATTTTCCTCGTTTAATGGAGAGAATACACACTGTATTTATTATTTTGTGTATCAAAATTTCTTTTCTGTATAAAGAGGCACATGCCTGCATTCCTAGACTGTTGCATGTCCGCTAAACGTTTGTAGCTATTGTCCTTATTAGTGCTAAACGGAAAAAGCAATTTTCCTTTATTTGGATCGATTTTCTTAGAATTTCAGAAAAATTAGTCTTTACTACAGATTCTAGGGAGCTGCGTCAGTTATAACTGCAGTGCAGACAAGTTAATGTGGTCTAGTTTTTCTTCCTCATTGTGTGGTGTGAACGTGTAAAAATCCAGGATGCCTACACGTGGAAAGTACAAAACCTTAACTTTGGAGACAAAGGTAGACATTTTAAAGAAAGTAGAGAATGGCGAATGTAAAACAAAGTTAGCAGCTGACTATGGAATTAAAAAAAATGCCTTGTCACCTAATTTGAATAACAAGGAGTCAATTTTAGATTCATGGGAAAAATCAAAATTTGCTAGAGGAAGGAAACGCATGGGAAATGCGTCCCAAGAAGTTCTAGAAAAAGCTCTACTGCTATGGTTCCAGGATGTTAGATCTCGAAATTTTCCGATAAATGAACCCCTAGTGCTGACGAAGGCTGATGAATTGGCAAGTCGAATGGGTATTGAAGATTTTAAATGCAGTGATGGATGGCTTTCTCGATTTAAGTCAAGGCAAAATCAATCAAACTGTATGTGGCCAAAGCTCTGATGTACACGAAGACGTATGCGCTAATTTCGGTAGGAAACTGCCAGGACTTTTCTCTACTTACCTGCCGAAAGATATTTTTAATGCGGCCATAATGGACTCTATTAAAACTCTGAAAGCATTTATTCAGATGGAACCTTCCTCTGAAAATGAATTGAAATGCTTACTTCAAATCGAGAAGCTGGCTGAACAATGTAGGCATCATAAACAGAACCAAACATCCATTTTACAGTTTTTCCCCAAAGTGTAATTCATATTTTTAATAAAAGTTTACTTTATACTGCATATCTTCTGCTTCTTTTTATGATTAAGGTAAATCTGTATTGCTTTTTAATATGTTTAATTTTAGATAACATAGTATAATATATTTTCTGGGGTTATACATACTAGGAGAGTTTCTTCTTCAGTGATTCACATTTAAAGTTATATATTTTCTCTTAACATCGGATAATTCGAACTTTTTTCTGAGAACCTTTGAGTTCGAATTAACGAGCGTCCACTGTATATATATATATATATATATATATATAATATAATTCCTACATACGAAGAGAAGGATGACAGATAACCCTATGCAGAATAGGTCGATGGTAAGAAAAATAAGTTACATATGTCAGAAAATCGAGGGGGGGGGGATGGTAATGTGTCATGTAAATGTCAAGTCAATAAATGAGTTTCTCAGTGTACTCGGAGAGTTGGACGGAAATCTAGTTTACGGGAATTTAGACGCGCCATCTAGGGGAAGAAAAATTATGTAATTCTAAATTAACAATTCGCACGAAGCAGAGATCTTAATCTTTAAAATGGTACCTCATTTATCGATTTTGGTTAAGTATGAAGGGAGAAAAAGGAATAAAACAAAACAAGTAATATAGAAACAAAATTTTTTAAAGTCAATTCCTACTTAGGTCAGCAAAGAAAAATTTGAGTGTGAACTACTAGTAGGAATTGAAAAAAAGGATTGGCTGCCAGAACCTTGCCTACTGTGCGAGATTAAGAGGGGGAGAAAGAGAGAGAAAAAGTTTGTCAGGTTGGGGATTCGATCCAGCAACCTACAGGACGGGAGGAGCCCGCGCTACCGCAGTGCTACCGTTTACAGAGTAACAACAGGGAAATTACTATTCAAGAGCAAGAGACACTCTAGGTCTAAAACTAAAATCGATTAATTAAATTTAATTAATGAATTAATATTTGAAAAAACTGTATTAACATCAAGTGTCATCCACTACAAGTTTTAAAAAATGTATTTGAACTTGAGTGGATGAATAAAAAGTATTTTATTAACGATTGAAAATTTGAACTAATAGTAGGAATTGAAAAACACCTTCTAGAAATAATATTCTGCCATTCTTGATTTATAGCTCGCGGCGACGGTTTTAACGTCTGAAATTTTGCTTTACCGCGGACCGTTATGGAGGAACGTAATCCTGCGTTAAAAGCTTATAATTCTAACGTTATTAAATAACTGTAGAAAAAGCTTTTTGTTAAAAAATTAGAACCTTACTACTTGCAATGTTTACTATTGATAAAGGGCTTGAGGTAGCCTAGTGGTAACGCGTCGGCTTTCGGCTCTGAGGGTGCTCGACTTGAATCCCGACAAACACTATTAAATGCCTTTGTGTCTAGGCCAGATATAGGTACGCTAAATCCGTGGACCGGGAAGTCCCTCTATGAGGTCAGAGAGGGTGGGAAAGGGTACGATTCCCCCAGATGTCGCCCCTGGGGGGGGGGGGGGTGCTCAGTCAAAACCGAGCTGGCTGAATCGGATTCCGACCCTTGAGGTGCCATTATAAACCGGAGCCGCACCCCTCAACCCGCTAGTCTATATGGACCTGGTCTGGAATACTTCCGGCCAGGGGGCATTAGAAACAACAACAACAACTATTGATAAATACTTACCACACAGCATTATTTTATTTACTTCACGTGTCAGACTTTCTTATTTAAAAAAAGTTATATTATTAGCAATAAAATATTGGCTATCAAACAAAAATCCTTACACGATCGACGTTATCGACTCATGCTTTGCTAGCTTGCTTAAAATTCTTCAGCCGACGCCTGGTCTCAAATCAATGAATATGAATTCGATCTAGTAGCTACAGACTTATTTTTGAAAGTTGTGAAAGTGATAAAAGTGAATTTAATCATATCGAATAACATGCTCCGGCACTCACTTTTTTATTCTCATATCTGAATAATTAGCCATCTGAAAACGCGAGCCAGGAGCAAAAGAAAGCGTTTAATGCAATCATATTCATTGACATCCAGGACTACGTAATTACTAGCACGGCCATCTATAAATAAAACAGGTCTTTCTTTGCACCAAAAATAGTTCAGCGTGATAAATCAACCTGTGCCTGCTAATAACCTCTGTTAAAATATTCTGCTGTTTAGGATTGACCTGGGCTAATGAAATTTCATGTATCCTGCGAAGCATTAATTTGCGCCGCATATTTTTGCATAGCATAATTAATTTAAGTAATCTTATACCTAGGTTATATTGATTTCTTCTGAGAATTAAATGTTTATCAAGTAGAGGAAAATATACAAAATTCCTTGATAATGAAAGAGTGTTGTCTTTTGACAACCATGCCTTAATGAATCTAAGGTTTGTTAACTTAGGGCGTGTGTTTGGACTTCCTTAGTGCTCGTTATTTCGTTGCCTACGCAAACACAAGCATCTTTTGGTTCCTCCGAAATTTTCTCAATACATCGATAATTTTGTCAGTTTTACAATAGTATATGTTTAGAAATAGTCTCAGATAAATAACAGTTGAGACTACAAATGTAATATGAACAATGTCCCACAAAAATGCTGAGAAAAGCAAAGGGTAAACTACGTTGTTTCTTTAACGATGCGGACAATTTTCCCTATCCTTTGAAACCTGATGAAATGAAATTAGCGGATGTGAACCTATACTGCTTCGTACATAGTACCATAGAAAGACACGATGTATAAAATCTCAGATTAGCTGAATTGGTTATCAAGTTGTCACTAAGTTATTTAATCCAAAAAACGCAGTACATGCCAGTGTTGAGGATTTACTTTTGTTCTAAAAGTAAGGATAAACAAATACAACGAAGAAAACTAAAAAAACTAACATTACACACGCCTCATTTGAAACTTCAGATCTTTACATCATTTTTATGTATTAAACACGCTAGTTTGCTTTAGAGAAACTTCTCTTGTTTTATCATACTAAAATTCCTCGTACTGACGAATCTATATGGTTTGACGACATAATCAATAGAAAACATCATGCATTTTGTTGCCCATTGTCGCCAATTAAAGTCGTCGTGTATTCCATCTGATGCTTATACAGGTTGACTTTATTCTTATCCTTCCCCACATTGTTACTGTTTAGGTATCCCTGTCAGAATGCTTGCAGAAGATCAGGATACTGCCGCCTCCCTTTTGCTTACACAACAGAGCCTCATGGACCTGATCTAGCATTTTCTAGTCCAGGGAGCTTAACAACATCATCTTTGTTCTGGGACTCTTTTCTCAAATTACATGTTTTTGTAGGAACTAATATTTCTTTCAGAGGTTTAATTAGAGAGGAAATTCTAAAATTATGCCTCTGCACATCCTCAAATTCGAATTTTAACTCCAGAAAAGTTTAATACATCTAGCGCTAAAATCAGCATTCATGATCTCCATGGTGCTATCGATTAAAAACTAGAAACCAAATACTTGACTAATACAAATATATTATCTATTACCTATGTTTCTGGAACAGTGTACAGTCTGCGATTGTAGTGATTAGGTATGAAAAGCATGGGGACATATTCCCTTTTCACACACATTCCAGCTAGACATTCTTCTGTGGTTCTGGTAGTTTTTCAAAAACTTTTTTACTGGCCGTAAGAAGTGCTGGGAACCCCCTCTTGCGGTCTATACGATATATTGCTTATTTATTTATGGTTGGTTCCGTTATAACATCTAAATAGTTTGCTAGAAAGACCATTTACTTCAAATTATACCTTGGCATGTATGTATTGCAGTGCATTAGCTTAGAGAGAATGGTAACTGAATTCATAAAGAGCCTAATGCGGAAGCTGGAATATCGATGATGAGTTAGGTGCTGTTAAAATAGCTACAAAGGTATTGCGTGGCGCATGTCTTCGAGAGAACAGAAAACAAGATTGAGGCTCATCAGTCAGCATCTATATATTTAAGTTGCTAAGCCAACTTTTTGGGCAGTCCGTGAGAGAAAACTACTGCATCAATTTTCATCATTTTGGTCTTAAACGAAAGATTGTAATCTGTAGATTTGTTTAATTTGGTTTTTGTAACCGCAATTTCTATTAATTAGTGATAATTTACAATTAAAAAATCGATTTCTGCGCATGCTCAGCGGCATGTTTAAATCGGTCATTAGAAACTCACTGTTTCTGCGCATGCTCAGTGACATATTTTAATGATAAACCCGTTTATTCCGAGAAGTTTCTATAGATCTCTCTCTGCTATTTTTATTTTTATGATAATTTTTACCTATGTTTGTGGAATACAAGATTAAACCTGATCTAAATTGCTTATTTCGTGTTGTTTAATTAGCGATAATTTGCAGTTAAAAACAATGTGTTTCTGCGCATGCTCAGTGACATTTTTAAATCTGGCTTTAGATACTCACTAAGCACGATGCCGCTAAAACACATTAATTTTTTTCTGCGCATTATGATTTTCAACATTTGGGAATGATTTGTCGAGTATAATTTGTGTAATAGTACATTTATTTACTATCTAGCCGTCATGTTTTGGCCGGTACCAACTAGTAGATGTTTAAGAGTTCTAATCTACGGAAATCTACCCTTTATGACACAAAAAAAAATTCTAGTATCAGAAATCTAATCTGAATTGTTCAGGTTAGGATGCTTACAGTTGAAACAGAAACAAAAGCCTCTAAATTATTGAAAAATAATGCAACGCCCTTAAGAATAATTTACAACGCATTTGAATTTCAAGGAAAATTTTTCTTCAAACACAGCCTTCTACAATTAGTATCCCTGAAATATACAAGGAGGAAAAAAAATTGCAACTTTCCTCGAGAGAGAAAACTGTGAAGCTGGAATGCCACCCTGGAATCCGAGAGGTAAGACCAATAGTAGTCAATCTGGTCCTTACCGCCCACTAGTGGACGATTCAAGCTTTCATGGTGGACGGTGGGAATTTTTGTCCGTTGTTACAAATTTTGTTCTTCATTACATATGTAGAATACACTGCTAACACTTTCGCGAGTTTGACTTTTTAAAATATGTTTTTGCAATTTACTTTTGAATTCCATCTCTAATCTTGAATTTCAGATAATAATTCACCGGACACTTCTCGAAGTATACTCGTGGACGAGGGAGCAACGTTATGAGCTCCGTAGCCATCCTTAGCTATTTATGTATATATTTACATAAAGTATAAATAAAAAGATAAATTTAAGTTTATATTATTTGCAAATCCTCCCCTCTAAAATTTACTTCGTATTTGCGCTAAATCGAGTCACTTCGGATATGCACCGGTGGTCGGTAAAGAAACTTTGCCATCAACAAAGATACACAAAAGGGGGCGGTAGGTATTAAAAGGTTGACGACTCCTGGGTAAGACCATGAAAGATAAAGTGACAGAAAAGTAGCGGTAAACTGTCCAGATGAAACAGACTGAAGAATGAAATGAAAGAGTTACTTTACTACTGTTCAGTGTAAAAATTCCTAATACATTTTCCACAACTCGAAGTCGCAGCGGCGCAGAAATTTTACAGCTAGTGAAGCAAATTTTTTTTTCATTAATTTTTTAGTTTTCCTAATCTTTTATGTTTGCTATTAAGCACTTTTACTTTTACGCTTCATTTTATACAAAGATTTTATTTTTCAACAAAGATACACAAAAGGGGGCGGTAGGTATTAAAAGGTTGACGACTCCTGGGTAAGACCATGAAAGATAAAGTGACAGAAAAGTAGCGGTAAACTGTCCAGATGAAACAGACTGAAGAATGAAATGAAAGAGATAAGCATAATTAAAAAAAAGCAAAAATAAGAAGGAGATCTTAAAACAAAACTTTAAAATCAAACACCATACAGGTAAAGAAATGTACACCCATCAGGACTGCGATATGCTCAGTTCGTCTGCTTAAACCAATGGTTCTTAACGGGTAGCCTTGGAGAATCCAAAAAATGGTTCACAAAGTCAGAAGTGGTGAAAAAAATTGATGTCATCATTTCAAAAAACAGCTACAAATTTAACAATTTTATAAAATTAGGAATAAAATAAATTTTTTTAATCCGAATTGTTTTTCTTCAAATGCTAAAAATTCCTGTGTTTATTTTGCTTCCCGACGTTTCGAGTACAAAAAAAAAATCCCTGTTCAGTGTAAAAATTCCTAATACATTTTCCACAACTCGAAGTCGCAGCGTCGCAGAAATTTTACAGCTAGTGAAGCAAAATTTTTCTCATTAATTTTTTAGTTTTCCTAATCTTTTATGTTTGCTATTAAGCACTTTTACTTTTACCCTTCATTTTATATTAAGTTTATATGTAACTTTTTATTAAAGTTGTTTGTCCCAAATATTTTGTTTATTCAGAAAATTAAGCACATTTTTGCTTCTTAAAAGTTTGATTGGAAGATGGTCCTAGACGAATTATTTTATCTACAAGTGGTCCCTGGTCAACTGAATATTAAGAACCACTGCTTTAGACCTCTTGTAGCAAGGGTGGCCAACTTTTGTGTACATAAGATCTACTTTTTTATCTTAAAAATGTGTCGCGATCGACTTGTTGCCATACGCGTAGTCTAAGTGGGGAGGGGGATGTGCGAAATACATATTATGTTTATACACTGTGTTTCATTACGAGGTGCACTCTCGCGAGCTATGGGTATATAAGCAAAATATATGTTCAAACATACGTATCTATCTACGTGAAAAACAATATACATAACGGGTCAAAAAAGGCACGTCCAGGGGTATTAAAACAACATGAGTAATTATTGACAATATTAGCTCAAATTAGCTACAGATAAAGACAGAGTTAGAATTTATTACATTAACATTAATGGGAAGTCTAAGTTTGCATGTCCCTAACCAAGGAATCATAATTAGGCGTATATCAATGGCAATTTTCTTATGCTTGGAAAGCACGGGTGCCATGGTATACGTTCGGTCTCAGACTGAATTACAGTTCCGGTCCAGTGCAGTGTAAGCAGAACCCTTACTACTGCCATAACTAGGGACCTAAATTAGTGCTCACGTAGTCTAATCACGTAATTTATCACGTAGTCTAATCGGTTTCTAAGTTAAGACATCCAGAGCGATCGACCAAAATTGGCTTTGCGATCGACCGGTCGATCGCGATCGACTTGTTGGCCACCCCTGTCTTATAGTAATTCGTAAATAACTAATTCGTAATATAGTAACCGACCACTGCGAATGCATAAACGGCAAGGTTTTGTATATAAGTCACATTAACTAAACAAAACAACTTAAGTTCAAAAATAACATAATGCCTGCCTAGCCATATCCATGGCAACAGACCCTCTACTTGAAGGTCTAAAACAAATTAAATTTTCGAACTGGCCGTTCAAAAATTAAACTTGGACTATAACAAGTATTTATTCTCTATATATTTACTATTATTCACTATTTATTTACTATTTATTCTCTTACACCTCTTATAAGTTTAACAGCCGTATAAGGGGGGAAATTTCACAAATTACGTTTTTGCCCCATTCAAAATTTATGCAGATTACCCACAATCCTCACAATCTATATTAAGCATCTAGAATACTCACATCCAGAATAATCACAATCCATTTATATTCTCATTTCATATTCAAATCAGTAGCGAATCAACAAATTTTTAACCATACAAAAATTTGCATCCCTAAGGGAAAACAGCTGGGAGTCCGTGTGTGGGGGGAACCGCTCTCAACCACTTTTCTCTGACCTAGCTATTAAAA
Source organism: Dolomedes plantarius (assembly GCA_907164885.2). Classification (NCBI taxonomy): domain Eukaryota; kingdom Metazoa; phylum Arthropoda; class Arachnida; order Araneae; family Dolomedidae; genus Dolomedes; species Dolomedes plantarius. The sequence continues at coordinate 148,224,264 of OU015492.1, forward strand.
AAAACTGAGCTACATTAATCGCGGTCGAAATCGGTGCTTTCACATTATCATTACTACATCTGGATTAGAAACATACATTTACTTGCACAAACGTTGCAGTGTTCTAATTAATGTTAATAAGCTTACCCACAAAACGTAAAAACCTTTTTTATCGATTTTCCATTTTTCTCTTTTAGTTATAGCAGACTTTTGATGTTTTCTAATTTTTTTTTTCGACCGAGCGTCATTTTCGTAATGTTCACATTAGAGACTTCATTCCGACAGGTTTTTGGGGTTGATGCGATCGAAGGCAGTTAAATTTACACTACAAAAAGAGAAACGTGGTTCAGACCAGCGTAGAATACAGTGGATACTATTTTGAATTTACTTAATTAAAGATGAATAACATAAGAACTCATTTGAATGCTTTTACAAGTGACAAATTTTGTATGGGCTGAAGATACTATATTTTCTTATAAATAATACACTTGAGATAAATAAACACTTGAGAGCACTGACTTATTTGTATAAGAACATAAAAGGGGAGTTTCTAATTAATTAAAATATTTGCCATCTTCATCTCTGTTGCGAAAATATTGCTTTTTCATATCCGATAATCGTAACATATACCATAATGTTTATTCATTTTTGAGTTACAATAAACACAAGAATAAATGAACTATCATGAAAAGGAAAAGCTTCACCATAAATTCTCTAAGGATAAATTAGAGTTTCATGATGAAACCTAAAAATGTATGGTTTTTATTCTAATTTTTAAGATTAATTAAAGACTCTATTCCTTGATTTTGTTTTTTTTTATTTTAGGAAAGGTTCATATGAACGATTTGACTTTACAGTTTTGGAAATCTAAGGAAATGTTGCTATTTATTTAATTATATCACAACAGGTTTTTAGACAGGTCAATTTGTTGGATTGTATAACATTTAACACAGGAAGCTAGCAGAGTCAAACCAAAATATTTAGATTAGCTGAAGACTTAATCCTCCTATTTACATTGAAATTTTCAATTTCAGTTTTCTCCCGAGATTGAGATATTTCCAATAGTTTTATAGTACGATGAATTAACATTTAAAATTTCCTCAATGTCAAGCTGATGCTACATAAAGACACTCAACAATTCTGTTCTACCTTACAAGCCTGTACAATTCCCCATTCTATATTTGCGTACACTCAGGGCCTTTTTTATCGCATGGGCAAATCGGGACTTTGCCCAGGGCCCACTGATGCTAGGGGAGGGCCCCAAAACTGTTCTCTCTAGCGTGCAAAATCTCTTTAACAATGTTTCTCAACACTAAAATAGATAGGGTGCCAGATAACTGAAAGTTTTTAATTTCTCTTTCTGCTTTGGGAAAAATGTTAAACTATCAGGTTGTATCAGACGTACAGCAGAAGGTGAAAGGCGTTTTCAATTTGATGTGAAACATGTTTATGAATGCTTCATCTTATCAGCCATACACTGTAATAGCAAATATAGGGTTCGCATGTAGGGTTGTTTAGTTTAAATAGTTATTTGAATCAAAATTTAAATCAAACGATTATTTTAATCCTGATTTTTAACAACGTTTCGTCACAAGCTTGGTGTATGCACCTTGGACTTCTAATAGTATAGTCAATGGATAGTTCTTATTTTTATAAATGCTCGTAAGGGGGGGGGGGGATAGCATCTTCCCAGGGGCCCCCAGCGTTTATAATCGGGCCCTGCATACATTATTTAAAAACTATAAAACCGCTCCTTAGGGACCTGGTTGTTATATATAAATGGCATGACTTGATACAATACAAGCCTCTTTTTAAGATCGTTGATTTCATCATGAGGTTTCCTGTATAAAATTTACGACTGATTTATTTATGGCTATGTGAAATATTTTCTTCCGTTTGATGAGAAAATAAATGATGTTAAGGTCAGCTATTATTCGATTAGAACGTTTATTACCATTTGTTTTGGCACTTCGCACTTCAAGATTATTTACTTTTAAAATTTTAGCAGATCGAACAAGTGTAAAAAAAAGTAACGTACCTTTTGTCTCTGCTTCAGGTTTTTTGACACCTTAGAACTAGTTTCGTATGAGGTTTGGAGAGAATACTGTACTAAAAATTATATGGTCCTTATTTTAATAACATTAACTTTACACAAAAATCACAAAATAGAATAATCCACCACTTCAAACTATTTTAACATACATACTAGTAAATTCTTGTGTCTCTCGCACTTAGCATTTTCTTTTACTTTTATTCAGTTCAGTTCGTTAATGTTAGAGAAATGAGTGAGGTTCGCTCGGCAGAGACATTACAAAAGCGTTTCTTAAAATTTTCAGCCCGCATATTAAATCTGAAGAGTCAATCAGGATGTTTATATTTTTGACACTGCAAAAACTCACAGTTTCATGTAACGTCAAAGGGCATGAGAGGCAGAAAACTGATGTCATGCGTTTGCTCGTGGGGCTCCGGTATGCAACACAGACATTAGTGATGGGATTAATTACCTTCTACTTCTTAATTCGATCTGTTTTTGTGGAGCATGCCTAAGGGTCCTCTTCAATTGGAGTCCGGTAGTGGAAGCGTTAAAGTATTGAAATATATTTTACCAATGACAAACCTTCAAACGATTAGCAACGAAATTTTTAACGCCTACGATTGGATTATTTCCGTCTCAGCACCATCTTTCCTTTTACGCTTCCGCTACCGGACTCCTATGTGAATAGGCCCTAACACCGTTAGAAGCAAATAATTGTAAGTAAAGACATAGGATATAGATAGTAGGATCCTCGAATTTTTGCTACCAGAGAGAGAGATAACGATAAATTTTAGAAAATGTAGTTAAAAACACAAACACTTATTTTTTACAGTAGACTATGTATCCATAGTCTGCGATTAATTTTATAGAATTTTTTATATATTTTTTACCGTAGATAAACTACGTATTAGTTTTTGATTATATATATATATATATATATATATGTGTGTGTGTGTGTGTGTGTGTGTGTGTGTGTGTGTGTGTGTGTGTGTGTGTGTAACGAAAAAAAACACGTCCGTAAAGGCTTCCTCCTATTAAATTACATTTAACGCGTACTCTAAATTATCCTTTTAATAAAGAACGACCCCTCTTCCAAATTGCAACCTAAAAATAATGTAAGTTATAATTTATTTTGGCCCATAAGGCATGTGCAGATCATTAAGTAGGCCTTTGTAAGATCTGAATTCAATAACATCCCCATAATATCGTGTCCAAACCCGAAGGCATCATTGAATTTGTATACAATAAATGAGGCCAGTTTTCAAATTCTTCCTTTTTAATAAAATGCTGAGCAAGCGCGTGATCTAGCAATTAATTAATCCCCGGAAAGCCAAGATTTGGGCAAGTGAACTCCACGGGACTATAGACTCGTCCAAATAAATAATAAGTAGTTTCGGCCTTCTGGTGCCAAGATTAGAAAACAGTCATTTGATAATTGCCTGAACGGAAGACTTCTCTCTCTTCTCTCCGAATTCTCCTTGTATGCAGCTCTTGTCAGATATACTGTCAAATATCATGTTCTTTTCCGGTCATGTCCGGTGGCCACTACAGCTTATGTCTTCGTAATGCTTCCTGATTAATAAAGTAGTTGAATGGATAACGACAGCGTAATTTGTGTATATCTTCTCCGGATCCACGACTGCATCTCCAATAAGTTGTATGCAGATATTCTTATTGTGATTATTATCCTTTTCTCATCACCCAACGAGAGACTGTATATGTGTTATCAACACATCTTCCCTCGTGCCAAATTCATATTGTGATTATTATCACACACACACACACACACACATATATATATATATATATATATATATATATATATATATATATATATAAAACATTTTCTTTCTTTTTCTAATAATTAAAAATCAAAAACACACCTGTAGAACTTAAGCTTACCATACTCAGAACATGGGAACGAAGAGAAAGCTAACTGGTGGAAAGGGAGAAATACCAGCGCGGGGAAATGAATCCGCCAACGGCAGATGCTCTGGTATGCGTTCCTTCGCGAGTTTTAGTAACCTAAGCATTGAACAGCAAGCATTTTGCTCTTCGTTTGCAACCGAGTTGAGATGTGACATCCCACGTGCAACTGCCTTATTCAGTCTACGGGGAAAATGGAGTGAATTTTTCGCTATTTAACGAGTTGAAATCAGAATAAGATGTAATATGCCCAACCACATATCACAACCCGGCAAGAAATGTGACACAACTCAAAAATGCAGCATTTGAGAAAAACCAACTTAAAGAACACTATACGGCTTGAACTAGCATTACAATAAAACTTATACAACTGCCCTCATGTGGACAAATTGCGAGATAGAAAGGTGTCGCTTTTCGTGCACGATGGGGCACTTCATACATATTTTAAAATGACATAACCTCAAAATTGCCATTTTTTGACTTGTGTCACTTTTTTTGCTGGGATCTCAACAAAACTGTTAGGCAGAAATCGTAATAAAATTCCCGCTAGTTCGAAAGTACCTCTTCATTCAAATTTCTCTTAGTTAAAATGCTTTTCGTAATTTCACAACACCAATGACAATCAGATACTTTAATTTCAGTTTAATATATTAGTGTTATCTAGCTACGATAACTATAAAAAAAATTTCATTTCATTCCTACGTCTTATTTTATTTTATTGTTTCCCTGAAAAATAAGTGGCATCATGCAATGCATAATATATAAAGCGTTCCTTTAAACTGCAAAAGTCGATTAAATCAAGCAGAAATTTTTGTCCTTAAAAGTGTTGGTTTTATTCCACGGTTACACGAACATCAGAAAGGAATTTTACAGGAAAAATATCACGTTAATGAAAGTCAAACAAGTAAAATACCTGTGGGGACGAAGTTAAACCCAAAATCAAATGTACGCTGAAAAAAAAAGAGAGCTTTTTTGTCCGTATAGAAATAAGGAGAAGACTATAATCTCCATACCTTTCTTGATCTTTTTTGCCATTTTAGTCTGGCAGATTCGCACTGCTGATCAAATTAAATTTTTCAAATACTTAAATCATCAAACCATCCCAAGCGTAATCCTTTCACGCAAATCATTCTTCGAAAATTAAATAAATAAGGTTCCTGCCTTGCTATCTTACATGTTACAAGCGTTTCGAATTCTTAGTTTTAAATTCAGCTTACGGCTTATGGTATAATCAAGGTGGGGATTATACTATATTCAGACTCGTTTACTTATTCGCTGATTATATTTAATGCAACCTCTAGGAGTAAGAACTATTTCAGTTTGGTGAATTGAAAAGTTAACCACATAGTATTTCATTTTATTTTAGAATGAATGAATATGAATGAATATATATATATATATATATATATATAGTGGAGTAGCAAGGGGTGGGGGGCAAGGGGGTCTATCATGCCCCTGGGGCCACTCGCATAGGGGTACCAAATGGTCCCCAAGACAAACAAGATTCTATGTATTTTATTACTACATGTTTTTCGGGGGGACGCCAAAAAGGTATCGTGGCCCGGGATCCCGTTATGCTCGCTTCTCCACTGTATATACAGAGGCTGTTCGCACATTTTTTAGACGGTTTTGGTAAGCGGTAATAAAAAATCGTTTGCTGCAAAAGAAATAATTGCAATTGTACTATGTTTTTAAAAGTCAAAATTATCCTCTGCGGCTTGAAAGTTTTGTTTTTATTCAAAATGGCGTTTTTAACAAAGCAGTGGTTCGAAGGCTACATTTATGCTCTTTCCGAAGAGAAATATGCATACTCCGTTATCCAAAAACGATGTGAGAATCGTTGTTTTGTGATATCTAAAGCGTCGATAGGTAATATCGTAAACAAGAAAGGAAAAAAACGTCAAATTGGATCCTCAAGTGGGACAAAAATTCCAAACAAGTATCCAAGGAAAAAACGGACATCTTCGACTATTGCAAAGGTACGTTGTTTAATGTTAAAAGAAAATCCCCCTAGTCAAAGGACAGTTGCAAAATCATTAAAATACTCGGTGTCCACTATAAAAAAAATGATAAACGTTGATTTAAATCTTAAGAAAGCGAAAAAACGCAATGTGCATCGTCTTCTTCCAAATCATATCGCTGAACGCAGGACACGCTGCAGAATTCTATATGAGAAACACTTATCCAAAGAAAAATGGAAAACAATTGTCACAATAGATGAATCATGGGTGTATTTAAATGATTGCAACAAAAAAAGAGCCATTTATTATCATAAAAGGGTAGAAAAAAATTTAAGTACATGGTTCATCAAGAATCGAAAATCGTTCTTTCGTTCAAGAATCGAAAGAAAGTTTTTCTAAGGGATTCATGATTGTTGCTGGTTTTTCTTATAATGGCAAGTTAAAAATAAAGAGAGTGTAAAAAATGTCAAGATTAACTCCAAATACTATCAGGAACATATTTTATCGCCAATTTTTCTGAATGAAATACCATCGCTTTACCCACAGTGCCATCAATCTGTGAGACTCCCCCAGGACAAAGCTAGCAGTCACACATCAAAATCCACTGTAAATTTCCTAAAAGAAATGGAACAAAAAACTGGTATCAAGGCCATACCCTTCACTGATATCCCTACTAAATCTCCCGATGTATCAGCTATGGATTTTTGTGCTTTCGGACTTTTAAAATCTGCATTATCCAAACGTCGTCCCAAAACCCTTACAGGACTCTTGAAAGCTGTTCAGGAGGAATGGGATAGAATATCTCTTCTGACACTTCAAAAGGCATTATTATCCTGGAAATTGCGGTGTCGAAAGATAGTTCAGAATAAGGGATGTCAAATAGAACATTTAAAACACAAGAATTTTATGTAATTTAGTTTTGTGAATACAATATACATCGTCTAAAAAATGTGTGAACAGCCTCTGTATATATATATATATATATATATATATATATATATATATATATATATATATATATATATATATATATATATATATATATATATATATATATGTGAGAATGAGTTTGGCAACACAACTGAACTATTACTACAACTTCCACTCCTACTACTTCGGCGCGAAGGACTTGGCGCGAAAACACAGTGATGGACTAGTGACATTACGAAGCGGATGTGTCGCTCCGCAGGCTTGCCGTTTTGAGTCAAATAGCTGTGTTGATGCTTTGTTTTTTTTTATTTCATACTAAGTGTTAGTCCTGTCTTGTAAACATCGTCTAGTTTAATTAAATGTTCAAAATAATTAAGTCTAATGATTCACTTCTAAAGGAAGGAGTACTAACTCCTTCCTACATGGGTGCTCGGCCCTCGGACTCGAAAAATACCCCTAGCTTGGACTGAAAAACTATTTTCTTTTGATGATTACCGGATTACTGTTCTCTGTGATTTCTGTTTTGGATACCGCCAGCGAAAACGAAAGTGATGTGCCACGGACTCTGATAATATTCTGATGGGATGACGAGAACCGAAAACCAGAACTGTGAGTATATTCTGATCATATTGTAATTATTTCATGCATACTTTGAAGCTTGTTCAAGAAAATTTTGAAGATTAATGGAATTCTCATCTTATTGATGATAATTATAAGAAAACTGAAAATATTTCAACGTTCTTTTGATGCAAGAATTTAATTGATGCTAAATTCATTTTTGATGGTCTTTGACGTTGAATTTATCACTTCTGTTTTCTTGAAGAGAATTCTATTTCGATGAAATTATTTGATGATTTGATGAAAATTTCGACATTTAACTTGAAGAATCTTGTTTCCTTGAACAAACCACAACATAACATATATTTTGAATGATTGCAATTTGAATACAGTTTGAAGAATATTATATTATTTCCTTGATGCATATTTTGAGAATCAATATTTTATTATTGAATTGGTATTTGAGGAAATTTCGATTTGAAATTTTATTTTTGAATTTGAGTACCTACGTATTATAAGTATTGATTTTGGTTTTGAATATTTGTATATTTGTGTACTATAATTGTTTGAACCTAGTATATAGTTATGGCTACTCTCAACGATTACCCCAATATTGCAAAATCATTAAAAATTGGTAGTACGAATCAAATAAAGGTTCTACATCGTTTAATTTTTGGTACAGACGGCGACAGACAAAATCGTACCAGATTACGTAAATTTACAGGTTTTAAACAGCCATTCGTGTTGGAAGCAACGAAACAGAAAGTACTTAAAGATTTTTCACTTAAAGACTTGATTTCTATTTGTAATCTACTTCATTTAGAATTTTCAACTGACCCAGACAAATGTGCCAATACCATTCTTATGAGTCTTAGTGATTTATCGTTATTAAAAGCAGAATTTTCTGATCTTTCGGAATGCGAAGTGAATGATGACTCACTTCCGGGTGCACGTTCATCCCAAACTAACAGCGTTATAGAGGAAAATAGATCTCCCTTTTCCCCCACCATTGACGCAAAAGAATCTTCGAATAAGCAAAATACACACATTTCCGTTGGTGAATCAGATCAAAATTCATTGCCTTCAGTTGAAACTGCGAATCTCTCTTTCCAGTTGTTTAGTCTGAAAGACGTTGTTGATTTAATAACACCTTTCTCGTCTCGTGATAATTACAGTGTTGAGAATTTTATATCTGACGTTGAAGAACTTTTTTGTTTATATCAGATAAACAATCCAATTCACCAAATTACTTTTGTTAGAAAATGTTTAACTGGTCCCGCTCAAACTTTAATTAGGTCTATTCGTGGAATTACAAATTGGGAACAATTGAAGCACCATTTATTAGACGAATTTTCGGACAAAATTAACGGTATTCAGTTACATAAATTAATGGAATCTCGACGTATGAAACCGTTTGAAACCCTACAAGAATATTTCTTAGCTATGAGAGATTTGGCACACAAAGGTTCTCTCGATGACTCCTCTCTGTTTGAGTATGTCATAAACGGAATTCCTGATTCAACAAACAATAAAGTTATTCTTTACGGTTGTAAATCCGTCCCTGAATTTAAGGAAAAGTTGAAAATTTATGAACAAATCTTTAACAGATCACAAAATTTCAGACAAAATAATCAGAAAAAAATTGATGCTTCCTACCTCAATGTGAAAGTCGATAATACACGTAGCCCAAATACACAGCCAGTATGTTTTTCCTGTGGCTTGAGAGGTCACAAAAGCAACCAATGTTTGAATAAGTCACATGGTAAACAATGCTACGGATGTAAAAGTTTTGGTCATGTTCATGCTAATTGCCCTAAAAGTTATCGAAATTCTAAACCAAAACCTGATTCTCAAAAACCTATTTCTGATAAAACTGCAAATGCACTTTCTCCTGAAACTTCATCGAAAAATCCCATGCATGTTGACATTCAACTTGCAGGAATTCAATTGACAGCACTCTGTGACACTGGGTCACAGGCAACCCTCATCAATGAGAAAACCTATCGAAGAATTGGTTCGCCACCATTGCAGCCCACCAACATTCCCTTTTCAGGAATTGGCAAAAACCAAGTTCACAGCATCGGATTCTTTCAGGATTCCATCGAAATTCAAACCATTACTTTACCTGCTAAAATACATGTTCTAGAGGATGACTTGATTCCTTTTGATGTGATTATCGGAATCGACTTTTTACAGCAAACCCAATTTACATTTGATAAAGACGGTATTCGTTTATGCAAAACTCCTGAAAATAACACCTTCGTTAATATTGCTAATGTTTCTGACGATCAAGCTTTTCCATTTGATCTTTCACACATTTTGAATTCTGAAACTCGTGAGGAAGTTCAAAATATCGTTACTTCCTACAAATCACATAAAGTTCAAGACACTGAAATTAAGATGACTATTTTATTACAAGATGAAATCCCTGTAGCTCAACGTTCTCGATGACTCCCTTTCGAGGAACAGAATATTGTAGAAAGCCAAATTCAAGATTGGTTAAATGATGGAATTATTAAAGAAAGTTGCTCCGATTATGCCGCACCGATTGTTCTATGTAAGAAAAAAAGTGGAGATTATAGACTTTGTGTTGATTACCGCAAATTGAATAGAAAAATGATAAAAGATAAATTTCCCTTACCGCTCATCGAAGAAGCTTTAGACAAACTTGGAAAATCTCGGGTGTTCACTTCACTTGATCTCAAAAATGGTTTCTTTCATGTACCTATGGACCCTAATAGCACTAAATATACTTCTTTTGTGACTCATGAAGGACAATACGAATTTTTACGTGTCCCATTTGGCTTATGTAACAGTCCCAGTGTTTTCCAACGATATGTTTACACAGTTTTTAGAAATCTCATTCGCGACAATGTTCTTATTGTTTACATGGACGATCTTCTCATACCATCTAATGATGAAGTTGAAGGTCTACAAAAATTACGCCTAGTTCTCCAAACAGCTGCAGACTATGGCCTTGAATTGAACTTTAAAAAGTGTCAATTTTTACAGCGAAAGATAGAATTTCTTGGTTACATTATCGAAAATGGAGTAGTTAAACCCTCACCTACCAAGACACAATCTGTTCAAAATTTCCCACAACCTCAAACCCCTAAACAAGTTCAAAGTTTTCTTGGATTAACAAGTTATTTCAGAAAGTTCATTCCAAATTATGCGCTGATTGCTAGACCATTAAGTGACCTCCTTCGGGATAATGTAGAATTTAATTTTGACTCTGAACAAATAGCAGCTTTTCAACAACTTAAAAACATTCTTTCACAAAACCCAGTTCTTCATGTTTTTCAACAGGGATACCCATTAGAACTCCACACTGATGCCAGCTCCTTAGGTTTTGGCGCTGTGCTCTTGCAACAATCCGATGATGGACAGTTTCATCCTATTCATTATTTTAGTCGTAAAACTACAGTTCAACAAGAAAAATATCATAGTTATGAACTGGAAGTTCTTGCCGTTATTGAAGCGCTAAAAAAATTTCGAAACTACTTGTTGGGAACAAAATTTAAAATTATCACCGATTGTGATGCTTTCCAAAAAACGATTCACAAAAAAGACCTACCAGCTAAAATTGCTCGATGGGCATTGATGTTAGAAGACTTTGATTATGAAGTTTGTCATCGACCCGGTAGACAGATGAAACATGTTGATGCTTTAAGTCGTAACCCCATTCTTGTAATTACCTCAAATGATATCACTCAAAAGGTGAAAAATGCCCAAGACCAGGATGAATTTATATCTCAAATTAAATCTATGCTTGAATCTACACCTTCTGATGAATTTTTTGTTAAAAACGGAATTCTTTATAAACTTCATCAGGATGCCGAACTTTTAGTAGTACCACAAATGATGCAGAAAGAAATAGTGCTAAACGCCCATTCACAAGGTCATTTTGCTTCACAAAAAACCGAATTAATTGTTTCTCGTGAATTTTTCATTCCTCAACTTAAGAAATTAGTTCAAGAAATTATTTCGAACTATATTCCTTGCATTTTGTCCTCGCGAAAATCTGGAAAACAAGAAGGATACCTTCACCCCATTCCAAAAGGTGATGCACCCCTTGAATGTTACCATTGCGACTTTTTAGGACCTTTACCATCGACAAAAAAATGTTATAAGTATCTTTTTACAGTAGTTGATGCCTTTTCCAAATTTGTATGGATCTATCCCGTGAAGTCCACCTCTACGAAAGATGCCTTAGACAAATTATCCTTGCAACAAACTACATTTGGCAACCCTTCAAAAATCATTACTGACAAAGGTAGCGCATTCACATCTTCAGAATTTCAAAGTTACTGCCAGGAACAGTCAATTGAACACATTTCAATAGCAACAGGTGTGCCACGTGGCAACGGTCAGGTTGAGCGTGTTCATGGCACAATTATTCCCGTTTTAACTAAGTTAGCTCTAGATGAACCTGACAAATGGTTTAAATATGTCCCAAGATTGCAACGTATCTTAAATAGTACCACCACACGCAGTACAAAATTCACACCCTTTCAACTTTTAATTGGTGTTAAAATGAAACAACAAGAGGATCTACAGATTAAAAATCTTCTTGACGAGGAACACCACCAAAGAATTCTTGATGACAAAGAAGCGTTACGTATCGAAGCTAAACGAAATATCCTCCGTTTACAGGAAGAAAACATACGACAATATAACAAACGGCGTAAACCGGCTTGTAAATACAAGATCGGTGACAAAGTGGCAATACAACGAACTCAATTTGGAACCGGATTAAAGCTCCGACCAAAGTTCTTCGGACCATATGAGATCACGAACATCAACCCCAACGATCGTTACGAAGTTCGAAAGTTAGGACATCACGATGGTCCAACCATAACATCAACTGCAGCGGACAAAATGAAACAGTGGTGCAGAAACTGAACACCAATACCACTGTGTTGAACACTGCTTGATTTTTTGAAATATTTTTCCTTTTTCTGCTCTTTTTTTTTTTATCTTTTCAGAATTATTGTTTACAACCCAGCCGCGGACGTCTGGAAAGTCAGAACGGCCGTGTGAGAATGAGTTTGGCAACACAACTGAACTATTACTACAACTTCCACTCCTACTACTTCGGCGCGAAGGACTTGGCGCGAAAACACAGTGATGGACTAGTGACATTACGAAGCGGATGTGTCGCTCCGCAGGCTTGCCGTTTTGAGTCAAATAGCTGTGTTGATGCTTTGTTTTTTTTAATTTCATACTAAGTGTTAGTCCTGTCTTGTAAACATCGTCTAGTTTAATTAAATGTTCAAAATAATTAAGTCTAATGATTCACTTCTAAAGGAAGGAGTACTAACTCCTTCCTACATATATATATATATATATATATATATATATATATATATATATATATATATACAGTAAAAATTGTTTACAAGAACACCGGTTATTAAAACATATCGCTTAAAAGAACGGAATTATTAGTTCCCGGCCAATTCTCATGTGTAATGATGGATACAAAATCCGTTTATAACATCGTTAATAAGAAGATCTCGCTTTTAGTGACTTAAAATTAATTGGTTTCGGGGAAAATAAATCGCTTATAAGAACATTTTAATAGTGAACGGACGGGAAGTAGCAGCACGTTGTTCTTCAACCATTTTATCCATTTTTTTATCTAAAAATAACCCAACTCTTACAAACTAATTCGGCTGCGGTCAGCCCTCATAAAGTTGGGGTTGCCAGAAAATGTGTGCCTTTAGACAACCGTCAAGAAAACAAAACTTACCAAGAAAAGTGGGACACCATCCATACCCCTAGTGACTGGGATATGATCGGAAATGCTGACTCCGCCAAGCAAGTCCCCCAAAACCTCCACCCACCAGTGGAGTGCGATAAGAAAAATTTATGAGGTCCGGAATCAACCCAGATGGCAGCAGAAATTCCAGACTGGTGGCTAGAAGAAAGAGTGCAAGGCATTAACTCTTTCTACAGCCGACAAGCCATCACAGTCTATACTTCCGTAGTCTGTACCTCCACATATTCAATGATGAGTGCAAAACGTAAAACTTTTACGGTTGAGGAAAAAATTCGTATAATTTCCAGATTAGAGAACGGTGAAAAAAATGGAGCATTAGCCAACGAATTAAAGGTGGGTCAATCTACGATTTCAAATATTTTTAAAAATAGAGACAAATTAAAAGAAGAATTTGAAAAAGATCGGACTAAAATTAAGAAACTTCGAAAAAGTCCACATGCTGACATAGAAGAATCCCTTTTGCAATAGTTTCAGATTCAAAGGAGTGCCAACATTCCCCTAAGCGGTCCAATTTGGCAAGCAAAAGCAAATGAATTTGTGAAGCTCTTTAAAAAATATGATTTCGTTTGTTCAGCTTCCTTGATCCAGAGATTTCGGGAGATGCATTCCATTGTGTTCGGGAGAATCAGTGGAGAATCGAAGGCCATGCCACCAGGAGTTTCTGATAACTGGCTTAAAACCGTTTGGACTACGTTAAGAGAAGGCTATGCAGACCATGAAATCTTTAACGCTGATGAAACTGGCCTATTTTATAGGATGACCCCGGATAGGACGTTGCGTTTCAAACATGAAAACTGCAGTGGTAGTAAGCTTTCAAAAGAAAGGATAACAGTTATGGTTGCTGCAAATTTAACTGGAACTGAAAAATTGAAGCTTTTAGTGATCGGAAAATACAAAAAACCGAGGGCATTTAAAAATATAAAATCGCTGCCAGTTAATTATCATTCGAATTCTAATGCTTGGATGACAGGAGAAATCTTTGAAAACTGGTTACGGTAGTGGGACCAAGAACTTAAACAAAATAAGAGAGAACAAAATAAGATAATTCTTCTTATTGTGGACAATTGCCCAGCCCACCCTCCGGTTCAAGGTCTTCAGGCCATTAAATTAACTTTTCTTCCTCCCAACACAACCTGAACCAAGGTGTCATTAAGTCCTTAAAAGTTCATTTCAGGAAGAACTTGATTCTACAGATCATCGACGATATTGAAAATAAAAAAGAACCGAAGATTTCAATACTAGACGCTATCATCATGATAGAAAAGGCGTAGAATAATGTTAAACCTTTAACGATTTCGAATTGTTTCCGGCATGCTAGTGTTTTTAGGGGTGAAAATCCTTACATTTTTCAAAGTCAAGACGGTAGAGATGAAACGCTTCAAGACTGGGCTCGAGATTTGCCAATTGAACAAGATTCACTTCAGGAATATGAAGCCATAGATTTGGCCCTTGCAACTCATGGGAATGTAACGGATGAAGATATTGTTGCAGGCGTAAATGCAGAGATTTTTAGCAGAGATGATGCTATTGACGACAGTGCCAGTTCAGAAGATCATTTGAACGAGTTTTCTTGCCCGAGTTTAAAAGAAATGTTTTCAGCAATCAATACTGTTAATTAATTTTTAGCTTGAAATGACGATTTTTTGTGAAGGATCCGATTAAAAAAAGCTGTTAAAGAACTTGTCGCGATAACAGAAAATTCTTTTTATTTACAAAAAAAAAAAAAAAAAAAAAAAAATTACTGACTATTTTTTAGTAAATCGATAAACATGTAAAAACAAAATACTGCATTATGTATGTACATTCATAATAGCTACATAATTTTATTCATTTTTCTTTTTAACATTTTTAGAACTATGTATTTGAAAAAGTTTAAAAAAACATACTTATATGAAAATAAGCAGTGTGTTTTTCCCAGATTGAACTTGAACCTTTTAACCATTTTTTGAACGTCATGTTTCAGGTGTAAATAGAAATTATGTGACAATGAATTTGGTATTTCCAGCAGTTTTGTGTTATCTATCGGATATAAAAACTATCGATTATAAGAACCAATTTTCCCCTGGATGTTCTTATAAACGACGTGTGCTGTGCGTGCGTGCGTGCGTGCGTGCGTGTGTGTGTGTGTGTGTCAGGTTAGAATAATGATAATCTCAAGATAAATTAAGAAAAATAAAATTAAGTAAATCGAAGGAAATACTAAATTAACCACGAATTTATAATTAGCGTGGATAAAAGTCGATAGATGGCCGCACTTGCCCGTTAGGTTAAATAATCTGTTGCAACTTTGGTGCAGTTCGCATCAGATTGTGCTTAGATCAGCAGCATCTTTTTCAGAGTCCGAACAAAGGGACAAAGGCATTAGCGGAGGGAGAAACGATAGCGTACGGACCTCCGGTCTTTTTCGAGAAGGAATGGACGGAGTGACTTCCCTCTTTGTCTTTGTTGAAGCTCTGGTCAAGATGGATACGATTTAATTAAAGGATGTGTTAAATTAATAATTTGTCTTCTCTTCTCCACCGGCTACGACTGACTAACTTTTTCTTATTATAACGCACGACGAATTGGTCGTGATATATATATATATACAGTCAAACCCGCTTAATGGAATATCGGTTAAAAGAATATCCCCTTTAATGTAATAAATTTTCAATGTACCAAACCGTAGTAATTTGTTTCTGTGTAAAATTTCCCCAGTTAATGGAATATATTGTTTTGAAGTTATCCCGCTTAAAGGAATAATTTTTAGCCATGACAATATCGATCTTTTTCGATTTCGCACACTTCTTTTCAGAATTTTTTCTGTAAAGTGCAATAATGAATGTGCAGTAACTGAATGTCTTTCAAAGCAATTTTGTCACTTCGCAGAAAGTGTCCAATCGCAGGAAATGTGGATTTCTTCGATTTTGAAGGGCAATTCATAGTTGTTGCTGTTTTTGCTAGCCCCCCCCCCCTTTCCTCCCCATATTCCTCGGCCGCTGAGCCTACGTTTCCCTATTCAGAGAATGAACAATAAGCTTCACCCCAAATTGAGAGCTAGAAAATGAGAGTGGGAAGGAAATGTGAAACTTCAACAGGTCTTTATCTTGAAAGGGACGTTGATTACCAACTGTAACGAATCTCTTCGGAGATGCGCAACATTTAACTTGGGGGTCTCTAGCCTTGAACATTTAACTGTACATTTTCTACGGCGATTAGTTCGACAGTTCGCTTTCGTGAAATCAGTAATCTTTCTTGTGCTTTACAATGTCTTTGAGACGAAAAGATCTTACTTTAAAAGAAAAAGTAAAAGTCAGAGAGTTTGCAAAAGTAAATAAGTGTACGCAATTAGAACTCTCAAAAAAGTTTGAGATATCCCAAGCTCAAATTTCGAAATTGTTAAAAAATAAAGAAAAAGTCTTGAACGACTGGAAATGCAATAAAAATCTTAATCAAAAACGAAAACGTACAGGAAAAGAATCTGAAGTTGAAGATGCTCTTCTTCAGTGGTTTGCTGAAAAACGAGCTTGTAATGTTCCTATTGGTGGATTATTATTGAATCGGAAAGCTGAAGATTTAGCACAACAGTTAAATATAACTGATTTTAAAGCTACAAATGGTTGGTTGTGCAGATGGAAAGCAAGAAACGAAATTTCTGTCAAAAAAATTCACGGTGAAGCAAGTGATGCTGATGAAGCCGCTGCTAGTTCTTGGAAAAATGTAGTATTACCTGCTTTATTACAAGACTACAGTTCATCTTGTATCTATAACTGTGACGAAACAGCACTTTATTCTAGAGCAATGCCTGATGGGACTTTGTGCTTAAAAGGCGAAAACGTTGTTGGAGGAAAAATCCCGAAAGACAGACTGACAGTTTTATGCTGTAGTAATGCTGACGGCAGTCATAAAATGCCTCTTTTTTGTAATCGGGAAATTCAAAAGCCCACGATGTTTTAGAGGTGTAAAATCCCTTCCAGTTAAATACGAAGTGAATTCAAAAGCTTGGATGACTGGTAATTTCTTTCAAAACTGGTTAGTGTCATTTGACAATGAGATGAATAAGATGAAAAGAAAAGCTATCCTTTTTATCGATAATTGTCAAGCCAACAAAGTCGACGTAAGACTAGAAAATGTAGCACTTCATTTTTTGCCTCCGAATACTACAACTATTTTACAGCCAATGGACCAGGAAATTATATCACTTTTTAAGAGGAATTATAGAAAAGAAATCGTTAAAAAGATCATAGCTTGCATAGATGATACTAGTGGATTTTCTATCAATAGCTCAACTAGTAAAATTATTAGAAACATTTCAATTCTTACAGCTGTTCATGTGATGAACAAATCATGGAATAATATTTCCTCTGACGCAATAAAAAGTTGTTTCGTAAAATGTAAATTTTCAACAGACGTAACAAATGACGAATTAAATGATGAATCAATTACAAACGCAAAAGATTTACCACCAGAAGGAATGACAGAAGAAAAATTTTCCAATTTTGTAAACTTCGACAATGACTTGGTAGAATGTGGTGAAACTTCAGATCCTCAATTTGATCAAAGCGAAGTCGATGAAGATGAATTTGATGAAGAATGTACCATTAAAAAGGTCTTCAAGAAATTGAAGAATCGAGTTACCTAGTTCTTGCAATCAGGGGACGATACATATGTGTGTGTGTGTGCGTGTTTAGCGTCGGTAGCTTTCCCACAGTGGGCTCGGGTTCGAATACACACAAAGGCATGAACGTTCCTATGTTGTCCCTTCATAAGGCACGATGTTCGTTTACTTTTATTGTGCTCCCACAAAAAAGAAGTAGGTATGGGCGATATGTCCTCGGCCAAGTGCTTACGACATTGGAGATATATATATTTCTTATAAAAACTGTTTTTATTGTATAATAAACAATACTTAAATAAAAGGGATAGTGTATATTTTAACTGCCACATTCTACTAATTAGCTTTAACGAGTATAAAAATTTTAATTCAACAAGTGTTCGATTCTAATATCTTTGTAGATTCAAACTGTCTAGTCTTCATAGTTAACACTTTTGTTTCATTTTTTTACTTTTTCTTCACTTGGCAGCGCTTTATTTCAATTGTGTACATCAAGTTCTCAAAACTTTTATACCTCGTATATTACCTGATATAACATTATATCAGATAATATGCGAAGATAATACCATTTTGGCAGGAAAACAATTTACAAAATATCACCCTTTATCAACTACGTCTATTTATTTTCGTCGTCTACGAATTTCTTCCCAGCCCAGATATTTTATCGTGTAGACACCCATGCCGGAGATTCACTTTTCCTTAATCCCTAAGAGTGATGTCCGGTTATATAAATAACTGTCTGGACTACACATTTTGTTACTCCAAGCAAAGAATTCTTTGTCAGATACATAAAAGTCAAACCACGGCATGACACTCTCCGTAATGTATACTACTTTAAAATTTTTAAGTTCATTTAATTCCCAGATATCAGAAAATGTTTTAGGGCCGAGGGAGGCTAGTAGTAGCGCGTCGGCTTTCGGTGCTGAGGATGCATGGCCCGAATCCCGACAGGCGCCATTAAATACCTCCGTATCTAGGCCGGATATAGTCCCGTTAAATCCATAAACTAGAAAGTCCTTGTATGAGGTCAGTGGGTGGGGAAGGTACGATCTCTTCCCTCCAGATGTCTGTGGGGGTGCTCGATCAAAATTGTGGTGGCACCCAGACAAGTCGGAGTCCGACCTTTGTGTTGCTATTATAAACCGAAGCCGTACTATTCAGCCCGCAAAAGTATATATGGACCTGGTTTGAAGCTTCCGGCCGGGGGATGGGGCATTAGGTACAACAACAAGTTTTTAACTACAAAAATTGATAATCACCATATTATAAAATTAGGTTTTTTATCTTACTTCAAAATGCTGCAAAATAATGGAATTTAATATTAGCTTTCAGGCCTTTGTCATCAAGATTGTACATGCGATAAAATAGTGTCACACTTATCTGGAAAAATATAAATGTCACACATTGCAAATTAGCTTTTACTCGCTGCAAGTGGCCGTCAATCACCATTTATAAAGAACCTGTTTACATTCATCAATTCATCAAGCAGAAAAGGTGATGACCTTTTTTTTATTATTATTAATATTTTTAGATAAATCTCTACCAGCAGGCATACAACGGGACTTGCTACTTAGAGATTCAAAAGCTTGCAAAAAAGAAGAAAAACCCTTCAAATTCTGTAAGATTGAGTGCGACTGTACTTAAGACAGGGCGTAACTTCGAGGGGCCTTATTAAGGAATATCTAGAAAAAAAATTATCAACTTAATTCCCAGTCTTCTTATAATTCCGGTGGCGTAGTGGTTAAAAGCTTCAAGCTGCCACATCACAGGTCTAGACTGGACAAGGTCGACTCAGCCTTTGATCCTTTGAGTGGGTCGATAAAATGAGGACTAAACATGCTTGGGAACCAAACTCTGGGAGTCCCACGTCAGGTTGACCACCTGACTGAGACAAATTCTGTATGGCACCCCAAGCCCACGGTCAAGAAAGCGGAGATGGCCACCGCCGGCCTTGGTCCACAGCGGACTGTTGTGCTATGAGTTTAGTTTAATCTTGCAATCCTGACCTCATACTACGTAACTCTTATTATTACTTATTTTCAACCCTGAAGTTACAGCGGAGACAACAGACTTAAAAATTGTATTGCTACTTAAAAAAGTTAACAGGTATAGTAAACAAGTGATTCTTCGGAGCATTCAAACGAATAGTTTGTCATATGTTTAAGATATGAAGATTAACATTGAATAAGTGCATTCAAGTCAAGGATAGTCATTTTAAAAAAGACTATGTGTAAGTGGATTCAGAGTTATAAGCTGATTTCTCAGAAAAAATTTCTTTCAGCCTTATTTTTTTTTAGCTTACGGTACAAAGAAAAAGAATAGAATTAAATGGTTTAAAAGAACTCTTAATTAATTGTGCACTAATTTCAAAAGATCGTCAGAAAAAAGTTTCAATAACAATTGCTTCCTTTAATACAAACTGCTTTAATAACGTTGCAGCCTTAGACTCCTTTCATCAAGCATCTTTGACCTGTAAACAAGTATAAATATGTTTAAAATTCTTATCAGTATTCGCTATGAGCTACATTAACAGTAAAGAAAATCATTACAATCAAGGGCAATACTTAATTTACAAGTAAAAAAAGGAGGCAATTTTTTATTAAATTAACAGAAGCTATAACTTTTCGTACGAAATTGTAACAATTTTTTTCAGTCTGTTTGTTACATTCTATAGCTAACAATTTACTGCTGTATAAAAAAAATACTCTAGTCGACTAGTTTATTCTGTACTGTTTATAGAGATTTTTATGAAGAAAAATTGCGAAACACTTAAAAATCAATGATATAAAATTAGCTCAAATTTTTATGTAAAATACTTTTCATAAGGAAACTAAACAAATACAACGCTTACTTAACTCATTCTTGTTTCTGCATTAGAAGTAAACTTAGCTAAAATGTATGCAGCATACGTGAGACTTTATTGGGCTTTTTATAATTAATTTTAAACTTCCATTAATATAGCATCCAATATAATCTGACAATCCGGCACGTCTCTCGGATGCCACATCTGGAACCTTTCGACTCTACATAGAAATTTCATGGCCTGTTGAAGTAGCCCAGTTGCTATGTACATCTTACCGCGCAAAAGATTGGGTATTAGATTTTTTTTTCCTACTTGTATATGTTTAGTCTAGTAGTGAAAAAACAAGTTTTCCAATTCGAAAGACCTCGGCGGAATTTTCTGTGGCTTAAAAACAGCGAAATATTTTAATTTTTTTTGTTTGTTTTCAAATATATCGGCAATGGTTGGTTCTAGAGCTTAGATTGCGTTACAATCTTAAAGAAGACAAAATTTTGAGCAAATCTTATAGTTACATCTTTTTTCTAAACCCAATAATAAGCGAGCTACAGCGTCAGGAATATGGGATATTTTATTCAACTTGTCGAGAAAGACTCAAAACTTACTTCTCTAACACACTAACTCGTACAGTTGCTATATATATATATCTATATATCTATATTTGAGAAATGCACAATATATGTATTACAACATATATATTTTTTTACTTGCACATACTTGTTAGGTCAAATATGAATATCCTGAGTTTTTCCCCTCCGCCGAGGCGAGCGCTGGTGGTTAGGCAAAATAATTGAGTGAAAAGAGGTATTTTTTCAGATTTTTAAAATAAATTAAAACCGGTTCATCCAATCAAAGAAACTGTAATATAAAATTTTTATAACATTAAATTCTGCGTAAAATGGGTACCAACACATACAAATTACTTCGGCTATAAGGTTACTAGCTTCTCTCGTAGTTGCCGTCATTTTTTCAACTTTTGCTAGTAAGTGCGATTTTCGGTATAATTGTGTTTTTCGGGGAAAGTACCTGTTTAAAGAAAAAATAGCTTTAACTAAATGTTGTGAGGCATTTAATTCTGCATTCAATGAGTAATTTTCAGAACGCCGAATGGTAAAAAAGTCATTTTCTACAAAATTCTTGTACTCCGTAGAAGTCAGGTTATTCTTTAAGACAAGCATGTCCTGCAAGTGAAGTGTTAAAGGCTTTGCATACAAAAAAATGGCGACTTGCATGGAAGTAAGGCAGCATTCTTTTCGCACAAAGTAGATGTAGCTTCCAGTCTACACTTCTCTCTGCTTGGATGAATTGCTTTATCAACGTTACAATTCGAAAATATTGCACCCATAGTTTTGCTGTAGGTGTATTATTTTCCATCTCTCCTAAATTCTTAGTAAACATCTGCACAATACTTTGTACAGCAGTTTCTGGTTCAAAAAGAGAACAGTCTACCACTGGTGGTATCTCGCTCTTCATCTGAAATCTCAATCTTCGAAAGAACGATCTTTACAATTGCCAAGTGGCACATCATGTGAGTCCTGACAGCTGTCGAATATGCATGGTCCGTCATCAGTTTATCAATTGATGCCCGAGCATAGGCGATGCTCAATAAGTCCTGCAACCCACTGTCATCCATGATGTATCCTACTGCTCCCATGAAGCGTGAAGTACATTAGATGATGAAAGTCCCCCAACCGGACAGTTACAGACCCAATCTCAGATTGCAAAAAGGGTTGTATTGGTGCATGTACTTATCGAAAAGCAGGGTTGAAATGCTCAAATATGTGTTAGCACTTTAGTGGCCTTACGTGTACAAATGTAGTTGAACTGTCTCATGATTTAAAGCAATGGTTCTCAACCGGTGGTACGCGTACCCCCTAGGGGTACGCGAAAATCTGTAAGGGGTACACGGTTAACTACCAAAAAGTATACAAAATTATATTGATATATGCTAGAATTTAATTGTGACAAAAGTTTGAGTAATGATTTAAAACTGAAAACTATCAATAAAGCAGCAAGCAAACACGTCGCTTGTTACCACTGTATCCAAGCTGGATCCAAATATTGATGAACTTTGTAAACAAGAACAAGCTCAGCGTTCCCACTAATTATTTCCTGAGACTTATTTTATGTCTGATAATAAAAACTTTGTAATAAAATGTCCATTAAAATAAAATTTCTCGTGTAAAATTTAAATTACCTATTCGTAATTACACTTTAACAGTTTAACAGTTAAAATTTAACTAATATAACACATTTTAATAAAACTAAAGTGTTTTTGTTGGGGGTACGCATAGTTAATGATACACAAAAAGGGGTACGTGGGTTGAAAAAAGTTGAGAACCCCTGATTTAGTGGATGAAGATGACGTATCACTAAACATAGAGATGATGTCCACCCCAGATCATCAAAACAGCTAAAAACAATAGGTATGAAGAATGTTATTTAATTTGAAATATTTGAATTTTAGTACAGTTATTGCATCATTTATAATTGCATAATAATTATTATTTTTTTATGTAATTTCTTCTATATATTATTTCACTTCTGCTAGATTTTCTAATTTATAATAATGTATTTAAATGGTTTTTATGGATGTTGAATACTACGATTTTTGTAATTAATTTCCTATGTATCGACAAATGTGTAGTTTGTGTACATAATTATATAAATATGCACACTATTCAAGTATGTGCAAGTAAAAAATATTTATGCTGTAATACACATATTGTGCATTTCTCAAATATGGATATATATATATATATATATATATATATAGCAATTGTACGAGTTAGTGTGTTAGAGAAGTAAGTTTTGCGTCTTTCTTGACAAGTTGAATAAAATATCCCATATTCCTGACACTGGAGCTCGCTTGTTATTGAGTTTAGAAAAAAGATGTAAATGTAAGATTTGCTCAAAATTTTGTCTTCTTTAAGATTGCAACTGCAATCTAAGCTCTAAAACCAACCATTGCCGAGATATTTGAAAAAAAAAAAAAGTTAAAAAAATTTCGTTGTTTTTAGGCCACAGAAAATTCCGCCGAGGTCTTTCGAATTGGAAAACTTGGTTTTTCACTACTGGACTAAACATATACAAGTAGGAAAAAAAATCTAATACCCGATCTTTTGTCCGGTAAGGCCATTTATTTAAACCCAGCTACTGGGCTAAAGATAGTCCACCGTAAATCATAGGCAGAATTGTAAACAAAGCCTCTACTTAGTTAGTCTGCGCATAAAAACAGGGAAAAATGGTAGAACCTGACCCTAGGGTAATATTCCCACGTGGGGATTTTTAAAAGATGCTAAAACCTGGCAGACAAAACAATTGCCACTTTTTGTTAGTCTTTTAATTGAGAAAATCAAACTAAAGTCGTTTTCTCAAATAATTATAAATCCAGCGCTTTTCCCATGTTACTGATCCAAGTAAGATATCGAGGGAAGGAAAATCATGAGTATAAGGCGGGGTCGGAATTGAAAAAAACCCGTGCAAACTGTCTGCGCATACCTGAAGGTGACAAATAGGATGGGGAGGTTGGAATTTGCCTTTCGAGTAAAACACTGACTCTCTCTCCCGTTGGCCTTTCCAAAATGACATCAAAACAGGCAAATAGTTGTTATTTTCTTTCATTAATTTTTTAGTTCAAGACGTCCAACTAAATAGATGTTAAATCGTTGTAAAATTTCCTGCTTTTTTTCTCCTGATAAACATGCAGCATACGGTATTTAGAGCAGAAGAAAAAGGCATGAATATCATCACAATTTGGCATTACCCATAAAGCTTGGGTAGAAATGCAAACAAAAATTTGTGTTGAAGACCTATTCACAGATAAAGCGGGCAAAAGAGGTGAGTGGCAAAAATCTGCTTTGTCTTAAAACACTGACTCACCTATAGGTTGTGCAAATTAATGCCAAAACAGTTTAACAAAATGAGGATTTTCTTTCTTTAGTTTTTCAGTTCAAAACTGTTATTGAATCATCAAGTCATTAATTACATATTTAATGTTTTTCCAAGACAAAGATCCAGCAAAGATCCAGCAACCCAGGAAAAGAAGAAAGACTTGAATCGCATCTTAAATAGGGCAACCACATTCCCTATTGGAATGCATGTAATTTTTGCTGGTCGGCAGAATCTAGCTGCTTAAATATTTCTCCCTGGTGACTCCGGCGTCCTGTTAAAGAGCAGGCATTTTTTTCTCAAAGGCAGAATCTAGCTGCATGTACATTTGCCACTCCATGACGTCAGAATCCCGTTCCATATTCTCCTGCTCTCAGAACTCTATGATCCCACAATGCATTTGTTGCATTCAATTTGAAAGGAATAGGTCTTAAGTTTTGTTTTCTATCCAGCTTTGACCAATAAAATTGCATCAAATGGACCATAATCTGACCAATAAAACCAATCAAGTGCTGCATTTTGGCACTTTTTGGGAGCTAGCATCATTTGTAAATGCCGAAGTCTTCGATGAGTATTAAATTTAATATGTGTGATTAGAGCTTTTAAAAAAATGAGAGGTAAATTAGAAATAGTACGCTATTTCCAATGTTCATCTCACTCTGTCTTATACAAGCATGTGCACTGGACAGAAGAGAAGTGCTAAAACTAAATCTCTAATCCAATTTTTTAACAAATAAACTAATTTTCACCACGCCAAATAAACTCTTAACGTTCCCTTTTTTGCTGCATATGAGCCCAGTCAATACTGGACATAATTACTTGTAGTACAATTTAGACTTCCAGATTTATGAGACCATGCACAGATATGACTGAACCCACTCCACAAAGAATGTTTTTTAACCTGTAGTCCATGGATACCTTGGAGAACCGTGAATAAATTTCAAGGGGTCCGTCAACTTGGAGGAGAATTCTAGTCCAGGAAATCACTCATACGGCAAAGCATAAATTTCAAGACATTTTATTTGAAATTAAAATGGATTCATTCGTTAAATCTGAAAATTTAAAAATAATACACCGATAAATAATACATCATTAAAGTATAAATACATTGTTAAATCATGAATTTGTTTTTGTCATAAATTGATATCTTATGTAATACTTTGTATTTTATTTTATGTATATCCTTCACATTCTAGAATACGAATATAATCGAATATAATCAGATTTTTTTAAACTATTTATCGCTGTATTACATTTCCAATATTTTTTGTTTGTTTGAAAGGATTCTTTATATAAAAATGAGAGGTTCATAGTTTTCACCAGATTATCAAAGGAATCCTGATATTGAAAAGGTTAAAAGCCAATGCCACAAAGTAAATCAATAAAAAATCAGAAAAATCATTATCTGAAGTTTCATTTCTTTTACAAATTACTTTAAAACCAATACAATGCTTAAATAACTCCAGTACACAAAAATTCCTTCAAAGAATAATACATTGTTTTTAGAACGTTAATAACTAATAATACAAAGATAAATATCTTATCCCTCATAAAAATGAGTTTTACAATAGCATTAAAAATAAAGCAAGCATAAAAATAAACGAGAAAATTTTTCAGCTGCAGGCTTAAAAATGCGAGAGTGCAAAGAATGTTATAAGCTGTCGATTGCCAAAAGTGTCATCATAATAAACATTCTTTCAAGGGAGAGGGGGAAAAAAAGAATTGCGGAATACATCACATGATGCCATTTTTCCATTTCAAACTTTTTATTCCGCTGAATGTTCTCGTAAAATAAACAGTTCAGAAAAAAAATAAAAAGTCTATAATTAAAATATGAACACAAAGTACTCTTAATGGAAAAATAAGCATAATTTGTAAATAAAAGGCTCGAGATGGAGCACTTTTTGATGAGATTTCAAATTCAATGGATTACTCGGCGTCATAAACTTTAACGGGACAAAAAAAAATTGCATTTAATCTTCCGAAAAAAATACCTTTCAAACGAGCGAAGATTATTAATTAATATTGAAGTTTAATGGCAGTTTTGGATGCATTGTGGACAAAAATGCAGAAAAAACATATAATAGGAAACAAAAAGAATGATCGCATATCTAAATTTTAATATTTAACACATTTCTGCGTTTTTGCATGCATTTTATTCTCTGTCTTATCAAATTATTTTATCGTTTAAACTTGAACTTTGACTTTAATATCTCAATCATCGTTTATGCGAATCATTTGGCAGGCTCTCGGTTGTCATTAAAATGCATTTTAACAGCAGAATTGGATATGAAAGAGAATTTTGCCAAATATCTTCTTAAAATTTCTCACAGAATATAATCTAACTTTAACTTATGAAATGAGCGGACTCGGTTTTGTTGAATTAAAAAAATTATTAACTTCTTTAGCGAAAGGCAATACTTTTAAAAATCAAATTACACTTGATTTTTTTTTTGCAAGAGCAATCTATGTTTTTTCTCATATTATATGTTCTAACTGCTTGCATAAATTTCTTCATGAGTTCAATAAATAAACTAGCAGAAATCGATGTATATATAAAATTTTCCCTTTCGCATAAAACCATGAATCTCTAAATGGCTTTTTAAAAGAACGTCAAAGCAGACAAGCAAATTAGTAATTTTCTTTTGTTAGTTTTTTATTTAAAGACATCAGAGTTAATTATTGTTAAATCATAAAGTAATTTAATACAAATCTTATGTTTTTTCCATGATAAAAATCTGGCAAGAACATATCCAGATAAAAAAGAAAAATATTTGAATATCATCTTAAAAGGCACTAACTATTGTCCAAGTAAAAAGCAAATATTTTTCTTCTATAAAGCAGAATCGCTTGCATATTATTTTGCCACTTTGTGACGTCACTAGCACATGCTTTAAAGGGCGAATGTCTTGAGAATGAGTGCCTGCCGTGTGGGTATAGGTTGGAGAGTCACCGGGTAAGGAAACATTAATAATTTTGTCCTTAAACATCTTCCTATTAATAATATTATTATGTACATTACCGTTATTATTAAAACGCGATTCTTAAATTTAATTATTTCCCCACTTGCTGGAAAATTTCTATCGTTAGTCCCATACCTAAGCCTGGTGCTGACCATAATCTCCCTCAAAATTACCTCCCCATTAGGGCCTTTTCACATAGGAGTCCGTTGCGTAGCGTTAAGGGAAAGATGACGTTGAGACGAAAATAAACCAATCATAGGCGTTAAAAATTTCATTGCTAATCGTTTGGAGGCCTATGATTGGTTTATTTTCGTCTCAACGTCATCTTTTCCTTAACGCAACGCAATGGACTCCTATGTGAACAGGCCCTTAGTCTACTGTGTTCTCTCAGTAAAATTACCAAACGCGTTATTCTAAAAAGAATCTCCAACTTCCTTGATGAAAATGATAAGATCATTCCTGAACAATTCGGGTGCAGGTCCCAGCATAGCACCACTCACCAACTTCTTCGCGTAGTTGAATTTGCCAGTGACGGCCTGCTTGCCCGGAGACTCACCGGTGCTCTCTTTCTAGATATTAAATGCGCTTTGGATAAGGTCTAGTATCCGGGTCTCATCTACAAACTAATTGAAATTAACATGCCTAACTCTTTAATTCACCTTCTCCATAACTATCTCCATAATCGTAAATTCGCTGTCCGCATGTATCGAGAGCTTTCCCGTAATTATAATATTTCTTCAGGCATTACGCAAGGAAGCTTTCTCGGTCCTACCCTGTTTAACCATTATTTAAATGATATTCCAAAAGGGGTTAATACTCTTCTTGTCCTTTACTCGGACGACACAGCTATCCTCTCCACCTCTCACAACATTAACTATCTTGCCAGTCAGATTCAACGGCATATTGACACTCTCGAGAGTTAGTTCACGCGACGGAAAATTCGAATTCACCCGTTGGAGTGTCACGCGATCTTCTTTTCTAATCGCTATTGTAATCCCCGGCTATATCTTTATAACTCCCATTGACTGGGAGAATACTGTAACCTATCTTGGTGTTACCCTAGATCGGAGGCTGACATGGAAATTTCATGTCAATAAAATTGTTCAAAAATGTAACGCTGTTACCATGCAACTTCTCTCCTTAATTTACTGCCGCTATGAGAAACAAGGTACTCCAGTTCAAACAAATTATTCTCTCCGTCGCCCTATATGCTATACCAAAAGAGGGGAACGCGCGGCCTCCGTGATCTTCTTGTGCGGCCTTAATAAAAGCTGGCACTTGTATTAATTAATATTTAATTTTATAGATTACTACAATTTGCAAATCAATGGAATTAAATAAAGAACGACATGAATGTTTGTATGCAGGCTTCGTGTTACGAATCTTAATCCAAATATTCAATTACTTTCAAGCAAGGAACAAATGTAAATATCCTACTAGCGTTAAATTTTCCATCGAATTTTAAAATTATTTTAGGAATTGTTGCTATGTCAGTTATTTATAATTTAATACTATTATTTTTCTATTGTATTTCTTTATAATGCTAAAATTATTTAAAAATACTTCTACTTTATTATTTTAATTTGAAGTGGTATTTAAATATGCAGTTGTTTATTAAAATTTAAAAATCTGGATATATACGTGTTTACATAAATAAAAATACCAACAGTGAAATATAAAAAATTACAATGGTACCTATGAATCTTATAATTTTATAAAAAAAATAATAATTAATGGTTAATGTTATTACAAGTTTTTACCCTTATGTGAATACAAAAATATTTTATATTGTAACTTTTTAAGTCAAATAATAAATAAATAAGGACTTAATTTTTTGTTGTTATATTTCTATATAATGCACCAAATTGTTAAAACTATACCTAACTATAATAATTTCCTAAAAGTCTCATTTATAGGTACATCAACTTATGCAGCCTCCTTTATTACTACCTAATTTACATGTGGCCTCTAATGGTAAAAAGGTTCCCCACATCTGTGCTATACCATTCTGGTTTTACGCTGCGAAAACCCACATTAAAAAACTGGAGGTAATTCAGAGCAAAACTCTTCGGCGTATTCGCCACGCGTTCCGTTACATGTCAAATAATAAAACCATTCGACGAGATTTCTGTATTTTAACTTTCACAGAAACTGCTCATAATCAGTAAGGATACCTGTCCCGCCCGTAGGCATCCACCAAGTTTTCAAGTGACCAGTCGTGCGACAGCAACCCCTCTCAGGCGGGGCTCCCGAGTACAAGTGATACCGCGCACTTCACGCGCTCAACTGAGCGTACAGGAACCAAATAAATGTAGATAGGAATAGCCGAGATATATTAGATAACTATTAGATTAGCCTTAGAGGCACTACTGCAATTTAGTGCAGAAGGAACCACCACCATCTATATCCACTGAGCTTTCCCCGCCATTCGGGTATAGCCAACTCATTGGACGTCTTCCAACCTTTATTTATTTATTTACAACCAGTTATACAGAAATATAAAATTACAGGAATAAAAATATATACATAATCAAGAACTTGGTAAAATGCGTTGAAATGGGACACACAGGTTCAGCAAATCTTGAACTATTTTCTTCACTGCTCTCCTGCAGTAGTAGTCGCTGTAGAGTTTATTCAGAGTCCATTGCCTGAAATCCGCGGCAACTTTTTTCTTGCGTCCCCCATTGGTTGCAGTCGTAGAGGCAGTGCTCTACCGTTTGTACGGCACCTGCTCATAAAATATATAGTGCTCATAAAATAGCTAAAGATTTTTATGAAAATGTTCCTCGTATTCGCAATGAGATTATTGCGGAATTTCCCGATTATAATTACTCCCTTCGAGCCAATCGCAAACGCCCTCGGGCGTGTTTTTTGAAGAACTAATGATTTCTCCTCTATCCTGCTAACTTATTCCTAGCTTAAAACTTCTCCTACATGTATATTTATTTACCAACCCCCCCCCCCCAAGAACTTTGTAATAATCTCAGTGCGAATATCCTTCACTTTTCTACCAAACAACTGTGGCAGCATTATCCCAGTGGTAGATTGCGCGCTTTGTAATCTTTTGACCCCGGTTCGATTCCACGGCGGTTGCACTTTTTCCAATTTTCTTTATTTTAATCCTTAAATTATTTTATTATTTTAAAATCATTTTTATTTGATGAGGGCCTATTTCAGATATTTTTAATACTTGCTGAGCACATATATTCTAATGCAAAAATTTTACTATTGCAGGTAAAATCTTACAGACCGGGGCACTCCGACAAGTTGATATACCTGACCTGACCTGGGTTAGAAAGAGACTATGCTATAATGTAAGCCGTGAGATTTTACGACGAATTTGGACGACAAACTTAAAATACTTTAAAATAAGTTAATCTCTGTTTCCTGTAATATGATGACAGTAAAAAGATGTAGAACAGAAACCTTGTCTCATTTAGACCTTAAGTTGTCAGTGAAATTTTACGTTTTTATGTATTTAGGTCCTGTTCTCATAGAGTCCGTAAGCGTCAGTGTCGCAGAGTTTCGCGACATCGTGAAAGCGCACAAAGAAATAGGTATAGAATAATAGGTAAGAAAAGTTAATTGGAAGATATGATGGTAAATAATAGTGAAGATCAATTTTAGGCAGTAAACGAATCGCTGATAGAGGGCTTAGAGCGTAAAAGGCAGAGAAAATAAAAGCGAGAGATAAAAGTGTTGCAAGTCAGGGAGGCAGAATTTATTGAGGGTCATAAAAGTGAACCTCACAAGAAGAGGAGAGTAGTTATCCGTGGGAACGATGAAATAGGGGTTCAGGAAGATAGATACGCCCCTTAACTAGGAATGGTCACCAAAGAAGTTATAATTAAAAACCCAATCGAATGATGGTGTGTGGATGTTGTAAAAAGGGACTGGAGACACCAATGAAATTTCAGAGTGGGCGGAACAAAAAATTAAGTAAGGGTAGAAATTTTGAGTAAAAGAGGAGAGAAGGAGTCTGTTTATATTGAGAGGTAGAAATGATTTGACTGATAGACATGGAATGAAGCTGGTGTTGTTACATGAAACGAATTAAGCGAAGTTAGTCAGAGCGTTTGGCGTAGCGAAGGACGGCCAGTGAAACGAAGTAGCCCATATAGAAAAGCATTGAACACGATTCTTCTGCCAGATGAATGAGCTTCAATCCGAGACGAGGCTCCAGCAATCAACTTAAGCCCTGTGGTCCCACCTATGAGATGTCAAAGAACACGATACTACTGACAGATGTATGAGCGTCAACCGGAGACGAAGCCCCAGCAATCAACTTAAGCCCTGTGGTCCCACCCTTGAGATGTCGAAGGCCACGATACTACTGCCAGATATATGATGTTAACAACGCCCGACGTATCATCAGACGGAGGTAATGTTTGTTATTTCCCAATTTGTCGTAAGCCATACTACCTTGTCCTAAGTAATTAATGATAATGCGGATATTGATAGATGTTGAAGTAACGCTAAATATTGATCAAGTTTATATAGGACGATAGTGCGCGCCATGTAGTAGAATGATGACAATTTTTAATTAAGGGTGTAAAGCAGGGGTGTCAAACTCAAAGGCTACCTTGGGCCAAACAAACAAAGTTTAACTATAGGTGGGCCGCAAAAAATCAATATTAATAGAAACGTAGGTTTATTTACCTAATTACAGTATATTCAACATAAATATATGCATTTTGTTTAATAATAGCAAAAAAGAGTATCATTAAAAAACATTTAGTGAATTCTTCCTATCTTATTATAATTCTGCGTCGGTTATTTTATTATATATTATTGTGTGTCAATATATTGGCCGGGCCGCAAAAATTTTCGTCGAGGGCCGCAAGTTTGACACCCCTGGTGTAAAGTATACGTATTGGAAGAATAAGTAGTAATTAATTGAATGTGCAAAATCGATTTAAAGTGTGATGATTATTTTGATTATGAGTGTATACATATATGTGTTTGATACTCAATAAATTAATTTGTCAGTGCAACCAGAATTGTTTCCATCATTTGGGAATCACAATGAATGCAATGTACTAACCACAACCTTGACCCATCTTAATCAATCAATGAATTCAAAATCATAATTATCATTATTATTATATTTATTATATAATACCCCAACCAAATTTATAACATTTTCACCTCCACAGTCAGCGTTACTCGTATTGACATATTTTAAACCAATCACAGACCTTAACAATTTCGTGACTAATCGTTCGGAGGTTTGTAATTGGTTAAATATATACTGTCACAAAAAATATATATGCACCCAGAAGGAAACGAACTACTATCAGGAAACTTAAGATGTATGTAGTTTATGAGGAGAAAAGCAAATGATTACAAATTCAGAAAAACAGACCGTTTTATTAAGAGGATATGCATGAAAAAGGTTTCAAATCAGTAAGTAGTAAATCAACCTCTGGAGCTATACAAGCCGAAACACGGCGTGGAATCGAATCAGTGAAGTCACCTATGACCTCCTGCAGAAGATCATGCCATAATCTTTGCAACTGGGCAGTTAATTCACCAGCATTCTGGGACGGCTGCAGTTGCCTTCCAAGCACGTCCGAAACATGCTCTATTGGCGAGAGGTCTGGTGACCTGGCAGGCCATGGGAGTATGCCATATCCTTGAAGACATTGTTGGGAGAGTCGTGTAGTATGTGGACGAGCGTTGTCGTGCTGATAAATAGCACCTGGGCGACTTGATAGCATAGGCAGTACAACTGACGTTGAAATCTCGTCCACGTAACTGCGTGCCGTCTAGTGCGTTGAAGGACGACTAGAGGTGATCGTGTGTCCCAACAAATCGCTCCCCACACTGTCACACCTTGTGTAATCGCCGTATGCCTCTCGATAACAAATGCCGGATCGGGCCGGTATCCTGGCCGCCTCCACACGCGTATGCGCTGGCCATCAGCATTGAGACTGAATCGGGATTCACCGCTAAAGATCCCACGCCTCCAGTTAGTCATACTCTAGCTTGCCCGAGGTCGGTAAAAATTCAATTGACACTGCCTATGATGTGGGGTCAGTGGTAGGCGTCTTAATGGACGTCGGCTCCTTATACCTGCGTCGGCCAGTCGTCTCCGAATGGTTTCCCTTGAAACCACCGGATGTCTGGAAGGCGGTAAATGGCGTCGAACCGATTCTAGCGACGTTGTTGGTGCGGACGTGGCGGCTCTTATGATTGCGCGATCCTCGCACGCATTTGTATTCCCGGGACGCCCTGACCCTCTGCGACGGTAGACTACCCCTTCCGTGATCCATTGTTGCCCACACCGAGCAACTACCATATCGCTCCGATCGAGGTGGCGGCCAATACGCCTGTTCGACCAACCTACTATATGCCCCCTCTCAAAGTCCGATAATTGTTCGTACTGTCGCCGGTTAAGTCTCAGAGGCATCTCTAGTCACAATACCGTCCATCCAAGTAGACAGATTTCTTTGAATAACCCTATATAGATTTCTTATATATATCGTGCCATATGTCACAATAGATATGGCACGAGCAATCATGCTTTTAAACTCTCCCAACTGCGCATCTCATATGCGCATAGCGCGCTTACCCTTGTCTCATTGGCGTCGAAATTTTAATCATTTGCATATCTCTTACCAGACTACGATCCTGCCAAGTTTCGTGATTGTAGCTCGATTTCTTCTGGGTGCTTATATTTATTTGTGACAGAGTGTATTTCAATACGAGCAACGCTGACGCTGACGGATTTTATGTGAACAGGCTCTTAGTCTAAGGTGACATCAGATGGTAAGTACCGTATACGCAACTGCCACAGATTTAAAGATGGAATGGTCGTTATGAAAGATCTTTAACATTTTATTTATATATATATATATATCATAGCTTAGAGTTAGTGTTATATTCTTCCCTTCATTACGTAGTAACAGTCCCAAAGCAATGGAATGCTCTTTAAAAATATCTGTCTTCCTCAAAATACACCATAAGAGTGTTGATACATTGATTTACTTGACAAGAGGTAACACTACCTTATATCCTTATAAAAATTTGATTTTTGAAAATGTATACTTTGGACTTTAATCATTTTTAAGTTCTTTAAAACTAGTCTGGGAAAAAAATACCGATAATAACTCGAGATTAAACTAAAAATGTGTAAGCAACAATTACTACTTTTTTTTTTAATAAAAGACCCTTTAATGTCATTTTCCTTAAAACTACAAATTTTATCTCTGAACGCATCGGAACTTATAAACTTTTGGTAACTTTTTCGGGGAAACTTTCCAGGAAGGTATTTGATATATTAGTGTAAATAGATTATAATTTTATATACCAAAGGTGTTTCTTTTTGTTGAATTTAGGTGAAAAATTGTGAAATATACTAAAATGTTTGTGTTTTTCCTATTTTCCGTGATAAAAAATTAAATTTTCAGTTGAAAAAAAAACATTTCCCATGTTTAGTTCCTTTTTAATAATTAAACATATAATCAATTATGATTACCATATTATATATATATAGATAGATAGATAGATAGATAGATATGTGTGTGTTACGGCCAAAGTCCAAAGTCTGGCCAATTTGCGAAATGGCCGGCCACTACTAGCATTGGCCAAGTCCCTTAGCTAATGAGGACTTGGCCAAGGGACTATGGCTTTATAGAGAATCATAGCCCGAAATAATCGAGAATTTAAAACTACTTCAGGTTTTGATCGGCCAATTCGCCAAAGATATTAATGGCCAAAGATAGAAATGGCTGACCACTTTCAACATTGGCCAAGTCACTTGAACAAAACTCGAAATAATCGAGAACTGACGACTACTTCGGCCCATTCAATGCTCCCGACAATCAATAGCCAGTTCGCGAAATGTCCAAGAAAAAACGGCCAAAGCAAGAAGTTTTACGGAGCTGGATCATGTAGTTACGGGAGTTGATCATACCAGTTCGAACTCATATTATTACCACTGTGAAAATCCCTTTAGTCAAATCAAAGTAGAAAAATCACTTCAGAATCATAGAGAAAAGGACAATTTTGGGGAAAATTCGCAAACTGACCATTGATTGTCGGGAGCATCGTGAATGGGCCGAAATAATCGTCATTTCTCCATTATTTCGGTTTTTAGCCAAGTGACTTGGCCAATGCTTAAAGTGGACAGACATTTCGCGAATTGGCCAGAATTCGAACTTTGGACGACACCGACCGACACACACACACACAATCTTATGTATTTTGAACTCTATTTCTAAAAATACACGATCTAAATTATAATCATACACACAAAAATATCTTGTTTAATTATAGTCTATACTTATATATAAAGAGAGAGCGGATTTTGTATGTGGAGGGTAATCTCCAGAACCA
Organism: Dolomedes plantarius; assembly: GCA_907164885.2. Lineage (NCBI taxonomy): Eukaryota > Metazoa > Arthropoda > Arachnida > Araneae > Dolomedidae > Dolomedes > Dolomedes plantarius. Next base: position 148,260,026 of record OU015492.1, read on the forward strand.
CTGCACCTATTTGAAAAATTATTTCACTGTTTGAAAGGTACATTATTCCAGATGGACATAGGCTATCTATTATGTATATCTGATCAGTAGAAATAAAGTTAGGGGCTTAATCCTAACAATCTCCATTGTTACCGCTACTGTCCTCTACCGTTTTTTGTGCCAAAGACTTAGACGATCCTTAGCGTGGTGCTATCGCGGTGGGCTACTGTTCTGACGTTAGCGGATCGAACCTAGCCGTTTTCCGGCACGCCTTTTTCTTTTAAAAAATTAACTTTAATTATTAACTAACGTAATATTAATTTGAATATTATTTTAGGAATATTATTTTTAAAAAATTTAAATATTATTTTTTTTTAAAAATTCTTTACTTAAAATCCTTTTTTTATTTTTGTATTTTTTTTATTTTTGTCTCTTAACCTCTTTCTTTTAAAAAATTGACTTTAATTAATAACTAACGTAATATTAATTTGAATACTATTTTAGGTGCTTAAAATAATTTTAAAAACATTCTTTAATTAAAATCTTTTTTTTATTTTTAAATAAAACTACGGTCTCAAGCACACCTCTTTCTTTTAAAAAATTAAATTTAATTAATAACTAACATAATATTAATTTGAATATTATTTTAGGTGCTTAAAATAATTTTGAAAAATTCTTTACTTAAAATCCTTTTTTATTTTTGCATTTTTATTTCATATCTTATTCTAATTTTGGGATACCAATGTGTATCTATACTTCTATAATAATATATAAAGAGAGAGAGCAGATTTTGTATGTGGAGGGAAATGTACAACTTTTGTACATTACAATGTACCTTACAACTTTTCCTTTGTGAACTGCAGTCAAGTAACCATAGCATCACCGTGTAACTTACGGGGTCCGTTCTTCGAAATCGCTCTTTAGAACGGGAGAAGGTATTGATAAATAGAAAAAGGATCTTTGAAATTGGCAATGTTTCAGGGTTTCTTGAAGAAAATTACATTTGGAACTATGCTTTTTATTGGACATTTAAGGTAAAAAAATATTTATAATTTATTAGCTAACATCTGGAAATTTGTTGGTATAATATTGCAGAATTTTATTTAACTTATAAACTTTATGTTTTGAATTTATGTACAATTTTATGCACAATTTGCTTAAATCGAACTTGAATTATTAAACTTTATTCAAAAATCAGTGTGTTTCATAGAAACTGTGAAATTTATTGATTATTTCGAATAGGCCTATGTTTGTTCCTTTATAAGTGAAAAGGTATTGTTTCCATTGAGCTGAAATTTTGTATAGATATAATTGATAGTTCAGATTAAAACATAGGTATATTATTTTTTGAAAATCGGGCCCCGGAGTTTTTAAATTAATGTTTTAATGATTTGCCCCTAAAAGTTGCTTATTTCGACAGCTTCCGCAGCTGTCCTCGCTGACAGGGAGACTATGGGGCCGAATGGTACCAAAATCGGCACGCCTATCACTGATCGGTGTCAGTCACTGATCGGTGGCCCCGGACACGATTCAGTGACTGACTGACTGACAGATAACGCACAGACCAAACCGCTGGACCTAAAGGGCTAAAATTTTGCATTGGCTATTCTTCTTATAGAGTAGGGGTGCACTAAGAAAGATTTTTGAAAAATTCTTCTTAGATTTTTTTAAATTAAATTTTTAAGCTGTTTTAGTAACTTTTTTTAAGTTTGCATTTAAAACAATAATTTCAGGGTTATAAAATTTATATCAAAATCATAAAAAAATAGAAAGATCATAAAAATTCTTTTAAAATAAAATCTCTTTCGAATCTTTACCTCCATTTTCTGATTTTTGGTGAATTTTTAAAGATTAATTTTTAGAATTTAATTTATTAAATGTTGATCACTTAGTTTCTTTTCTTTTTGTGGAACTTTAAATTAATTTTACTTCACGTACATAGCAACGAAATAAATTGATATAATTTTTTTTCTTTCTAATGCGGCAGACGATTGGACATTATCCAAAAAAATATTAAAATACAGTAAAAGAAATGTCCCTCAAACTGTACTATGTTAACTGTGCTATATTCTTTAGTATGGTCTATTAGATTTAATTTGAATATTATCTTTTACATTATTTTGTCTATACGAATTTTTTATAAATATATTTTTGTTTTGTTTTTTGGCATTAATTGCATACTTTGACCGTTGTGTTTAATTTGAATGTACTCCGTAGCGAAGCACGGGTATTCAGCTAGTATCAGATACAGGCAATCGAAAATGATGTGAAAATAGCATAACATTGAGGTTTAACAGTTGTATAACTTCTAAAATATCCCATGGCTTTTATTCAGGTGTATATCCACAGGTATCAGAATTCGTAATCCATGCGAGTAAAACGTATCCCTCTTTACTGCACAGCACTTACTAATCTGCATCATCTGCATCAAAATGTAGCTCATGACTTCACGCCATGTGACCCTTGATTCTGCCATGGTGCTTTCTAAATGAGAGCCATCTAATAATTTTATTTTTCCCCATACTCACTGCAATTGCAGTATTGGTCCTTAACTGGAAAATACAGTAAAGAACTGGACTCCAGTTCTTTATTAGTTGTTTGTAAAAACAGCTGAAAAAGGCAGATTCCGTTTTTTTAGCTGTATTTTATTATATATTCTATAGTCTTGCCCGTTTTACTCTTTAATGATTCCCGTAGTGAATCAAAGCAGTTTGCGATTGCTGCTCACCAAGGGCATGTTCGCATAGAATCCGTCAGCGTCAGCGTTACTTGTATTGACATATTTTAAACCAATCATAGCCCTTAAGAATTTCGTGGCTAATAGTTTGGAGGTTTGTAATTGGTTAAATATATTTCAATACGAGTAACGCTAACGCTGACAGATTCTATGTGAACAGGCCCTTATTCTACTCAGTCTACGATGGCCCCTCTCAGCAGCCACATATTTTTCGCGAGGAATAAAATTATTCATTTGAATTTTTTTGAACATACAAGTATCCTCGCTTCACTTACACTAGTTCGGGAAATACAGAATACTGTTTCAAAGCATGCAAAGCACTAACCTTTTAGCACCTGCGATCATGTTACGCTTGAAATCGAAAAAAATCCCATTTTTTTTTTATGTAGGATTACGTTCCTCCATAACGATCCTGCGGAAAGGAAAATTTCAGACGCTAAAACCGTCCGTCCGTCCTCGTGAGTTATAATTTTGGCAGCGCGCCAAACCCAGTCTATCGTTTGGACAAGTTAAACAGAAAAGTACCAAGATGCGTCAAAATTTTGACATAGGGTAGGTGGGGGCAAAGGTTCGCATGGGGCAAAGGTTCGCACATACATTTTAAAATGACCGGGAAGAGTTTTAGGAAGAATAGGGTAGGCAATGCATTCCTCTACTTCCAGTCAGTTGCCTCGTAAAAAATGTTGGAGTTAAGACCCCCTTTTGCAGAGAAAATGAGGTAAGTTTATTTTCGTCTCTTTTAATGTAATTTTTTGCAACTTTTGAGTAATTTTGAGCATCACTCAAACTCACGAACTGTTTTGGGCTTATTTTCGCATGTTAGGGTGGTAAATAACCTTTCAAATCCTACCTTAAGTTTTGGGTTAACTCAAATACAGTGGCGTCCATTCTGCAGAAACAGAACCAGCACGAAATGGGGTAAAGGTTTGCAGGAGTCATGGGGTAAAGGTTCGCAGTGCAAACCTTTGCCCCATCTGCAAACCTTTGCCGCTCTAACTATTAACATTTGTTTCATGTCCTCTTTTCATTAGGAATCCTTATTAACAACGTCTTTTATTATTAATGGGAATTCACATTTTTGTAATTTGAAAAAAAATTATGGTTTTTGATAAAAACTGCCTGTTTTTAAATCAGAAAATTTTTTGTAAAATGCTTGAAAATCCATAAATTAAAAATAAAATAAATTAGTACAACACAAAATTAAAATAGCTCTGAACAAAGACCTATTTTACAAGATAAAAGAATTAAATGTTGTTACAAGACATTATAAGCTTCGAAGGTCTGGTTAGGGAAAAAAGCTCTAAATGAGTAATTTCCAGATTTGCAAGTCTTTAAAATGCTCCTTGCGTCACAATTTTTGACGAAATTTTATAAAATTTATTACAAAGACTCCTCTTATACATTAAAATAAAGTTATGTATCCATTTCAGGTTTCGACATCATTCAGATTATCAAAGTTTAACTTAAGCGTGGAAAAGTACAAAAATTTCACGAGAATTCAGAGTACAAGCATAAAAATATTTCTTAAAAATTAATTATTCAACGAAAGCACAAATCAAAACATAATCCTGATCAAAATGTATAAGCAATCTAAATGCAAAATTAAGGATAAGGTTAAAAATTGGATCGCAAGGAGCATTTTAAAACACATAATAAAAATTTCAATTTTTTAAATATAAAAAATAAAATTTTAAATATTTATAAAATTTTATAAGGTGTTTGAAATAGTTTTACTTTAATGAATATTTATGCCCAATTTCATATCTCTGAGGTAAAAATTTCAAAAATTGCTTTGTAATGTCCCCCATCCCCTTAATTTGCTTAATTTTTACGGGTTTTAAAAGAATGAGTAAAGCCTAAGATATGATATAACGATAGTGTTAATAGTTGATATTTTAATTGGAAGTTCTTTAGTTTAAGAAAAAAATTATTGAGATTAACCCTTTTTTATTTTGTGAATTTCTTTGTTAGATTCAACTTTCTGTGTTAATAGTTGATATTTCATTTTGAAGTTATTTAGTTTAAGAAAAAATTTATTCAGATTAACCTGTTCAATTTGTGATTTTCTATATATGTAACACCTTTAAAAACATTACAAAATGTGAAATAAAATTATTTAGACAACTCTTTTTGTGATTTCCGATGCCTATCTAGTAAGAAACCAACGAGTGGGGTAAAGGTTTGCAGTGCGAACCTTTGCCCCACCGATTGGGGCAAAGGTTCGCAAACAGGTCTTTTGGTAAAATTAAAAATTCGGTGACTAAATATTTCGGGAAAAAATTCATTATTTTATAGAAGGTAGAGGGGATACCCAACTACAATACAAGTGAATTTTTGGGGCGATAGGATCTAACGGAGGCCCGTAAGAAACCCAAAACTCAAAACTGCAAACCTTTGCCCCCACCTACCCTACATATATGTTTATATATACACTAGATAGTACCCGTCAAAACTTGAAGGTAAATAATTGAACAGTTCCAATTAAAAAAAAGGTTCATAACCTTGTTAAAAAATTAGAATTTTTTACAGAATATTAGCTGTTTTTCTATTCGATGTTATAATTAAAAATGTTGTAAAAAGCCGAGTTTATAATTTAAAAAAAACGTCTTCTTGGAAAAAAAAAAGCATGCTTACCGCTGATTTTTCAATCCGACTTGCACAATCTAACTAATATGCTATGTATACAATCTAACTAATATGCTATAAATATGCTATGTAGAAATATATTAAGCAAAAATAAAATATATAAGCTAAAGAAAATCAGATTAAAAAATCATACAAATTACTCACGTGCAAAAAATTTTTGCAGTCTATTTAGGCAGCGCTGCAATCGCGTTTCAGAATTACTTTTTTTTACTTTCATGAATTTTAAAGCTGTATACACGTGCATTAAATAACAATTAACTTAACCTACAAATTTGTTAAACAAACGATTTTGGTGTTTTTAATTTCTGTTTATTATTGTATTTTCGCACGTGAGATTAATATAGGCTGATATATTTGTGATGCGGTCGCTCCGGAAGCGTTACTTGACAGAGGCATACACAGAACACGGCAACTATTAGGGGAATACGTACATAAATATAGATACATATATACATACAAAAGAGGTAAGCAACGATAAGTAATCCTACGTTAATAACCCACGGTAGTTTCGTTAGAAGAGACTAACTGAATTTTTTTTTTCCTTTTTCGAAGCGTGAATCAATGTTTATATAACCAACACAAACTACTGTATCCTCTATACGCTTCCCTCGTGGTTTTATGACGTCACTTCCTAAAGTCGCTCCATCAGAAGTTGCAGCAAATATCCTTTATACATTAATTAAAGAACGCATTTTGTGGGTTGCATATATAAACGAGAATAGACTATATTTAATCGATGTATTTTCAAACGAGCGTAGCTTGCAAACTTGCAAAATGACGGTAAATTAAACTTTAACCTATTAGTACATTAACTATCGTGTGTTGTGGAGTGAAAATTGTTTTTGGAATGGACAAGAAACTAACGTGATAAAAATTAGTAGCTCAGCTTGGAATGATATGATACACTCACATATCATGCGGTTATAAAATACTCTTATTTTAAATTAGAATTCAAGACTAGCAAAATAACTCATAATAAATTAATTGATGTCTCTTGCTACCTTCTACGTGATTAATAAAATCCCTAGCAGCAGGCAAAATGGCGAACGATCATGTTTTCTGCGATGAGTAATTTGCACATTGTTTCCTTTTACTTCTATTCAGAGCACAGAAAGATATATTTTCCTTTGTCAGAGGACAGCCTGTCTACGTCTGACAGAGGTTGGCACACTAAATATAAGGAGTTGCAATGCAAATAATCACATCGAAATTCTTTCAAGACGGTTTATTTCACAGGGACACGGAAGAACATAAATTATTTCGTTAAAGGTTATAGATAAAAAAAAATCAGTAAAAAGGCTTTCTGCAATAAGAGTCATATTTTTACGTTAAGAAAATAATTGAAATGATTTTTTTTTTTTTCCCGAAAAAAAATTCTACATATATTTCTTGTTTTCATTGTTTCCGATTTCAGCTCTAAAAAAAGAAATTAAATATCGTATTTTTATATTGCGAAAACTTATTTCTCGACCAGGGTTTCTCAACCGGGGGGCCGCGTCCCCCGGGGTGGTCGCGAAAGGTCGTATCAGGGCAACTTAATAGTTTGAAATCACCGCTCGTGTAGTTAATTATTATTACTGTTATTAAGTTTTGGTCTTGGGGATCGCGCATTTTATTTTTTATTTTTTTGAATGTTTGGGGGCTACAAAGTTTGAAAACCACTGATCTAGGTACATGACAAGAAACAGACTAAGCCTGTCGCTAGAACCTATAAATTATTTTATAATCAAAATCTGGTCATAAAGTACCATTAGTAAGTAAAAATTATTTTAGATACCCCGAGCCTCTGATTATCCTTGAGAAGGAACGCACATGTGCATTCCTCCTGTGCACATCTGAGGTGTGCACAGAAAGTCAGAAAATATGAATGGTTAAAAAATATGGTCCTATAGAACCCCAAAATGAATTATTCAGTAACTTAAAAAAGAGATTTATAAAAATAAAAATGAAACTGATAGGGTAGGTGGGGGCAAAGGTTCGCATGGGGCAAAGGTTCGCACATACATTTTAAAATGACCGGGAAGAATTTTAGGAAGAATAGGGTAGGCAATGCATTCCTCTACTTCCAGTCAGTTGCCTCGTAAAAAATGTTGGAGTTAAGACCCCCCTTTTGCAGAGAAAATGAGGTAAGTTTATTTTCGTCTCTTTTAATGTAATTTTTTGCAACTTTTGAGTAATTTTGAGCATTACTCAAACTCATGAACTGTTTTGGGCTTATTTTCGCATGTTAGGGTGGTAAATAACCTTTCAAATCCTAGCTTAAGTTTCGGGTTAACTCAAATACAGTGGCGTCCATTCTGCAGAAACAGAACCAGCACGAAATGGGGTAAAGGTTTGCAGGAGTCATGGGGTAAAGGTTCGCAGTGCAAACCTTTGCCCCATCTGCAAACCTTTGCCGCTCTAACTATTAACATTTGTTTCATGTCCTCTTTTCATTAGGAATCCTTATTAACAACGTCTTTTATTATTAATGGGAATTCACATTTTTGTAATTTGAAAAAAAATTATGGTGTTTGATAAAAACTGCCTGTTTTTAATCAGAAATTTTTTTGTAAAATGCTTGAAAATCCATAAATTAAAAATAAAATAAATTAGTACAACACAAAAATAAAATAGCTCTGAACAAAGACCTATTTTACAAGATAAAGAAATTAAATGTTGTTACAAGACATTATAAGCTTCGAAGGTCTAGTTAGGGAAAAAAGCTCTAAATGAGTAATTTCCAGATTTGCAAGTCTTTGAAATGCTCCTTGCGTCACAATTTTTGACGAAATTTTATAAACTTTATTACAAAGACTCCTCTTATACATTAAAATAAAGTTATGTATCCATTTCAGGTTTCGACATCATTCAGATTATCAAAGTTTAACTTAAGCGTGGAAAAGTACAAAAATTTCACGAGAATTCAGAGTACAAGCATAAAAATATTTCCTAAAAATTAATTATTCAACGAAAGCACAAATCAAAACATAACCCTGATCAAAATTTATAAGCAATCTAAATGGAAAATTAAGGATAAGACTAAAAATTGGATCGCAAGGAGCATTTTAAAAAACATAATAAAAATTTCAATTTTTTAAATATAAAAAATAAAATTTTAAATATTTATAAAATTTTATAAGGTGTTTGAAATAGTTTTACTTTAATGAATATTTATGCCCAATTTCATATCTCTGAGGTAAAAATTTCAAAAAATGCTTTGTAATGTCCCCCATCCCCTTAATTTGCTTAATTTTTACGGGTTTTAAAAGAATGAGTAAAGCCCAAGATATGATATAACGATAGTGTTAATAGTTGATATTTTAATTGGAAGTTCTTTAGTTTAAGAAAAAAATTATTGAGATTAACCCCTTTTCATTTTGTGAATTTCTTTGTTAGATTCAACTTTCTGTGTTAATAGTTGATATTTCATTTTGAAGTTATTTAGTTTAAGAAAAAATTTATTGAGATTAACCTGTTCAATTTGTGATTTTCTATATATGTAACACCTTTAAAAAGATTACAAAATGTGAAATAAAATTATTTAGACAACTCTTTTTGTGATTTTCGATGCCTATCCAGTAAGAAACCAACGAGTGGGGTAAAGGTTTGCAGTGCGAACCTTTGCCCCACCGATTGGGGCAAAGGTTCGCAAACAGGTCTTTTGGTAAAATTAAAAATTCGGTGACTAAATATTTCGGGAAAAAATTCATTATTTTATAGAAGGTAGAGGGGATACCCAACTACAATACAAGTGACTTTTTGGGGCGATAGGATCTAAAGGAGGCCCGTAAGAAACCCAAAACTCAAAACTGCAAACCTTTGCCCCCACCTACCCTATAGATTTCTTGGGGTTTTTTTCCTTTGTGAAAAAGTCGGTAGTATGCATCGAGACATTTTGTATTATACATAAATGAATATCCTAATTTTGAAGGACTATTAAAGGAAAACTAAACAAAGTACAAACTTGCTGTTCAACGGAAATCAAAAATAACAGTTGAAAGTTTAAATTCGACACAGTAATAAGTGTTCAATGTGAACCCATTTAGTAACACGAAGGATATCGAGGTGGTACGATAACTCATCCCACACTCTTTTCAGCATGTCTGGTGTGACGGTTTAAAAGGCTGCAAATATGCGTGTCTTAAGTTCGTCAACGTCATTTGGTAGCGCTGGAACAAACACCTGATGTTTGATGTAGCCCCGGAGAAAAAAAAAAGTTTGTACTTTGTTTAGTTTTCTCTCAATAGCCGTGCAAAGTTTGGATATTCATTTATCTACACACTATATTTCAAACCTTTTTATTCTTTTGCGATAAATGATTAATCAGCACAACACGAAAAAGTCGGCAGTGTAATGTAATAATGAAAGTTAATCTGCGATAGGAGTTGTAATATTTTTTTCTGATGAGCGAATTTTCATTTAGAAACTCGCGCTTGTATGTTTAGATATTTCCTACAAAGCCTTCCTTCTTTCTTATCTATATATATATAAATGAATGTTTGTTTGTTTGTTCGTATTTTATGAGCTGCCGTACCGTTCATCCGATTGCGATGAAACTTGGACAACTTATTGCTTGAACTTGCGCAAAGGTTACAGACTATTTTCATTCCACTACGACGTTCCATTCCCGAATTATGTTAGAACAAGTTTGCGCGGTATCAACGGATATTTTTGTTCAAAGTCATTATAACATTTCATTATTGCCAATTAAATTATTACATTTCCGTAAAAATAAATAGACATGAATTAAAAACGTGATTTTTTCATATATTGGCGCATGCAAGAATGAATTTGATGTATTATTTTCATATACGTGGCAACGCCGGAATATTTCTTTTTAAAAATGAAAATATAAGGATGGAAAGTCATTCATTTTCAATGAATGTGTTATCTATCAATTTCATGAATTGAAACTATCCCAAGCTACCTGTTCAAACTCAAATATACTGCAGTACACGTTGACATAGCTAAAAACACGTGCGTTTAGCCCTGACGCGATGGTTTATATAACTGAAGTGACATTGAAACATAGCAGATGATTTAGTTTTGAGAAAGAAATACAATCATGAAATACGTGTATATTATAATTAAGAAAGTCTGAAAGTGACATTGAAACGTAGCAGACGATTTAGTTTTGAGAAAGAATTCCGAGCATGAAATACGTGTATATACTTTTTCTATAATAATTATCAGATTTGATGTGTTTTAATATTGAATGTGATCTCAATCCATTCAAACATTATTGGTTCTTTTTCTATAATAATAAATCCATTCAAACGTTATTGACTAGCTGTAAATTAATGCTTTAAAATGCCCAAAAAGAGGAGAGCAACTTTTAATCCTGCAGAAGTAAGGGCAAAATGTCAGATTGTTGTGAAATGAGCAATGTGATGAAAAAAAAACAGAAGAGTGCGAAGCCAACAGAATTCGAAATGCAGTTAGACGAACACAAGAATCTGAAGAAAAACATTCCCAAGCACGCGAAGCCAACAGAATTCAAAATGCAGTTAGACGCACACAATAATCTGAAGAAAAAACATTCCCAAGAGCTCGAAGGCAACAGAATTCGAATTGTAGTGATCTGAAGCAGTGAGACTGATGAAGAAACTTTTAACGGGTCGAACATACGATCGTCTTCGAGCTTCAACATCGAAAGGAGAGGAAAGCGATGAATAACGACAGCACCGACAACAAACTAATGCTATTTGCAACCGCAAAAGAATTTTAGCGAAAACTTTAGAACAGCATAACATGAGGCTAATCATTGAAAAAAAATAATAACAGAAACTGAATCCCGAGCGAAGCCGCGTAAGGCCATTTTCACACGAGGCACATAGTTGATAAACCGATTTCCGGGCGGCTGTCAAAGAGTGTAGCCACCATAGCAAATGTATGGGAATCGCCCGAACCCTTTCACACGCTGTGAACTCGCGGCGCAGACGGTTTGCCAGCTGGCACATGTGCCGCTAATGTTCTCATCCCGATAGGTTGACTCAACACAAAATACGTTACTGAAGGTACGCTCTTCACACCAGCCGCCTAGTTTGCATCAACTCAGTTCTGTATGAAAAGCGTTGTAATTGCAAGTTTGAATGTGGAACAATCATAGGCGTAGCGTGCTTCTAACTTTTTTTTTTTTCTTTTTTTTTTTTTTTTTTTTGGGGGGGGGGCACGAATTGAATTCAGTTAGAGTCCTCCTCAGCGCATTTACTGCCGGACGGTCCTTAAAATATCAAATATTATTATTTTTTAAATTGAATGACAATAGAATTGATGTTTGAGTAGTATTCAAAAGTTATACAATGAAAAAAATAAATATAATATAAATAAAATAAGGAAAAAATATAGCATCGAAATTTTGTTATGGATCATATCATTGTTAAAAACTATATTAAGGCTAAAGATATGATAGGAATCTTCAGTCTCACAGTTTGAAAAAGCGGGAAAAAACCAACTTTCTTAAAAGTTTTCTGCAATTTTCCGATTTTAACTGAAATTCTATTAACGTTTTAATTTATTTCAAGTTAAGTTGGGGGGCACGTTCCCCCACCCCCCGACGCTATGCCTATGGGAACAATTCATCGAATAAATTCGTATTATAAGTCCCGCGATATGGGACATGAGGTGTGATGAATATAGCGATATAATAGCGATGAATATAGCGATATAAAAGGGGTGAAGCTTGGAGGGAATTGGCACTCAAATTTTATCCCGAATTCAACAGCATGGATCCTCACCAACAAGGTGCAATCGGTAAGAACATTTCATTCAAATTATTAGAATTATTTAATTAATTATTTGGATGATTTTCGCAGTTTGGTGCCCCTAGTTGTTTCCATAGAAACATTAGAAGGTTTCAATTTTTATTACTATCAAACTAAGTATATTAAGCAAATATCGATATAAATAAATACAAATGCCTGCTCAATAAAGTAGTCGGAACCATTCAAATTTAAAAGTTCATTTGTTATTTTGTTAATGGTGGTTAAAAACTCCAAAATTAAAACAAATTTTTTAACTTTTTCAGAAATTTTTAACAATTTTTTTAGAAGCCGCATTATCATTAAAAAAATGAACAGAAATATTTATTTGGTCATTTCAACGAAATATATTCTTTATCATTGGTTGTTTATTTGATGTTTCTTATGGTGACATACGTCACTCTCTTTACATTAGCATTATCTACTTATCAAACAGCATTACATCGATTAGTACAGGTTATGACTGTTACACTTAAAAACATATGAGGGAGCACCAAATTGCGCGAATTTACCCATTATTTAATTAAATTTATCTAGATTTGCAATTGTGAACATCGCTTTATGCCTACAATTTGAATAGCTTTCATATGAAGGAGGTTTTTGCATTAACCCTTTCAGATGTGCAATTTTATTACTATAATTTTTTTTTTAAGTATGATTGAGGTATAATGGTCCTACAAATAAAAGAAATGTGATTAAAAAAATTAGCAGCCCCCCCCCCCCTTAAGTAGAGCAAATATAAAAATAATACATTTTGTATTTTTGTAAGTAAAAACCTGAGTGCCGTGTTATGATACTTTTTTAATTCTATATTCCCCTACATCATTATAAATGAAAGACCAATATTGTGTTATAAAATTGGTGTAAAAGAAAGGTATTGGTAGAAGAAAGATATAATATTTAAGTTTAAAGTTTTTGAAATTTAAAAATTTAAAGGGGGAAATCACCTTAAAACCTTAAAAAAACTCAATTTTTTACTATGATTTAATTTTGAAGAATGGAATATAAGGAATCTTATGAAAAAAATGAAGTTGATGATACAATTACAACCGATTTTATGGCCAAATGTATAAAGCAAACAGTAAAGTAATTTATAGAGAATTTAAACCTTAAATGGCTTTTTCTAAAAACTGTTATTTTGAAACTTGTGCGCACTATTTCTTCAAAACTAATCGTCCCAAATTGCTAAAATTTTGTATACATGTATGTGCAATTTTGTACACATTGTATGTTTATACAATTTCTACCTAAATTTAGTTAAGTACATATCACAAATGTTTTTACAGCAATTTTTTTTTATATTTTTTGTACATTATAATACATTTGCCTGAAAAAAAATATTTTTATGGGAAATATTGTAATTATTTTAGGTGTAGATGAAAGTATAACCTATGGATAGAATATATACACATTTAATGTAGTAAACTGTCTTCTTTCTTATTTTTCCACCTCATTTTTCAATCGCTTTTCGCCTGTGTGACGTCTAGCTGCTGACGAAGCGTTGCCACAACCCCAGAAGAGAAGGTTTCGCCTTGAATTTGGCGCGCGAGGTGCATCGTGTGAAAAGAACCTCACACGGCAGTCAACTACATGAAAATAAACAAGGCAAATCAGTTGAATCATCGAATGTGTCTCGTGTGAAAGAGGCCTAATACATCTAGTATATTTATATTTTCTTGACCACTGCTATTAAAATGGGAAACTTACACAATATTTTCTTTTCAACTCAAAAATGTCAATTTGCGGTCCAATTTCCCCTTTTTAGTAAGTACCCCTCTAGGAAGGTGTAATACCTTGTTCAGATTGAGTATGCAGTGTTGCGTAGCGTCAACGATTCTCACGTCGAAATACATTTAACCAATCACAAACCTTAACAATTTCGTTCCTCAATGTCTGGAGGTCTATGACTGGTTAAAATACACTATCTGGCCAAAAGTATCCAGACGCCCAGTGGTACGAACTCGGAGAGTCCTGAGGCATATATAAATATGATGTTGGTCCTCCTTTTGCATCGATGACAGCCTGCACACGTCTGGGGAGACATTCCACCAGTTTTTGATAGGTGTCCATAGAAATTGACTTCCAGGCATCCATCACAGCTGAAGTGAGTGCTGACAGTGAAGATGGTCGATTTGGCTGGCTACGTAATCTGCGTTCTAATTCGTCCCAAAGGTGTTCAATGGGATTTAAATCGGGGTTCTGAGAAGGCCAGTCCAGTTTTTGAACACCCATTTCGTCAAACCATGCCTGCGCAAGTCTTGATGTGTGAACGGAGCAATTATCCTGCTGGAAGAGAAATGGGCCTTCCCCGAAATATTGCCATAGAGTTGGGAGAGCAGCATTGTCTAGAACAGCGGTTCTCAACCTGGGGGGCGCGCCCCCCAGGGAGGGGGGGGGTAGAGAAATTTCAGGGGAGGCGTGAGTTTAAAAAAAAGCAAAATAAGAAGTAAAACTAACTGTAATTTATTGTACTCAATTTTGCACTCAGAATGTAACCGTAACATATTTTCGACATACGAACACGAACACGGTAATTGTCGTACACGATAATTTTTGTAATTGCAAAAACACGATAATTGTCGTACGTCTGGATGTTGAAAGTGACCTGAGGTGTGCTTTGTCATAGTTACAAGCTTATATTCAAAAACTTGTCAAGGACAAGCAGTGCCAGCCCTCTCATTAATGTTGTGAAAGTGACTGGTATTACATGCCAACCTCACCTAGATCCTCGATTACCTCAAATATATTTGATCTGCATTTAATTCTTTAATTTAATATGTTCTAATAATAATATGTTCCATATTAAGATATGAGTAGTAATATTAAATTTTGTGTATGAAATTATCTATTCTATATTTTGATTTAATAATCAGATTCAGTTTCAAATTCCGATTGTATTACTTGTATTAACCACATATGGTGGTGATGGTAGGAGGGGGGGGGCGTGACCTCACATCAGTGTTTAAAGGGTGGCGCAGAGCCTGAAAGGTTGAGAACCCCAGGTCTAGAATGTCCACATACATCTCAGAGTTCATGTTTCCAACCACGGAAACTAACTAACCGAGGCCAAACCATGAAAAACATCCCCACACCATGATGCTGCCACCACCAAACTTAACAGTCAGTACAATGCAGTTACGTAAGAAGCGATCGCCGGGCATCCGTCAAACCCAGACGCGTCCATCAGACTGCCAGATTATAAAGCAGATTCATCACTCCGAAGAACATTTTTCCACATGTCCACATCGACGCTTCGCATTCTGGGGAGTGATGGTCGGCTTGTGAGCGGCTAAAAGACCATGGAATCCCAAGTTATTTAAATCTCGACGAACAGTCCTGCTGCCAGCACTAACGCCTGATGAATTTTGGAACTCCTGAGTGATTTCAATCAACGAGGACTTGCGATTTTGTTTACTACCCTTTTCAGAGTTTTACGGCTGCGTTCACTAATTGTTTTCGGCCTGCCACTTCGTTTTTCTGCAGTTTCACTGCTTCGACGTTTCCACTTCACAATTACATCACTCGTAGTGGATTTTGGCTTCTGTAGAATGTCTGAAATTTCACGAATTGATTTCCCACAAAGGTAACATCCTACTATAATGCCCCGATCAAAGTCACTAAGCTCCTTTGACTTACTCATTGTCTCACAAACGCATAAATATGACCTGACAAACCACTACCAACACTTTTATAGCTTTCGGTAACGCATCAAATTACGTCACCTGCCAGATCCACTTCTTTAGGGGGGTGACCGGATACTTTTGGCCAGATAGTGTAATTTTGATACGAATAACACTGACACTACGTAACGCGAACGGACTCAATGTGAAGAAGGCCTTAGCAGTGCACGTACAATCTATACTTATATATAAAGAGAGAGAGCGATTTTGTACGTGGAGGGTAATCTTCAGAACCACTGCACCTATTTGAAAAATTCTTTCACTGTTTGAAAGGTACATTATTCCAGATGGACATGGGCTATATATTATGTATATCTAATCAGTAGAAATAAAGTTAGGGGCTTAATCCTAACAATCTCCATTGTTACCGCTACTGTCCTCTACCGCTTTTTGTGCCGAAGTCTTCAACGATCCTTAGCGTGGTGCTATCTGTACTCTGTACTTATATATAAAGAGAGAGCGATTTTGTACGTGGAGGGTAATCTTCAGAATCACTGCACCTATTTGAAAAATTCTTTCACTGTTTGAAAGGTACATTATTCCAGATGGACATAGGCTATATATTATGTATATCTAATCAGTAGAAATAAAGTTAGGGGCTTAATCCTAACAATCTCTATTGTTACCGCTACTGTCCTCTACCGCTTTTTGTGCCGAAGTCTTCAACGATCCTTAGCGTGGTGCTATCTGTACTCTGTACTTATATATAAAGAGAGAGCGATTTTGTACGTGGAGGGTAATCTTCAGAACCACTGCACCTATTTGAAAAATTCTTTCACTGTTTGAAAGGTACATTATTCCAGATGGACATAGGCTATATATTATGCATATCTAATCAGTAGAAATAAAGTTAGGGGCTTAATCCTAACAATCTCCATTGTTTCCGCTACTGTCTTCTACCGCTTTTTGTTCCGAAGATTTCAACGATCCTTATCGTGGTGCTATCGCGGTGGGCTTCTGTTCTGACACTAGCGGTTCAAACCTAGCCGTTCTCCGGCACGCCTTTTTCTTTTAAAAAATTTATTTTAATTATTAACTAACATATGTGGCATAATGCCACTATGTAAAATTAATTACTCTAAAATTTAAAAACTTAATTATAACCGCTATTAACTTAACTTAATTAATTTCATCTTTAAACAATTAATTGCTAGCTGTATTAATATTAATTTAAAATATAACTATTTTCCAGATGGAGACACTCCGTAGCGAAGCGCGGGTTTTCAGCTAGTAATAGTAATAAAAACAAAGTCCCTCTATCACAACAGAGCTCCCATCTTTAATTAGAACGATAGCATAATAGGATCAGATAGAGGGTTACCTGTTACCTTAGCTGTTAAGTTTATCTCCCTACTTTCACTCATATATTAATTTTTAGTATCTTGGTTACTTGAAGGAACTCATGGACAGTGTTTAGTGATATATTGAACACAATCATACTGGTTGATGTAGAATAGAAGAAAACAACAACAAAAAATGTTTAATATAACTGTTTATTTCAAACATAGCTACAGAGTATACAGAACTCGAACCTAACCATGTTGAGAAAGTACAGTACCAACCATATCAACCAAATAAATAAGAAACACAAAAACAAAAAACGAGATCTAGTTTGAAGCAGAACATGAATTTCAGGTAAGAGTGAAATACTTTGTAGCAAATACTGAAGATTCATAAAGTAATCATGATACGTATGAAAGTATATATTTATATTACACTCATATACAATAATTAATCTATTTTATTTTATATTTTGCTTTTCAATTTTTGACAGCATTTACTTTTGTAATGTACTGAACATTTTCTAAAATGAAATAATCTACACAATATACACTGCTAATTTTATTCATATGGATACAAAAGTACTTTCTCAGAAATGAAGTATTAGAAGATAAAATTTAGCACACTTTTATTGCATAAATCTTAGAGGATTCCCAGTAATAATAAGATATTTTTTAAATGAATGCAAAATTTGATATTTACTAATTAGATATCATGACTTTTAAACTACCACGACTAATGCTTATAATTACAGAAGCACTCTGGTAGTCTAGTAGAAGTGCATTGGACTTCGGACGGAGGGTGCTCAGTTCGAATCCTGACAAGCACCATTAAATACCTTCATGTCTAGGTCAGATATTGGCATGTTAAATCCCTAAAATTGAGGTGGTACTAGAGGGTAATGATGACTAACCTGTATGATGTTCCCAACTAAGGAGTCAAAAATGTCATGGTATATTGTGCAAAAGTCTCAGGACAAGTGGCTCCAGATTAAAAAAAATATATAAAGGGACTCTCACTCGTCACACAAATCAAAAATACTTGAGAAAAGTCATTATAGAGACAGGATTATAAAATCGGAGATAATGGTCCTTTAAAAAAACATTCTTTTTCAAAGGTGTCAACTTAGGTTTATATAGACTTGGGAAGTACGAATTTTCAAGATGAGTCAAAATTGTTATAACTAGACAAATTCTCCTCCAGGGTAGGCTTGGCAAAAATTAATTCATATGAATGAAAAAAGAATTGAAATTATCAAATGTGTGATGGTCTGCAAAACTAGATGTCAATTAAAAAAAGCTTCATTTTAATTAACTAAGGGGAAAAAATTAACTATATCATCTCATATTTAAGGCAAAGCGGCATCATACAAAATCCTTACAAGTGATAAAAAAGTTGTCTTTCACAAAAGATAAGGCAACATGCTGATTAAAACAAATTATATATAACTTTGCCATTTTCAAATCGTACACAAAATTTACATTAAGGAGGCTTCATCAAGCAACACTAAGTTTCCTAACTGTTAAATTATTACAATTATCTTCTCAAGACACATAAGTTTTTGTAGAATCTAAGTCAAATGTTTCTTGAATAACTAATGTATATACATATTTTTATATATATTTAGATTTAAAGAATCAACAATAAATTGAGCAGCTTAGTCATTATATGTGGAGTCTAAGAATCAACAACATTCATCTAATTCCCTCCTTAAAAGAGATTTGAAGAAATTAAAGGTACATTGAGTAGGTACATTGACTTTTGAATTAATTAAAAACAAATTAATAACAAATTAATGAAAAAAGTGACTTATTATAATGTAGAAAGTAGAAACATATAATATTCCAAATGATTGATACACAGTTGAGAAAAGTTCAAAAAGCAATGTATACTGTATATGAGGGGTTAAAAAAATTGTAACAGATGCCATTAAATATAATCATATGTAAATAAAAACAGTAATATTTAACCAATGCTAAAATTTCAAACCAAAATTATTAAATAATTTTTTGTTCATAGTTTATAAAAACAAATTTCCTTGCATTCAACTGAAACCTTAAAATATAACATTTAACATCAGTCATTTTTTAATTTGTAGAAAAGTTAAAATTAAGCTGTCAAAAGCTTTAAAACAATGGAACCAACATATGCATTAAAAATTAAGTTCCTGGAATTGCAATGGATAGACAAACCAGGAAGTGACATATATGGAAATTGAAATATTTAACATGGAATGAAAAATACTTCACTCTATTAATCAGCATCTAAATTTTGAGGGATTGGTTGTATACCAGATTGATTTTTTTTTTTGTTTTTTCACTGAAAAACATTAATTTTGATAGGCAACAGGTAAAGTAATGTTGGGGGAGTTTATCAAATTAATCCCACTTATGCAATCCCACTTATGCAATATATTGTCCGAGTTCTCGATTAGAGAGAGATCTAATTCAAA
This sequence comes from Dolomedes plantarius, assembly GCA_907164885.2. Classification (NCBI taxonomy): domain Eukaryota; kingdom Metazoa; phylum Arthropoda; class Arachnida; order Araneae; family Dolomedidae; genus Dolomedes; species Dolomedes plantarius. The sequence continues at coordinate 148,279,544 of OU015492.1, forward strand.
GAGTTTCGTAGAAAATACTAGTAATGTGCATAATCTGCACTTGCATTTATTTGGCGATTCCTCTGATAAACACAAGATTACCCCTTTTTTTATTTATATATCAGAGCATCTATAAAATCCTCCAAGCATTCTACAACATGGATGACTTCTTTCCATACTGGACTTGTTCAATGATGAGTATAAATTCTATCATTAATGAAGTAATTAAGTGATTTTGTATAAATAATAATGCTGTTTTCAATGAATCAAGAGGCTATGTCAGAGAAGTTTACAATAACAACAAAATCAAGGTTCAAGGCCACTGTTGAATAAGCTGGAGATGTATGTTATTTTGCAATTCAGAGAGAAAGTTCCTTTTACAAAACCTCTTTGATAAACAACCCACGTTAATTCCTCTATTTGCTAACAAAAAGAAGTCAGATGATGATCTTCACTTTTACCAAATTTTTAAAAAACAAATTTGTAAACACAGCATTCACAGTCTGTTTAATAACATGCCATTTTTTACAGAGATAGAAAGATCAATACCATTTGCTTTATCTTGATGGATATAGAAAACAATGAGTTGCAAATAGATAACACTCACCTTACATCTCAATCAACTGTATTTCCAACGATCCAGAACTAGGAAAGACTAATCTTAACACACTATCATCAAAATCACCACTCCTCAGCCGAATAATACACTTGATGCCTCTCCAATTGAGAAAGTAAAAGATGGTGTGCATATATTTGTGTCTTCATATAAGCTGTGTATTCAAATCATTCCAATCTTTATTTTGTGTTTCAGTTAAGTTTAATGTGTTTTATGATTTATTCTATTGTATTTTGCATCATGGAATGCTAATTAGCCCTCGTGTAACAAAAAATTACCATAACGCTCTCAACCAAATCAAATCAATCACGGAATACTAATAGATTTTACCCTTATTAATTAATAGTTACTACTTTTATTACTTTAACCCTATTTCAGGATATGCAGTTTTTATATAGGAATGCTCTACTTTTGGAATGTAAAGAATAACTGTGTATTAGGTTGCTTCAAGAATAGGATAATTTGAGCAAAATGTTTTGTGAATAGATACCAGACCCTAACTCAAAATCTCTCTCCAATGAAATTACTCGAAACAATTGGCAGATTATATTTTGTCTACTGAACATTAAAAAAAAAATATTTCACAATAACTGAAATACTTATGATCACATTCAGAGTAGCATCTGCAGTGTATTATGTTATTTATGAATTAATATGCTTTATGAATTGATCTAAAAGCTGCCTTTACAGAACTTATATCTGATTACATAGTTCTCTCCTCAGATCTGAGAATATAAACCAAACAATCAGTAGTCTATTATCAACATACTATCACATCGTTGAAAAGACAGAAACTACAAAAAAAATGCATAAATATTAATTTAAATATAAATAAAGTTCGTACTTACAAAAAGTATAATCCATTCACATCTAAGACAAAGAAACAAAGAAGCAAATGCAAAAGATAAGAAGTGGCAGTGCATAAGATTGTACAAATCAGCTCTATCCCACACACAAAACTATGTACAATCAGAAAAATAGCTACGAGAAATAAATTTTAAAATAATACATACTTTATCACAAAATACAGATTGAAAAAAAAACTATATACAAAGAAATGAAACAATGTCAGCAAAAAAAATATTCAGATGAGCACATAAATGTAAGGCACGTTTCATAAGACAGACTCTTATATGATAAAACAAATGTACAAGATGAAAACAGAAAACCAACATATGGCCATTTCAAAATAAAAACAAAAGATCATAAAAAAATGGATAACAGTATAGTAAAACAGTCTCATCAAAATCTTTTGTTAAAAAATATGTAACGTCAAAACTAATAAATGTATGATTTAAAATGATATAGAGAGATAATATATTGGTCCTCACAGATATTACACGTTAATGATGTATAGTCATGTTACCACATGAATATCTTCTCATGTAAGTATTAAAAAAAAATGAGGTACACATTTATATAATATTGTGCTCAACACAATAAACAATGAGAATAAAAGTTAGGTCCCACAACTTTATATTATAATGAAAATTAGCATACAAACAACAAAAGATATGTGTCATACAAATATTTCTTTGCTTGATTCTACATTATAAGATTTAAATGTATTACAACTTAATTTTAGAGAGACTGTTGAGTATTTAAATACATAAGTGAATGTAGCATATGAAGGTAAGCTGTACACAAGTTCCAAAAACTTGAGAGTAATGATAAAAACTAAAAACTTTAAGTCTAGAACTTACTTAAATCAATATCAAAAGTAAACTTCAGCTATGCAATAAATATACATGATTAGATATTGAATACAAGCATTTTTAATAACACTTACACAGTAGAAATATCGAAAAAATTTCATTCATAATTTTTTTTTCCAAAAATTCCTTAACAGCAAATTTTCAAATCATTTTTCACGAATTGAAGTAAGCGCAGTAAAAATTTTTTGTATAACTAAAAATATTTTAAAGTTTATTTTTAACATCAAATAAAGAAAAAATTATATTATTTTGATATTCTATGAATAATAGACACCAGATTTTGTCCACAAACAAATCTTCCAACATCTACCCAAAATATTAAATAATTCTAACATATTGGTACAATTAAAATAATGATTTGTTCAAATGCTTTCTAAATATTATATATTGTTTAAAATGGAAAAAAATATTCCTGAATATGTACTTAAACTTTTCAAGCAAAATGCTTATATTTATGAAGAAAAGATAAAAATATTTCTCACTTTAATAGTTTTGTTAATATTTACTTACAATGGTTAGCAGTTTTTATACCCTAAACGTATAAGCCTTCAAAGTATACAATATGGAGAAAGATGGCAATTCTTATTTGTATAAATGGACATTGTTATTTGTTAAAGCTATCATAAATATTTAAAATTAAAAATTTATCTTGTGTCAAATTTCAAGATAAATTCAGGTTTGATCACACTTTACTGGACGGATTAGGTTAGAATTTTGGCACAAAAGGTAAAAATGAAAAATTGTAGCCTTCAAATTCATAAGAATTCCCTTACACAATAATTACTGTATAGAGAAAATTTTCAAACTATTTAATACCAATGGCACTAAATAATACATTTCAATCATAGAAGTTTAGTAACTTATGAGATATTACCAAAAGGAATTGAAAATAGATTTTACCATAAATGTTTCACAATTAGAAATTTTCTTCTGAATTTAAGTACACACTGCACAATAATATACACATTTTAGAAAAAATACAAAATTGTTCTAAATTTTTTCTACATTTAAATACGCACAATCACTTTATTCTTTTCTGATAATTAAAAATATTGCAAAAATTACTTAACCAAAAAGGAAGTCTAAAAACTGAATTTGTATCACTAACAGCTGTAGACTGATTTAATGAACAGTTGTTATCAAGACAAAAATTATTTGAACTGATAACCATGCCAAATTAAATATATTTCTTAATATAAACATATTTAGAGAGCAGAACATTGTATACATTTTGTAGGTCAAAAAAATAAATAATATAAAACAACACAATTCTACTTAAACCTACGTTCAGCTGAAGTGAAGAAAATTCAGTTGATATAAATTAGAAATACAAAAAGAGTGTTGCGCAATGTATACACATAAAAACTCAGATCATGTTGACTTTGTTTACAGATAATTTTTTTGTAAATGCTTGGCTTAAGTGCTGTGTCTAAAACTCTTATGTCTTCTATAAGATGCTCACATTAATAACTCTTTAGGAGAGTTATTATAATATAGATATATTAATATACTGTTACAAGATAAAAAAAACTGCTTTCCAGGCAGCTTGGGCAAAATCTTTATAGTCCAGAACATTAAAACTGTATTCAGGGAAACTTAAAATAGATATAACTTTACAGATAAAATTTATATCTAAAAAATATATATCCCTTAATACAGAAGTAATATTGATTGGCGTAATTATAATTTAATTATTTCAAAATCCCTTTTGATTCTCCTATTTTGTTAATATCAATTTCTTCAAAACAATGTCACAATGACAATGTGTTTTGTATAAGAGTATACATGCATATCATCAGTTATTAAAATAGTACAAAAAAGATACATCTATATTAAAATGTAAATTGCGATTTGCCTCGACATGAAAGTGGAAAAATATATCACACGAAAACTAGTTAACACTATACAATATTTATAATCTATTCAGCGACAGTAAACACTTTAAACAACACTGTTTGTATGGTCCCTAAACAACATTGGCACATTTTTAAAATTATTTATATTACCAATAAAACTGCTCCTTCATATGAGATTTGGTCACTATAAGGCATCTTGAAAGCTAGATGATTTTAGTTCCACAATAAAAGTTAATGTAAAAATTATATTTTAAAGGCCAGCTGTTACAATGGCACTTGGACAATAACAAAAAGGATTTCAAAAATAGTTTGCATCAATACATACAAAAAATACCTTTTAAAAAAATTAAAAATTGTGCCTGAAGTTGTCCAAATATTTTCAGAAAACACACTTCAGACCAAGCCCAGCTTAATCTTTGTCATGACTTAATAAAAAAGTTTTCAAACAAAACTAGAGAATCCTGGCAAAGGTGCCCTTGAACCAGCCATATTATTCATGACGATGTGCCCTCCATTTAAACTGACTTGAATACTACCTTCAGGCTCACTGTCAGTATAACTGGGGGGTTTCACCACTGGTCTCTGTCGCTTCCAGGACTGGCGTAATGTATCATTAACATTGGCATAATGATTCACAAAAGAATGAGGATCACATTTTCCATCACTTTCTCTATCACTATCAGAACCCTATATGCAAACAGAAAAAAAATTGGCAAATTGGCAAAACAATACTTAGACAAAATTACAAAATAAATAATTAAAAAGGGAATGATTTCTTGACCCCCAGTAGTCATTCAAAATGTTCAACTGGCAATATATCAGCTAAGTTACAAAAATATGCCTTCTATCCTTCAAGTAATTTTTATTGTTGATAATCATTTGCTATTGTGTTTTTCATTAGTATCTGTCATGAATTTCAGATTGAGATAGGGAATCATTCAAATATTCCATCAACAAATTCATCTATAAAAGACTATATGGTAGTATATAAAAAACTAGCTGAAAACCTATACTTCACTATGGAATACATTCAAATTAAATACAACAGTCAATGTATACAATTAATGCCAAAATATATATATTTATAATAAATGCAACGATCATGTATGCAATTGATGTAAAAAAAAATAAAATATGTTTATAAAAAAATCGTAACAGATATTTTTATAGACAGTATAATGTAGAACAAAATATTCAAGTTAAATCTAATAGAACATAGTACAGCTATACTAAAGAATATAGTACAGTTAATGTAGTACAGTTTGAGAAACATTTCTTTTACTGTATTTTAATATTTTTTTGGATAATGTCCAATCATCTGCCGCATTAGCAAAAAAAAAATTTTTTTTTTGTCTGTCATTGTTATGCACGTGATGCAACACAAGTGAACTCAACCAAAATAGGGTGATGATGCTATTTAAAAGCTAAAGAAAATTTTGAATACGTATAAAGAACTTGAGTACTCTTAGCTGTTTTATGAAATGTATTCAATGACCTTGAACCATGCAATCAAAAAGCATTTATCAAAGAAGCACACGCATTTTACAAATGACTGTATAATTTTCAAGTACGTTAAAACCATAAAATATTTTTTATTGCGATAAAACAGGAAATCTACAATAGCAAAATAAAACAAACTTACAAATATTTTACTGATCAATATTTATTTAAGTTATCAGCATTACAAAACATATCTGCTTTAGGCTAATTTTAGCCAACAGCTCAGAATACTTAAAAGACTTCAGCATTATTAAATAGGGAAACAGTATTATCCTTTTTCCATATTTAAAGCAACGATAAAAATATTTGATTAACAGTTTCATTTTATTGATTTCCAATTTGTAGGATGTAAACCAGGCTGTAATAAAGAATTATACTTCTCACAAAATATTAATAACTACATGATCAAAGTTATCTGCTATCTCTATGTATCAAAGAGAAGTTGGTAGCACATGCAAACACATACTCATGTCAAAAATTGTTTATGAACATTGCAAAAGAAAATAGCATTTTAGTCAGAACTGAATGATATTTAACAATGGGATAAAACTAACACATTGAAGATAACAAATTCAATTCAATTGATATATCTCTAACAAGACATTTTAATTATGTAGTACTTCTCTGATTATTCTCCTGATGGAGGACAATTTTTTTCTCTCCGAAGAACCATTATTGAGGAACATAATCCTACGTTAATAACTCAGTTTAATATCCTCTACAACTACTGTTTCAAATGTTTCTCACATTTGCATGCACATTTTGTTTTTTCTAGCTAAACTGATTTATTTTTATGAATTCAGAAATAATGAAACTGATGAATTTGCTTTGTTTAAAATTTCTGAAATTTTTATTTTAAGCCTAACATAATTTTCCCTGCTCCTTTCATTTTTGGTACCTAAATAGATCCACAACAACAATAATAATAATAATAATAATAATAATAAAGAACACCGAAACACCTAACTTCACTTTTTTTTACTTTAAATTTCTATTTAAGTTAAAATTAAACTTCACAAGTTGTATGAACAATCATACAAATGGATGAAAATTTTGCGAATTTCATGGGCACTTTACATTAAGTTACCAGTAGCATTATGCAATAAAATAAGGGAAAATGGTAATGACAGTTCATTATTTTTATGTACTAAAAATTTAACAATAATATTTCAGGTAGTCTCTTCTAACGAAACTACCGCGGGTTATTAACGTAGGATTACTTATTGTTGCTTACTTCTCTTTTTTCTTTTTTGGGTGCATTTTGGTCCTTTTCTGTTAAACTGTTTACTGCTACTGGGTTTGGCACACTGCCAAAATTATAACTTGTGACGCAGGACAATTTTTTTCTCTCCGAAGGACCGTTATTGAGGAACATAATCCTACGTTAATAATTCAATTTAATATCCTCTACAACTACTGTTTCAAATGTTTCTCACATTTGCATGCACATTTTGTTTTTTTCTAGCTAAACTGATTTATTTTTATGAATTCGGGAATAATGCAACTGATGAATTTGCTTTATTTAAAATTTCTGAAATTTTTATTTTAAGCCTAACATAATTTTCCCTGCTCCTTTCATTTTTGGTAACCAAAAGATCCACAATAATAATAATAATAATAATAATAATAATAATAATAATAATAATAATAATAATAATAATAATAAAGAACACCGAAACAACTTCCTCCTAAAACTAAGAATATGCACAACAAAAAGTTTACTCTGTTTCTGTTTTATATAGATAGAAATGTTTCCTTCCTACCTGAGAATCTGAAGAACTCATTTCAGAAGGCTTCTCAGTCAAGCTGCTACTATCACAATTTCATCATAACCTTTTGTATCATCATCGTCAGAGTAGGTGACACTACCAGGACTAGGGCGAGGCGGGGATCTGGAGAGAAAAACATGGTACAATACATAGAAAAAAAATTACAGTAAAAACAAGTCCCCATAGGAAAATCATGACAATAATGGAGAACAGGGTTTGTACTTATTTTCCAAAATCAAAAATAAGGAGTTCTTAAGAACTTTTTAAGGACCTCAAAGATGATTTAAAATGTTTTATTTCTAAATTTTTACATTTAAAAGTATTTGAGTTTTAGGATCCTGTACAACCTCATGATAACTTCTATATCAAAGTAATAAATTCTTAATCATAATATCTCAACATTACTTTTACAGGTTACAATCTGTTTGGTTATCCCTGCCTTTAACTTGAAAAATTTATACTAGTAAACAGTGTTGTAGCAGGTAATTGGAGCAAATTAGTAGTTTTATATATTTGGAATGGAGAGGGGTGAGTAATATATATAAATATATATATTAGCATTCTCATCTAATGAATAATGATACAAAGAGAAAAATCATTTGCATTTTCTTAAAGGCAATCATTGATAGCAAAAAAATGAAAATTCTTGTACTTCAACTCAATAAGTACTTTCTAAAGGCCCTTAAAAACAAACAGTGAAAATAAGGAGTTCTTAAGGACTTTTAAGGATCATATGAACCCTGGAGATGGTAAAAAAAATTTAACAGAAAACAAGGATGGGTTTCCAATAAATTTACTGCCATAATTATGTTACACATAATTCAATATTCAAAGTTACTACAAAAAAGATGACAAAAAGATGCTGCTTTGCATTTATGCTTAATAATAAACTCCTTTTAACCATTAGAAACCAATACTGGACATGAGAATGTAAATAATATTTTAGATAATTTTAACTAACATAAAGAGAAATGTTCATAATATCAATTTTGCTTACTTGAAACATCTGTGTCACTAAATTTAATTCCTAATGATTTTTAGGATGAAGGATGCTAAGCAGATGTGCAATTAGGTTTAATAAATATGTGTATTTTTTTTTTTATTCTAATGCTTCAATTCTATGGAAATTCAGTGTTTTGAAAACAATGCCAGATTTTAAAATTTTATCAGAAACATTCAATCTCTTTTTCTTAGTAATATCTATAAGCCTACAACAATTCACAAAGAAAAAAATACTAAAAATTTTCTGAATGCAATTATTTTTTATTAATTAATTTATTTATTTTACCATTATTATAAAAGATCAATTAATTGATGGCATCAAAGATGTAAGTCACTTCTTGCTGAGGGAATATACTGACCTAGTCAAGCTTATACAAGCCTAAAAATGAAATTTTGTCAGCCGAGGCATCTGTGAGTTAAATTCTCTGGTTTTCTTGATTACAACAAACATTGCTAGCACAAAATTACAACAAACATTGCAAGGCAAAAATAATACAGTAGTTGATAAAATTTTCTTCCTCACATACAAGTTATGCAGATGAGCATGGTAACAGCTACCTATTATATCTGCTGTCAGTTTTTTTTAATAGCCTTTCTTTTATCAGTATACTTTTTATTGTATGATTTTAGTTTTTGATTTAAACTCTAATATTCAAGGTCCTCCTTGCATTTGAAGTTCCATAACATTAACTTCAGTTCTCAAATTCATAAAGTACTTACTTGGTAAGGATAGCATTGTTATTTTTCCTTGACAAAGAGTTTTTACATAGAGTTCCTCTTTTAGATTGCCTTAATTCAAAAGTTGCAAAGCCTCCATCATCCATACTCATATGATCATCATGAACAGTAGATTTCTGTGCCTCTTCTACAGAAATAAAATAATAAATCCCTTACAGCAAAGAAAATTTATTTTCTAAATGATACAGTAATAAATTGAAAGTACACTTTTGAATTTATAAGATGCATTTTAATGTATTATTTTGTATGTATAAATTACTTACTTTTGTACTTGTACACTTTACTCTTCACACATAAAACAGCAACTACTAGAATTATGATAACGATGCTCACAGATGCTAACATAACAAGAAACCAAACTTCCCTGTAGAATGGGAGCTTTTGACGATATTCTAAATAGAGTTTACCTACAAGGAAAAAAATCCATAAAGCTCTTTAAAAATTAAAACTTAGAAAGAATGTTTAACTATAACGTGAGAAGTTCACTAACAATTTAACATAGCAAAGTACATCAATAAACCAATAATTATAGTTTACCAAATACTTCTTTAAAAAAATTCTCACTAAATTTTACAAAAATTTTAATCACCTACTTAAATATTCCATAATCAAATCAAAACTATAAACAGATGCACACACATTTCCCTAACATAAAAAATATTCTTTCTTAACTTCTGTAACGTTCGAAACGGGCCTGCGAGATATTCGGACAATGAAAGTTTTGTGCTGACAGGCAACAAAAGGGCACCCAGGAGATGTGTGTTTTTTGCCAACAAAAGGTCTAAGCATCACAGAATCTCCTTTTGTTTGAAGCATGGACTTTCGCTCTATGTGTGACAGCGGAGTGGGCAATAGCTCATCTATGGAAAGCTATCACAGGGCGTGGCGTTCTGACGTCCGCACGTTGGAGAAAAAAAATGTTTCAAAGCTGTGCAAGTCGTTTCTCTTTTTGGAACATGAATTGGGAGAACTTGCATCTTCACAAGAGAAGCATTGAACATGACCAAAAGAAAAGTCTCTTTCAGCAGAACTGAATATTCTGGGGAGTTTCGAAAACAAAAAGATTCCAGGAGCTGGATTGCAAGAGAAACTTCTGAAAGGCTGGGGGGATAGCCCCCACAGAGGGGAAAAAGTTAAGAACGAGTTGTCGGACTGGACTTGGAATTACTGAACTGGAAGTGAAAGAGAGAGGTGATCCCTCCTCCGGTTTTTTTTTCAAGTGGAACATAGTCAATTGGGACTGTGGAATTTCTATCTGAGGATTGTAATTATATTTAACTCATGTTTTTCTTTCATTAAATGCTTGTTATTGTTTTCAAAAGAAAGGAGTCATTCCTTGTGATAATTTATCCTTACACCCTCACTGCATGTGGAACCCAGTAAGAAATATCACCCCATTCACGTAGGCGGTTGATATATATATCGATTGCTCCATGCTCGGAGTACTTTTAATTTCAACCGCTCGGAAGTTATGCAGCCATCTGTGATTTTACAACTTCCATTGAAAAAGTATGAACTTTATTGTAATGTATAATGAATTTTATTGAAATGTATTAACTATTAGCAAGCCTACTGTAAGAATCAGTAAAATACAAAATTTAAATTCAAATTACAATAATCACAATGTACTGAAAACCATTAGGCAAATTGTATGAAAGAATACATTCAATACAACACTAATACAAATATCCAGGATAAAATCACAGTACTTTTCATATTCTACTGCAATTCTCAGAATAAAGTACAGTGGAATCTCGATCAATTGTTTCCCGAAACATTGTTTTCCCGTATGTATCATTTATTTCACCCTATCCTGACAATCGTATTGCTTTATTATGTTCCACATTTATAGTTCAGTTCAGTTGGTCCCTTGAAAAACGATAGGTTCAGATTCCATTGTATTATTTTTGCATTTGTTATTCACATTAGTTATAATTACATTTACTTATGTGCCACTTTTGACAACTAAGTATACTTACTGGGAGTTGCAAATGGTTGAGGTGAGACAGTTGGGAAACTTATACCATAGTTGTTACGTGCAAATAAACGAAACTGGTATGAAGTGGAAGGTAACAAATTGCGGAATTTAATAGTGTAGGAAGTTTGAGGTCCATTATTCATAAGAACTAAAGTCTGCCAATCTTCACTTCCATCTAAAAATTAAGCATACATAAAGAAAAATTAGAAACTATTTTTTTTTTAAGTAAGAGGATACTTATACTCCAATGGAATTTAAATACATAAAAAGAAAGTTTTAGTTCTCTTGAGTTTAAAGTAAAACTGATTAAGTTCACTTGACAGCAAATAATAAGTAAATTAAAAACACAATTTTGATTACAAAGCGATTAAGACTCCACTGTAGAAATAAGCCTAAATGTTCTTGTTGGATTTTGATTTTCTATTTTTTTGCATTCTTCCTATTTAAGTTTAATTAACTCTTACCATTGTCAACAGATGGTGTGACCTCTTTAGTTTTTGCCATCTCTACTCCCCCTTCACACAAAGTCAGTAAGCATGTATACTTTAAGAGGGGAGACATAAACCCTTACTTGCTGTTTGTACGTGATACACAGCTTCTATATAGTGTTGGAATATACCACATTTAACTTGGATACTGTGAGAGCATGTACTGTGCTAAATTCTTTTTGTATGTATCTGCAAGTTTCTGAGAGTAAATATGCCAACATTCTTCTGCGTAAGTAAATACTATTGCTTTGTACTCAACGAATTTTCTTATCTCAATAAATACAGTCCTACAACAAGCTTGTGATTATTTGAAAATCATCAAACTGTTGAACTTTTCGTTCTTCTAGTCTAGAATACAGTTATAGCAAAAATCCAACGACCTTTTGAGCTATCTTTGAATCTTTTATTCAATATTTGCTGTGTGGTTCAGTTATTTTCCTACCAGTATGATTTCTGCTTGACTTTAAGTGAACTGAACTCGCACAGTTCTGAAGATTTAAATGGTCTCACTCCAATATACTCATTCCGTATGTTTAAAATGACTTATGAACATGCATTAATCAAGTTTTGGTTTTTAATTATGATATCAGACCATGAAGATATTATGCTTAACTACTGCAATGCTGGTGATATACAGGAAATGCATTTAGCCTAGAGTATAAAATCCAATAAAATCAACTAGCACACATCTATTTCTTGAACCTCTCAAAAGAACTACATATTTTCTCGCATACACACACTCAATGTCCATACTCCTAACAAACACAATGAAACATTTGAGAGGCTCTTGTATGAACTTGAATCCAACCCAGCAAGCACCAAGATGACTAGACTCTTCATGCACCTTTTATAGTCCATTGTTTGGAGGTGAAAGCAGTGCAATGCTTCACATTGCTAAGAACTCCATAAAACCAACTACCTTGACCTTCATAGTCCATCATATATTTCATAGATTTCACAGTCCACAGTTTCAAAATTTATCTACACAAAGTTTGTCTACCAAATATTGATGGCCTCAAAGTTGGTTGGTTGAAAGCACTACAGTCATCTGTTGCTATACAAGGGCTAAATAGACCTACACCTTTAATTTAAAGCTGATTCCAGTCAGCTACAAACATCGATGCTAACAATAGGACTCAAACCCACAGACTCTGTCCCAGGGTATCAAGTTTTAATCATAAAAATTAGACCAGGTATTTATATATTATACATCTTTAGCTATATATTGAAAATGAGATTCAAATATACTGAATCAAAAATAAGAAAACTGTTATGTTAGTCATTTTAGTTATAAAACAAGTGACTACTTTAAAAATTATGCTTTATTTTCTTAAAATTTCCAAACTAGACACAAGATGCAACTATAATTATCAATAAAATAAATGAAATAAATTATATAACTTAGTCATTTACAGCTTTATAAATAAGATTTTGTTTGCACTTTCCCCATTTTAATTACAGCAATGTTCCATTAAGAATAAAACTTTTTTAATATAAAATTTTTTAACCCAAACTTCATATAGAAAACTCACCAGCTTGTTTATATTCAATCAGGTAGCCAATAATAGGTGATGCTCCCTGGTGGCCATTTTTCCACTCCAACATCAAAGCTGTATGGGTGTGCTTTAAAATCAATTCCTCTGGAGCAGATGGAGATCCTGGAAAGCAAAACATAGATTTTAAGTTAAGTCGCAGAATACCATTTTGGAATACAAATTTAACAAATTTAAGTCTTCTCTAGTGACAAATCTTTCAGTAAAGATATGTAATATTTTACCTTCTTGAGGTCCAGTTGTTATATTCCCCACAGATTCAGGCCCATAATCAAATGTTTCAGCTCTAACACGAAAAGTATAAGTGACAGCTTCAGCTAATCCATGAACACTTAGTGAAGCGGATGTTACCTTTTGTTTCACCTGCTTACTAAAATCTAGGAAAAAATAACATAAAAATGCATAAATATCAAAATCTACTTAAAACATACATTCAGTATATTGTATAACATTGAATAATTGCCAATAAAAATATAAAACACATATGAAGATGCAGAATCTAAAATAGAAACCTATCTAATTCATAGTAACCATGAGTACAAATCTATAAATAAAATACAAATAAATGAACTTAATGTATAAAAATAAGAGAAATCTTAAGACACAATCTATGTTTAAACAACAGAATTGCTATTCTGGATAAAAATCATAATATTGACTCTACTGAGAATATTAATTAGTGTTAAAACAAGCATTAAATTTACATTCATAAGTAAAAAGATATATTAATTGACACTTTTACATCATGAAATGTTCCAAACAATATATATATATGTAATAATAATGGTGGTGATAAACAACAGGCCGGTGAACTCGTACTGTTCCATAATCCAGGGTTTAGTCATCATGGAGTTCGTGGCGGAGTTGCTGGGGAGGACTCAGAGACAGGTAATCCAGTCGAGGAACACAGGTATCAGAAATGCTGATTGAACAATCTCTTTATTTTGGAATACTTTGATGGTTTCATTACACTTCATTATATTCATAGTGTATAATTACTACGGGACTATCATGGTTAAAAAACCATCCTGAGGCTGCCAGAACAGCACAGGATAAAACAAAAGAACGTAGAGCTAAAAGTTGTGCATGTTTCCCATTCAGCGACAGACACTCAGAAGCTCAAAGGACACTGATCTCTTGCTCGAAGTACGGTGGGCTAAACTCTTTAATTGGTCAGTTCAAGACATCTGACCTCACACATCATATGAGGTGATATTAGGGGAAAAATAATCGATTACTTTGGTTATCTCTAGATCAAACTTTGGATTAAGGGAAGATACCTCATTAAGATAAAATGAAAGAATTTCGAATAGGCATTTTGTTTAAAGAAAGTGAAAGGTTATTGTTTCATATATATATATATATATATATATATATATAAAATAAATAAATATTCAAGCATGCATCAGAGGCATTCAATGGTCCAATACAGAACTAAAAATATGCTGCTTGTGGCTATATTTATATGTTATAAAATTTAATTTTTTATAAACACTATATAATCATATTTAAAATTTTAATACAATCATAAATACAGGGGCTTATACAGTAATATACATGAGTAGTTACAGCTAAATATGTATGTATGTATGTTGCTACAGCTAAATATATATGCGTGTTATGTTATTATATATATATATATATATATATATATATCCATTTAAATGTTGAGAGACTCATATTTACCTATATCTGGAAGAGCAGTCTCATAAGTCACTAGGTAGCCAGAAATTCTTCCATTAGGTTCAAATGGGGGATTCCAACTGACATTTAGAGAAGTCATAGTAACATCATTGAACATCAAAGGACCAGGAGGGCCAGGAATATCTTCCATAGTTGTAATATATTGAGGAGAAGATCTAGGGCCATCACCAGCAGGATTGAAAGCCAGTATTTGTATACTATATTCTGTAAACTTTTTCAAATCAAGTAATACATAAGATACAGTTGTTGGAGGCACAGCTTCCATTTCTTCAAGTCCATCAGCAGAACGAGGCTCATAAAATATTTTATAGCCAAGTAAGTCACCATTTTGCAAAGCTGGAGGTGGAGGCTTCCATGAAACTTTAAGCTCAGATGAACTGACTGCTTCTACATGTACTTCCCGTGGTTCGCCAGTAGGTACAGCTTCACCAACAAATACTTGAACAGGATGGCTTGGGGGACTATCACCTCTACTATTATAAGCAAATACTCTAATTTCATATACTCTGTCTCTCTCCAACTGATGTAATGACAGTGAAGTTGAATTAGCACCTTGAATCTTATCAGCAGGGCAATCACCACTTCTTGGAATAGAGTATGAAGTTATTTGACAATATTCAACCCGATATCCCGATGAACGTGAATCTCCATTCCAGTCTTCCAATCCTAGAGCTTCCCAACTAACTCTGACTGAAGTAGTGGTATAAGGAGTGGCAATAACTTGTTTGGGAGCCCTTTCAGGAGCAGCTGGCAAAGTCCAAGTCAAATTAGATTCAGGACTCCATCCACTTAGGCCAATGTCATTAGCAGCTTGAATTCTAAATTTGTAAGGTGTAAAGGGTTTTAAATTTGTCACAGTATATTTGTTGTAATTTGGATCAACTTTAACAGCCACTATTTTCCATGAATCATCATTTTTGGCCATCTGAACGGTATAGAATCTAAGAGGAGCGAATCCATCCCTACCAGGAGTCCAGCTAAATGTAATCTGTCTGGCTTGAACTTGTGAATTGCTGATCTGTGGTGGAGAAGGTGATTGAGGAGCTTCTCGGTTATTAGTAGTAAACACTTTTGCATGTGCTGTTTTACCCCAACCTTCATTAGTTTGAGCAGTAACCGAAAACATGTAATATGAGTCAGGCATTAGATTCACGACCTTTAATGTTCGTTCTGTTGGAGCAAATTCTTTGACAATTTCTGGTTCTGCTGATTCATCAAGCTTATAAGACACTCGATAAGCTAAAATAACACCATTTGGCTCTTCAGGTACATCCCACAGAATACGAGCAGTTGTTGTAGACACATCTGGAAATGAAATATTAGAAGGCACTCCAGGAACATCTTCAAATGTACGCACTGAGATAGGAGGTATACTTAACACACCATCTCCAATACGAGAAAAAGCTAAAACTTGTACACTGTAAAGAGTATACTTTTTAAGCTCAGTGAGAGTAGTTGTGAATGTACTATTGCTTTCAATCACTTTGTACTGAAAGGGAACATTTTTTGCCCCATAGTATACTTTGTAACCCTCAATGATACCATTCTGATGCACTTTTAAAACTTCATTCCATTTGACAACAATCGTGGTAGATGATGTTGAATTTATTTTCACATCACTTGGACCAGCAGATGGAGTAGCTTCCCTAGTTTTCTCCCGAGCAGGGAGACTTGGAGAACTACTACCTACATCATTAAAAGCTTGGACAGAGATCTCATAGTCCGTGAATTCTTCAAGATCTTTGATAACAAAGCTATTAGCATTATGATCTTCCAATACAATATGCTGGTATGTTATATTTTCAGAACTTTCCGTTTCAGCATCTACAGCAATTTCTCGGTACAATATGTTATATCCTCTAGGAATACCAAACCATTCAACTTGTTGCAAAGGCTATAAAACAAGAAAAAAAACTACATTACTTATCATATAAATTTAAGATATCAGATTAAATTCATTCATTTTTACAACAACTATACTTTTAAATGCAACATATAGGGTTTACCATTTAAATTTGAGTACATCTGTGCATTTCCTCACAACACACGTTATTAATTATAAAATTATTGCACAAATTACAAAATTAAATATCCACTTACTATTATAATAGTACTACTTATTATAATAGTATTATACTTATTATAATAATATTAAATACATTTACACCCCATTGAAAATATATATACAGTGGAATCTCAATCTATCATTTTTCAAGGGACTGACTGAACTGAACAATAAATGCAGGAACATAACAAAGCAATATGATCATCGGGACTGGGTGAAATAAACGACACATACCAGAAAACGATGATTTGGAGAATGATCAATCGAGATTCCACTGCACATATATATTACTTGAATTGCATAGGATATTAACCATTATTAATGCATTTCAAATATGAACCCCTAGAGCAGTTACTTAACAGTTTATTCCTTTTAAAATACTCAACATAAATATACCCAAAGAAATCAAAGCAATAAAACATACCGTCCAGCGCACTCTTAGGGCTTTAGCATTCACAGCTCTCACAGTAACATTGTAAGGAGGATGTGATGGTGGAGCTTGAATAGTCTGGAAAAATTTTGAAGGTTCACTTGGCTCACTGGATCCAACCACATTAATAGCTGTCAGCCTCAATTTGTATTCAGTGAAGGGCATCAGATTTTTAACCAAAAGATTGGATGCCTCAGGATCAGACACTTCATAAACTTTCCACCAGGACTCATTGCGTCGAGTCTGTGCTTCAACAGTCCATTTAATAATGGAAGTATTGCCATCAAACCCAGGGGTAAACTGAAGAACCACAGAAAAGGCACCAATATTTGAAACAGCCAATTTTGTAGGTGGTCCAGGTAAAACTAAATGACAATATAGGGAAATTAGTTACATAAAATTTCTATTACTAATTACTGTTAAAATCTATGTTTTAACCAGATAAATAAATACATATGTTAAAGTATTTATTGTTTTTGTACCATACTAGAACTTTCAGAATTCATATACATATAAAGTGTAGCAGGATTAAAATAGTTAAATAATTTTTAGAACTTTTTAAATCGTTACATTTATATTTAAAAAATATAACCTCACAGCCAAAATAACACCTGCATAAACAGAAAAAAAAATATGTTTTATGACAGACAATTATAAAATTTCAACATTAAATTATTCAAACTATTCATTACTCAGTATAAACAGAGAACATTTAAAAAAATCCATAAATTTGACAGTTTATTGTTTTTAGATACACACAATAGCACAAAAATTATAGCACAAAAATTATTATGAAACATAATTCATACCTGGAGGTATTCCAGACTGAATAGTTGCAGTCTTCACTGGTCCTGGTCCAACAACGGTCCAAGCAAGTATTTCAAATGTGTAAGCAGTCATAGGGCGTAAATCAGTAACTTTCACTTGAGTTGAATCAGCAGAAAGGTTTCTAATAACAGTAGTTTCCAATACATCTTTCACATGATATTTAAGAGTATAACCTAAAATGAAATAATATATCAAACCATGCGATATGATTTTTCCTACTTAACTCTATAACAAAATTAATTATAAAATACAGTGGTTTGTTTTCACATATTCAAACATGCATAATTTTCAGCCTGGTACATTTACACTATCAAGGTTTTCACAATCTGATTTTTTTTTTTTTTTTTTTTTTTTAATTAACGCTCTTATCTTTTTGTACAAAAAAGTATAAATAAATAAAAACTACTTCCTTTACAACAGTCTCTCAGAAATATAAGTACTTTTCCTTAATCATAAGCAATCATTACTTAAGTAACATTGCAAAAATTTACCTAGTAATTTCATGGGCAAAATACAGTATTTCTTGCATAATAAAAAGTTTTTAATATTATGGGCAGAATTTCAAACAATAATTTTCATTAAATCCAATCTCGATGAGATATTAGGAAAACATTTTGGTAAATGAAAATACAGCACAAAATCACTTCCCAGATCTGGCAAAGAAATTACACCTTTTTTCAAACACATTATTATCCGATAAAGCTTAAGAGCACAGAAGTGAATCTGCCATAAATATGTGCAGGTATATGTTTCACACAATCCATGGCAATTAGGAAAACTGTGTTATCCTAGAAAAGTAAAATTATAGTTTCTCTAAGATAACTAACTCAATGGTGGTTACTAAAAATTTTTAAACCCTACATAGGTTAGATATTAGAGCCTGTTAAAAATATCCACTAACTCAAAAACTTGTGTATTTATGTCTGAAGAAGTTAAATGCAAGCTTGAAGGAATAATTAGAGTATATTCTTGAAATAAAATTCAAGAAAACAAACCTTTTAAAATTCCATTAACTCGTTCTGGTGGGCTCCAGAGCACTAATATTGATGTATCAAGTATATCATCAAACTTCAGACTTTTCACAGCATCAGGGACTAGAAATCAAAAATAGCATTTAAAAAGAAATTACTGGAATAGACTATTAAAGAAAATATTGATGGCATATTGATGCCCTTTTATTCTAACTTAAATTTTAAAATGAAACCAAAATACATCTTCCTCCCTTTTTTTCTACTAAAAATAAAAACTTATTTGAATACATAAACTAAAATAAACATAATACAAATGCTTATTTTAAAATAAAGTATTCTCATTATTTTAAAAAGACAGTTTTATATGCAAAAAAGATGACAATGTCATTTGAAATATTTTATGAACACATGGAATCAAAAGGAAAAAAATTGTGCTCAAAGAATATAACGACTAGAAGATATTAATATAAATATTTTATAATCATCCCTTTTTACACAGAGGAAAAATAATATTATAGGTAACACAAAGTAGTATATCCAAACATTAACACTTCTTTAAAGCTGAGAATTTTAAAAAGTTACTCCTATTTGACAAAAATAAGTCAGATTTCTTTCTAAACATCAAAATAGTAAAAATACTTCATTAAATGATACTTTTCAATTTACAATTCCAATGCAATTCAAACAAGAAAATTTTAAAATTTCCCATAACAAAAATGCATATCAGATTTGTTTATCATAACTCACAATCATTAATACGGTACAGAAGAAATAGAGTATAAATATCATATTAAATGAAACAAAATGTCAAAACATTAATGTAATTAACAAACAAGTTACCATCTTGATTTGTAGTAATCCCAACTACATCACTTCTAGGGCCATCTCCAGGACTAGTAAAGCATAACACTGTGATGTTGTAAGATGTATATTTCTCCAAGCCTCCAACAGACGAATCTTGCTCAGCTAAGGGATCTAAGGGACTTGGGGCTACCAAAACAGTATGTGAAGGAAGAATACCAGAATCAGGATCCCCTATCCATGTTTGAAGCTAAAAGAGAACAAAAATTTCATTATTTCAATGAGTAAAACCTTATTAGCATCTAACAAAACC
Source organism: Dolomedes plantarius (assembly GCA_907164885.2). Taxonomy (NCBI): domain Eukaryota; kingdom Metazoa; phylum Arthropoda; class Arachnida; order Araneae; family Dolomedidae; genus Dolomedes; species Dolomedes plantarius. The sequence continues at coordinate 148,299,850 of OU015492.1, forward strand.
TCATACCTTTGTAAATCAGCATGAAAGCATCAACATATACTGAACTCCATACAGGACCAAAGAAAAAAATGGCAACACGAAATTTTAAAAATGGCCTCTTTGCCATTCAATGAAAGGTAATATCTTACAGTTTAACAGTTCTTGAATGAAACAGATACCATGACTCAAATACAAAAATGCATGATGAACTTGTATAAACAAATAATGACTAATTTTTAGTCATGTTTTGCAGTTTCTTACAATTTATGCTAACTAACTTTCTATCTTTTTTTAGACTTGCAATCTACATATGAGCTGATTTTTTACAAATTTCATTTCCTTACTCTTAGTAATATTCAAAGACGTAAACAGTCAGATTTATTGAATAACAGGCAAATGGTTCTTTTAAGTCTGGTATTTTAAAACATGCAAATTTGGTGAAAACGTTGTACCGATACCAACTATTAAGATGGTGATTCAAAGGCAATTGTATTGCTTCATACGTTAGTTAGATATGACTGCATGACAGGTGAATTCAATTTCATTTTCCCAGGTATAACTTTGATTCTGTAATTATGTGTGCATTAGTAATTATACAGTTATAAGGATACAATATCCCATACTTAAAAAAATTTGAATGCACTTGCCCAATTTTAAAAAAATAATTAATTAAAAAAATTCTGTTTACATTAGTAATAAACAGGCCAATATTTAAAAACAACTTTATTTAAAATAATTGATATAAAGAGCAATTGATACTGAAAACTGCACACAATAAAAAAAAAGAAAAGAATAAAAAACATTATGTAAGATCAGTTTAATATGAACAAATACCTCAAGTTTCCTGTTAAAGGGGGAAAAGTAATATCAAGACGTCCTTCATCAAATGATATACTATAAAAGCAGCGCAATTTCCCAAAGGCCCTATCCAATCCACTTTTTAGGTAAGTTACATGCAAAAATTGCTAAATGTTAAGAATTTTTTTATTTGTGAAAAAAGGGTTAAGATGTAATGTATGTAACATAAAAATTAAGCTTTTAATTCTGAAATGTTGTGCTTGTGTTTGGAAAAATGAACAAGGGCTCACAATGGGAAAAAGGACAAAAGTGTGACATAAAGTAAGATGACAATCTGTATAAATCAGGCAACAATTTTTATTTGTGCTTCTCAAATTTTTTCCCTTCTCAGTTAATAGCACGTAACAGTGAAATGAATTAAATTTAGAACCACATTAAACAGATTAGCAAATAGACTGAGCACTCATAAGAAAACAGTAAATTATCAAAGAAATAGAGATATTGTGGTTATAAAAGATAACATTTATAATATTTAACCATCAAGTCTTAAAAAGCAAGCGATAAATAACCTCTACCTTAAAATATCTGAAAATGGTTTTAATTGCTTCCAAATATGAAGAAATAAGTTAATTTCCATTAAAATAATTAATACAGTACTCACTTTATAGCCTTGATTTATTCCATTAATAAGCTGAGGGTCTGGAGGTTTCCACCATACATGAACAGCTGTGGAGTTAATGGCTTCAGCTCGAACATCAGATGGGGCTGATTGAGGCACTATATAAAAACAGGAATACACATTTTGAACACTCTTGATATTTTGCAAAACACAATAATTTTGTTCTTTGCATAATTTATAAGAATGCATCACCAATCCTTTTTCTTTATGTTAAAAATTTAAATAAGCCCATATTTCTCTAACCATCCTAAAATACCTTATTACATTTGTAGAACTAAAAACTTTTGTAAAATTGGCTCATGTTTTAGAAAATATCAAGTTTAACATCCTTGATATTCACTCACAAACTTATAATTATCCCATAAAACTTTTATCACCAAACAATTTTAAAAAGCATTTTAATAATTACAACTTAGCACAGCATGGATTCAAACTAAAAGTTGTTGGTTTTCAATTTTTTTTTTTCAATTCAAAAGGCAATTAAAATTTATTATCCTACAATAATCAGAAGTTTTGAAGTCTAAATATATGTTTCTATGCATTCATAAATGTGTTTTTAAATTACTATACTTACTAAAAAAATTTTAAAATCTTCTAATTCACAATCGGCTATTTTATCCTTCGAATAAACTTGCCTCCTTTATAGCATTCAACTTCTATTCTTTGACATTATCCTAGATATTTCTCTTAAATTATCATTGAGATGAAGTTGATTATATAAAGATGTAACGGTGATTACACTTTAAAATCAAATCATATTTCTTCTATCTCTCTCATATTTATATAAACCTATTTTAAGAATGCTTATAGTAAGAGATCAATATGCAAATTTCAAATACACATTAATTCTTTGAAACTAATTGAACAATTATTACAAATTCCAGATAACATAACAATACATATATATTAATAACTAGCTGAAAACCCATACTTCACTACGGAGTGCATTCAAATTAAATACAATGGTCAATGTATGCAATTAATGCCAAAATATATATATATATATTTATAATAAATACAACGATTAACATATGCAATTTATGTAAAAAAAAAATTATAAAAAAATCGTAATGGATATTTTTATAGACAAAATAATGTAGAGGAACATATTCAAATTAAATCTAATAGAACATACTAAAGAATATAGTACAATTAATATAGTACAGTTTGAGGAACATATCTTTTACTGTATTTTAATATTCTTTTGGATATTGTCCAATCGTCTGCCACATTAGAAAGAAAAAAAAATATTTTTTTTTTATTTAGTTGTTATGCACATGATGGAAAATTAGTTTAAAGTATCACAAAAAGAAAAGAAACATGATCAGCATATAATAAATAAAATTCTAAAATTTAATCTTTAAAAATTCACCAAAAATCAGAAAATGGAGGGAAAGATTCGAAAAAGATCTCATTTTAAAGGAATTATGATCTTTCTCGTGATATAAATTTTAAAACCCTCAGATTATTATTTTAAATGCAAGCTTAAAAAATGTAACAAAAACAGCTTAAAAATTTAATTTTAAAAACATCTAAGAAGAATTTTTCAAAAATCTTTCTTAGTGCACCCCTACACTATAAGAAGAATTGCCATGCAAAATTTTAGCCCTTTAGGTCCAGCGTTTGGTCTGTGCATTATATGTCAACCAGTCAGTCAGTTAGTTACAGAACTGTTTTATATATATAGATTAGCTATTCATATATTAATATTTCATTTTTAAATCTAAAAGATTCAATTTATACTCATAAATTCATGTACAAATGAACACAAAGTGAAACAGAGCTAAATCAAGATTGATTTTTTTTTTTTTTTTTTTTTTTTTTTTTAATATTGGAATTTTTCAAAGATTTCTTGCATTATGATTTGATATTTGTTTAAGAGAATTTTCCCATGTAATAAAACATAATACCTTCATAATATAGATAAAAGATGCATTTAAACAGAAAATAAGCAGACACTAAGTAAGAAGAACTTTTACTACAGAGAAATATCAATACAAGGTAACTTGAAGAATAATTAAATTTATATGTACCTCCTTCACGTGTTCGGATGTAAATGCTGCTTGAAAACACCCCAACACCCTTCTCATTATATGCTGCAACTTGGATTTCATAATTTTGCCACACAATTAAATCTTGCAAAAGGAAACTATGCTGAGCTTCATTTGTAATATTATGGTAAGCCCACGGGCTAGCAGAATAACCCGCAAGCTTATAACGAATCATATAACCCAACAAATCTCCATTGCGATCATCTTCTGCAGGATTCTATAAAATTAGAAAAGATAAATTTTATAAATATTTTAACAGGTTACAGTAACTACAGCTAATATAAATAATAACAACATATTTAACAGATTTTGTTTATATTTTTTCAGACTTTGAAATGCTTTTGAAACTATACAGGGTTATCTGGAAAGAATCATCTGATTACAAAATGTAATATGTTCCATAATTACAAACAGAAAATTATAATTAATGTCATTGTAAAGGAAAAATTTTAAATTTTTTTTCACAGGTATTTGATATGACTTCTTTTAGTCAGCCGTATAATATCATTGTGATATGCCATTTCTTGCCAAACACATTGTAATGTTTCACTATTAACTGTTTGTAAAGCATCACAAATGCATTGTTTAAGTTCGGGCAAACTTGTAGGCAAAAGGTGATATGAACACGAGATCTTTGACATATCCCCAAAGGAAGAAGTCACGTGGGGTTAAGTCCGGTTACCTAGGAGGATAGCTGTGTAGCCTATTGGTTGCAGTGCAGCCGATGATTTGGTCCTACACAGCTACCCTTCTAGGTCACCGGACTTAACCCCATGTGACTTCTTCCTTTGGGGATATGTCAAAGATCTTGTGTTCATACAACCTTTGCCTACAAGTTTGCCCGAACTTAAACAATGCATTTGTGATGCTTTACAAACAGTTAATAGTGAAACATTACAATGTGTTTGACAAGAAATGGCATACTGCAATGATATTATACGGCTGACTAAAGGATGTCATATCGAACACCTGTGAAAAAAATTTAATATTTTTCCTTTACAATGACATATTAATTATAATTTTCTGTTTGCTATTATGGAAAATATTAAATTATGCAATCGGATGATTCTTTCCTGATAACCCCGTACTTTGAAACATTACACAAGATATTACAATTCTGGAACTTGCAACTGACAGGATATTTGTGCCGACAGGAATGAAGGGAAATATACAATCGTAACAGTGCAACTAAGCATACATTCCCTTAGAAACACCTCAATACAAAAATCTTTCTTCTCACATCACAGATTTCTCTCTGTGACATGACACATCTCTGTGAAAGAGCAAAAAGCCGTCTCAAACATTAAAATGTACATTTCATTCAGAATTTATTCATTTTGCTAAGGGAGTTTCCATAAAGTATATTGCTTATATGAATGAAAAACATTTTAAATGAGAGATCCAATATATCTATATTATTAAGAAATATTTTTTTAATACTTTGCATGAAATATATTACAATAAAACTTACAAACATAAATTTTTAAACAAATGCATAGAAATGAAATATAAATCATCACATCTATACATAATTCCAGAATTTTCATAAACATTATAAGCTCTTTAGCTGACAAATACAAGAGAGGTAAAAATTCCATTTGCTAAATTACTATATATATTCCTGCAAACAAAGAAATTTATTCCGATCATTTTATAGCCCTGACTGTATCGCAAAGTAATTATAACTTCCTATCAATGAAGAACAAAGGCGAAAAAGTGACATGGAATAAATTTCCTCACCAGCAATAAAATAATTCTACTTATGGATTTGTTGGTTTTCCCTTATTCTTGGTAATGCTATGCTGGCAGACTGATAATAGAAATAAAACTCATCCATCACTGAATCTTGAAAGTGCAAAAGGTGAATTTCTGCTATATTACACTTTACAGCTTTAAATCAGGAATTATAGGTTTTATAAGATTAAACAACTGAAATAAAATAATTAAATGAAGTTTTAAAAAAGTATAGTTGTTAATTATATAAATTTAGGGGGTCCAGGACACATTTAAATTTTTTTATTTTATTTATTGAGTTAAAATTTTGAATTTTTTTGTGATGGTTAACCATATGATTTGTAAACAAAATCACATTATAAAACTTCTCATAAAGTTTTTAAAAATTTTTAAATTTAAAATTTTAAAAAAGTGGGGTAATTTAAAATCATTATAACTCGAAATATTATTTGTCGAATTTCAAAATTTTTTCATTTAATTAAACAGAAACATGTAAGTTTTAATTTTGATCAGCATTTTTTTAAATATTAATTTTAAAGAAATCAAAAATATTTAGAGTAAAAATTTCAATAAAAATTATGCAACTTATTTTTAAAAAATCATACAGTCAAACCTGTTTTTGTGCGGTAGCTAGGGACCGCACAAAAATAAATATTCAGAAACTTTATAAATAGCTATAACAAATAATTTATCACAACATATTAAAGAAAAAAAAAATTTTATGTGGTGGAGAGGGACTGTATTAAAAAAGTCTCACTTAGAAAATATGTCAAAACTTTATTTATTTTTTGTTACCATGTAGTCAATAAGTTTTCACAATGACGGTTGTTTGATCAGCTGCTTGTAAACGTCACGATAGCCAGATATACACAATCGAAGCTCTTTTTGGAATTTCAAATAAGTAATTTCAATTTTCTTTCAATACATATTCATATACCACATAAAAAAAAATCACATAAAAAAAGACCACACAAAAACAGGTTTGACTGTATTTTCAAAAGTAAATATTTGTTTTCAAATTTGCTGAATCAAAATTAAAGTAAAATAATTGAAAAAGACATGTTCCAAGTTTGAACCATTTATCTTTAATGGTTCTTGACTTATAACAATTTAAAGACAAGAAATGTTGAAAAGACCCATCATGCAGAAAAATACATTTAAAGGTTTAAACAACGATTGACAGCTCGACGATGTTACAAAACAAAAAATTAATTTCTCCTGTTCTAGTTAAGATAAAAACATGATTTAAACATTTTAAGCAGAAAAGAACATAATTTTTTAATGCAATAAAATATTTTTCAAAAATTTGAAGAATTTTTTGTCCTGGGCCCCCTTAATTCTACAGAGCAAGCAAAGATCAGTTACCTGCCACTGTAACATAATTGATGTGGATGACCTAGCACCACCAACCACACCTTGTGGAGGTCCACTAGGAGCTACAATGAAGAGAGACAAACATTATTTTAATTTATTAAAAGAGAAAACTTTTTTTTTTAACATCTGTATACAGCTTTTCATAATAAAGAACCAGAATATAAATTTTACATTTCCATGGATATAATTCATAGTACCTGATTATTTCGATTAATATAATTTGAAGGAATCCAATGATATAATAACGAATGTGTCTGAGCACATAAAATCTTTGCAAGGATGAATACATATTGGTAGATTAGCTGTATCCACTCAATATATATAAAATAATTAGCTCAATAAATTTTTGTGTCTATTTTTAAATAAGTTTTAATTTTATCACTAATATTTCATTGCTTCTTTCTAATACATAAAAATGAACAGTTATAAAAATAAGTTGAAAGCTTTTTTCATTTAAATGTGAAAAGATTTTAAATGTCATTTAAGTCAGCGCCATTCTACAAACTATGTTTCAATCTTTAAATCTGTCAAGAGTATGTCAACTGTGATACATATGCAAAGATTTTAAACTTTTGTTGTCTCTAATCTCATAAACAACAGTGGTGTATCAATGACCTACCCAGCACTTATCAGAAGTTTAGGAAACATACAATAATCATGCTTATGAACACTTATAAAATCTCTGTCAACAGCTTAATGAATAATTTATATACTTACGTTCTGGAGGTAAATGTATGACTTCTGTACTAGAACTAGGATTGCCTTCCCCAACACCATTCACAGCACTCACTCGAAACTCATAGCTAGAGGCAGGTTTTAAACTAGTCAACATCACATGACGCTGACTGCCAGAAATGTTAGCTCTGACAGTAACCCAAGGTAACAAAAACTCCATTTCCTCCTCTGGAGATAAAAAACATTCAAAGCAATTAACATCATATGATTTTTAACATATATGTACATGAATACACTGCTGAACACAATCTAACAGTTTTATTTAATATTTGAAATCTGTATTACACAAAGCAATATTTATAGTTCAAAGAAAATTACTAACATTTTAAGTGTTGCTACAATATTTTTTATCCTTTACTGATCAAAGTTGTTTTATAACAAACTAGCTGAATACCCGTGCTTTGCTACAGAGTACATTGTAGGATAATTACAATGAAAAAATAATAAAATTGTTTTTTAGAGGATTTCCTTATCTTACTATTAACAGCTGAAGGTAAACAAATGTTAGTTTGTCAGTTAGCAGACACGGGGACGGGCTAATCTCGCGAACCGAGCATAGCAGGATATCACGACTGGTACCAATGGACACGGACGGACGAGACGCATGCACTGATACCATCCTCAACTTTCAAAACTTTAAACTTTTTAAATTATTAAATTAAAGCCGCCAAACTCAAAAGAAGCGGGCAATAGAAACAGCTGTCATTCCGGGTGGGCCAGCTCCTTTCCGTTTCGCAAATTTCCACTATTTTCATGCATGCAAAATTAAATTTTTACGTCCACCAATCGACAAATTTTTTTATTTCCATGTATTCTACAACTCTTCATCTTTAAGGATATACACATTTTTATAAAATTAAAAATGCTTTTCACTGCAAACGAAGCTTTTTCCCCAAAGCAGTTTTCCAAATTTCACGAAATCAACGATTTTGATGGACAAATATTTCGGTTTTCTGCACCTATTAATGTCAATTTTACGATTTATCAGCATTTTCTAGATGTTCAGCTTCCAAAATATACCAAATACATTTAATAAAAAAAATGTTATCAGTCTAAAAAAGCATACTTACAAAACTCACTTATGAAATTTCCCTTGCTGATCGCCATAGTATCTTAATGTAACTTGAATGCCGAGTTCGTAATTTTTCGACATTATTTTACTCCCTAATAATTCCAGGAAATTCGTGAAATTTGTTTCTAATTAAAGAGGAAGTGATGAGGATTCTTCCGCCACCAATTTTGAATTCATCAGAACTGTCTTTCTATTTTTTTAAGCACTTTTTTCTCCCATGAGATGTAATATTTACATTCGGCCATGTTGCCAAAAGGAAAATAATTAGTTGAGAACGAGTCATTTATTTAATAATTGAAATCCAGAAATAACTTTAAAGTACCAGAGATAATTTTTGTTTTAGGAAATGAGAAGTTAAAATCTTTAGAATTTATTCTAATTCAATGAACTTCTTTTTTGTTTAAAAAGCAAAATTTGAAAGAATTATTTCAGAAGCCAAAAACCAAAATTTGAAAAAGATAATTTTAAATAGTTATTTCGTGTTTAAAGATTCTAATATATTTTTATTTGTTTTGTTTTGTTTTGGTTTGGAGCGCTACGGTCAACTTTTTGCTACACGAAGGCTAATTAGACCGGGACCTACAGTTTAAAGCCGATTCCGAACGGCTACAAACATCCATGCCAACAGTGGGACTCGAACCCACAGGATCTGAACTGCAGGCCAGTGCCCTAGTCATTCGGCCATTACCTGGCCTAATATATTTTTAACAGTCATTAAACAGTTTTTAATCTTTAAAAAGAAAAACCATTTCATTTTAAATCGAAAAAGCAACACATCGGGTTGCCACTCAGCTAGTATACAATATTTTTTGTTTCTTTATTGGGTGGAACTAATATTACCAGGCTCATCCACAACCTTACGTGTGAGCAAGCTACGTAAAACTGACCACAGGAGAAACAATTCTCTCTTAAATCTACGCCAGTGTATTCTAAAGTTTGGCCTTGAGACTTCTTTATCGTCATGGCAAAGCATAATTTGAGGGGAAATTGCAGTTTTATACATAGGTTTAATTTAATATCTATAAAACATACTAATTTGAATTAAATTCTTAAAATATTTCCATCTGAATTAGTCTAGAGGTTAAATTTTTTTTTTACTGTTTTTTAATATTTTTTTTGTCAATTTACTTCGTTGTTATGCATGTGACACAAAATTAATTTAAAGTATCACAAAAAGAAAAGAAATCATGTGATCAGAATTTAATAAATTAAATTCTAAAAATTAATTTTTAAAAATTCACCAAAAATCAGAAAATGAAGGTAAAGATTAAAAAAAGATTTAATTTTAAAGGAATTTTTACGATCTTTCTCATGATATAAATTTTACAACCCTCAAATTAATATTTTAAATACAAACTTTAATGAATGTTACAAAAACAGCTTAAAAATTTAATTTTTAAAAAATATAAGAAGAATTTTTCAAAAATCTTTCTTAGTGCACCCCTACACTATAAGAATCAAAATTTCAGCCCTTTATATCCAGTGGTTTGGTTTGTGTGCAGTCAGTCAGTCAGTTACGAAAATGTTTTATATATATAGATGTAATTTTCATCCCCGCTGACCATAACCTTTCTCCTCCTGAGTACTGATAATAGGCTCATCGGAATGCAAGGAGGAAATGGTGTCACTGACGAGTTAGTGAGTGGGTGTAAAATGTGAAAGCAGTTGATGTTAGAATGTAATCATGTGTTCCTGTAACTACGTGATAACTGTGAGTGTTCGTAAAACATGTGATCGTCTGTTGTGTGTGTTTTTATGCCAAGATGTCCTGTGTAATAAAGTCCATGTTCAGCTAGCTGGATGTTGTTATTGACTCAAATTAGGATATTTTCCATAGTTTTACATTAACTCACTGCCTCCTTCTAAGGGTATCTCCTCATTTTCCTCTTTAATATTAGTTTAAAGGATTGGCAATGTTAATTCACTGCTTTATATTTTAAAATATGATCCATAGTACGATAGTCATGAAGTTACATAACTTTTAGCACAAAATATCAAAAAGTAAGAGTCATATATTAACACAACATTCCTATCACATCAATAAATTATGAAAGAAAAAAATTAATGATATGGTCCTGAAACTGTTCATTCACTGAAAAAAAAATTTTAATTTGACGAATTAAGGCAATTAAATGGTAAGAAACTTTAATATGCTAAGGAGCAACATTGATTTATTTTTTGTTAAGGATTATGCATTGCATTTGTGTGTACCTCTTGAACAGCATTTGACATTTCAATTTTTAAAAAACTACAATTTAAAAAAAAAAAAACAAAGAAAGAATAAGTACTTAATATGGCAGAAATTACCTATTGAAGGAACTATTCTCATCTGTACAACGTAATTTGTAATTGGACTATTTCCATCAAATGCTTTTGACCAACTAACATTCACACTTTTAGGATAAGAATTCCGTAAGGTTGCTTTCACATTGTTAGGTGGATGAGGTAATTCTAAAAGAGAAAAAAAAATTAATATTGAAATAACAGCATAATTGCATGAGAAATAAAATATAGTTAAAAACCACTAAAAAGCATACACATATTTATAATAGGGATGCGACATCGATGTCGATGTTTTCAAAACATCGATGTTTTGATAAAAACATCGATGTTTTAAACATCGATTTATTGAAGCCGATGTTTTTTTAACATCGATGTTTTGTACTCTATGTTTTACGTTGTCTCGATGTTTTTTTTAATGAAAAAATACCTTAATAAAAAAAATTTACCACGTAGCATAATTTTTAAACTCAGTAAATATAAGTCTGAATTCTGAAAAGGACGAATATAAAAGGGGGAATGATTCCTTAGCAAACAGACAAATGGCAATTAACAACCAATGAACCAATCAGAGCGCTTGGAATGTTCCTGACACTCCAGAACTTTCCATGGCATTTTATTTTACAAATAGTATATACACGAGTGCTTCCATTTAAGTTTTTGTTTTGTTCTGGTTTTATATAAGTTGACGTTAATATTATTAGTAAGATGCCTCCCAAAAGTACTGTTTGGAAATATTTTTACAAAACCTCTGACAAATTGGCAAAATGCAATATTTGCCTTAAGTCCCTCAAAACTTTTGGCAATACCACGAATTTATCTGGACATTTGAAGGCAAAACATGGAGGTATTTACAACGAGAATTTTGAGTCATCAACGTAGTCCAAAGCAACCAAATTTTTGTCCTTTGTGTCTGCCCAATCAGAGAGTAAAATTAAATTACCCCTTCCCACCACGACTTACGGAAGTAACATTAATGTTAGCGATTACTAAAACAATTTTAAAAAATGGATGTTCTAAAACATCGATGTTTAAAAACATCGATGGTTTTTGGGTGATGTTTTATTAGCATCGATGTTTTAATATTGAATATCGATGTTTCAAAACATCGATGTTTTGTTATCGATGTCGCATCACTAATTTATAATGAATCATTAAACAGAAACTCTTAGTATGAGTATATTATAATCTTCAGAACAGGACACAAATTACTAAGAATCCAAAGAACAAAATATAAAATATTTTTTTAATTATACAATTATATGAATAAGTTCAATACATGCATTGAAATTACCCTTATTTTATAGTTAAAGAACTTTTTTCCTTAATACATTAAATTTTTGAGTAAAATAAAACATTTTATAATGCAAAATCTTTTGCATGAAATAGAATTTCAAATGTGTTGCTAGAAATACTCTTCTGTCTAGTTCCAATTGTTTCATATACATGTCAAAAATTATATACATATACTATGTGGCTAATTTATTTTGATCACCTGGCAATTTTATGAAAAATCAGCTATGACATCACACTAATGTTATTAGAGGAAGAGATTCATATAAAAAGGGATTTCTGGATGATTGTAAAGACACCTAAAGGGAATTGCTTGTGAAGAATGGGTAAAAAAACAAGATTTAATAAACTTTGAGCGTGGATATTGTGGTTGATAGAAGCCATAGAAAGTGTATCAGTAAAACTGCTTTGCTTGTAAAGTATTTAAGAGCAGCTGTAATTTATGTTTACCAAAATACCAAATAAAACTCCCATAGATTCTTGCTGCATAGTAGTGTCTGCCACACATTACACCATATAAAATATCTTTTTCAAAGCCAAAGGCCTATTTGAAAGCCCTTACTGTCCACTGCTAACAAAACCATATATCTCCAATTAGTACAGGATAACATAGATCTGGAAACAGATGAATGGAAAAGGGTACTATGGCCTAATTAATCATGCTTTCAACTTTTTCAAGTATACCATGCTGATGGCAGGGGCAAATATAGAGATAACAGAACAAAAGCATGGACCATAAGTGCATTACCACACTTCAAAATAGTGGAGGCAATGATATGGTTTGGGGATCATTTTCCTGGCATAGTATCGGGCCTTTAATTCTTTATTCATATGGAAGAACATCCAAATGTCAAAAGGTATTCAAATATTGTCACTGACCAAGTGTATTCAGTTATGTTAATGATTTGCTTCAGATAGGGCATCTGCCATTGAAAACTCCAGTAATACTGAGAGCAAAAGATCACCCAATGATGTACTGAGTATGTGGTCATAATAAATTAGCCACTTAGTGTATATATAAATCATTCTATGTTTGCATATATACACACTCCAACGAAGTTACAATGCATTGAGATTAGACATAATTTACGACATACTTTAAATCTTAAATTTTGTGGTCATTAATAAACTAGGACATGTAAGATAAGACGATCTTACCAGAATGTTCACACTAGTTGCAAAAAATAACATAATCTAGGTGAAGATAAAATTTCAATGGATTAAAAAAAAAAAACCTGGAAATTTATGGTCTCCTTTCACATTCTGAATTTAATTTTAGATAAGAGGTATTTTTCCATTTCATTAACCTTGGGAGGAAACACAACAAAAAAATATACTTTTAACATCTTTTGCTTGTTTGAGAAAAATTTCTTCCTCCAGAAATCAATAATCCCTCAAACTGTTTAATGACATTTAGCAGTTAATTAACTTTGGTTTAATGACACTTCTTTGGTAGAACAAATAGTGTATATTTAAACACTAAATTAGCTCTCCAGAAAAATGTAATACTTTAATATGCATTGTGATATTCTACTTAATATGATAAAACAGTTAAGTAATATGTTAATATAATACGAACAAAACTAATGTTTTGAATCCAATATGCACATAAAACTCCATAACAGTTATGCAAATTTACATAAACATTATAGTATTTCCTTGTAACTATTAATAATGAATTACAAAAATAAAATTCATTAAAAATTTACATTTAAACTATACAGAACTTATAGAATTTTCATTAAATGAAACTGTTGATAAACCTTTAAAATACATCTCATAATATATTATGATGTCATGAAGTCAAATTTATTTAGCCATGCAATGTTAACAATACACAATTTAATCAATTATTTCATGCAATATTAGTAGTACATAACAAAACAATATAAATCACTAAAAACTATGAATTTATGTTAGGCCTACCAATAACATCAAGTCGTGCACTTCGTGTCTCATTGCCTCCATCTGAAAATACTTTGCAAGAGTATATTCCAACGTCAGTGTTTCGAGCTTGTCCAATGCGCAAACTACCATCAGAAAGAATTTGTATTCTACCACCATGACTGGGAAAGATTTCTTTATTTCCAAAGAACCAATGAACAGTGTATGGAACAGCAGGATCATGAGATACTTTACATTGTAATTCTGCCGTTGAGCTTAAAATAACTCTTGTATCAACAGGAGGTTGGATAATTTGAGTTCGAACTATAAGATAAATAAAAAAGCATTTAAATACCAATAAAAGTATCTTTTTGTAAAATTGTTTTTATTGCAAATTAATACTTTAATGCAACTGTGCACAGAGGAAAAATTTTTCTGAAGACAGTAAATTAGATATCCCACACTTTAATTTTGGATTATGAGAGTCAATTTAATTTTGCTTAAATGTATATATTTCCATTAATAAAAACAGAATTGTTCTTGAAAATTTTAATGCAGATCAACAATGAGAAAAAAACCATACTGAATGCTGTACTGCGAAATGCATAGTTTCTGCACAAACTTATAATTCCTCATGAATTATAAGATAAGATTATAAAATGATAAAATGCTTGAACAGTTGGCCTTTACGTAAGAATATCAACTGTATTCTCATTATTCAAGGGCAATGGAACAATTTTGAACAACTTTGAATATCTTACAATCCAAGCATACTTTATTTTGAAACAATGATAATTTCATTTAAACAACAACAAAAGCATCTAAAACTATCATTTTTAATAAATTTGCTTTTATTTTTCATTTTGCAAAGAACATTTCACAAAACTCTGGATTAGAAAATTTTTAATTTAAACTCAACATGCATTGCAATTTGTCTAGCTATAATTTGAATAAGTTGATTTTAACTAGAAAATAATGATGGGAAAGAAGTAATTTCAAAAGACTCACACTAAAATAGTCACAAATTCTAAAAAAAAAAAACTCCAGTCAAAATTCAAAAACCAATATGGCTTTCATCATGAGCTGACTGGCTAAGTGCAAACTATCTTAGGAAAGATGACAATAAAGATCTTTTTCATCATCACTGTTAGTGTGTGAACAGTCAATTAGAATCTGAAGAAGAATGTTTTGGGCTTTGAAACCAAACAGAAATTTTTATAATTATTTTACAGAGTATCTATAAAATATCTTCCTTCCCTACAGTTGGTTCAGAATTACTCTTCACATCCCTCAGGCAATATGCTAAGACAAATCCATTTTTATCATCCTCTAAAAGCCATCATAATTTTAAAAACTTCCCCAAAAATTTCCTTTATCTTTTAAAAAGTGTAACTCCCTCATTTGGTTAAGATCTTTATGATCATTTATTCATTTTTTGAAAAAAAAAAAAAAGTTCAAGACTATGATGATATCCCAAAGACAAATAAACTGTAAACCTACAGATGAAGCATTTTAATTAAAATCCAAACACACCATAGAAGATAATTTTACAGAATCTAGCAGCACTGCCATTTTCTGACACCTCAATGTTAAGAAAAAAATGACAACATATAAAGACTTTGAAGTAAATTAATTATAATCATTTTCATCTGATTAAATATTAAGTTACTGATTGACCATCAGTTAAAATTATTTTAAGTGATTTTAATTTGCTTTTCATAGTGCCTTATTACTTTGAATTTATCATCAAGTTTTAGAGTAATATTGCATTTATAACGTTATACATTCTACACTTTACGAGAAGAATGAGACTAATTTAGAACTAGAGTATTAGAGTTGTCAACACATTAAATGGCATTTAAAGCATATTAAACTCACTAAATTTGCAAAACACTTAAAATTGATTCAAACATTTTTAAAACTGGTGTGCTTTTTTTTAAAAATTTGACTTCCCATTTTAGAGATAAGGAATCAATATGCTTCCAACATTTGCTGCGTATGAAAAAAAGATCTATTGCTCCCAATCGAGGACATGCTATTTGAAGCTGAATAACAGATTTTACAAACAACTCAATCAATAAAAACAGCAAAAGATGCAGTTAAAATTTACAACAGAATATAAATCTTGTTTAAAGTATATTAAAATTCACAAAAAATAAATCACACTCATGCTATTAGTGAAGAAAATTGCATACACATGCTTAATGAAAAACTTGATAACACTACAATCAAATAACTGTAAACAGAAAATAAAACATTTTTTATATCTTCACTTTACATAACTTAAGTACTATAATACATAAATATTTAAAAAGTAATCAGTTTAAGATTTAAAAAAATACATGATGGTTCATAATTCTCTTAGATCTGAATTTCCTATTTTAACACATTCATAAAAGCTTTAGGGACAAAATCTACTTTACCTAGTGCAATTAACTATACGAACACACAAAAATTTCAAATGAACACAAAAATCTATAAAATATTCCAGATAGTTAAAAAAATCTTCAAAAACTACCAATCTCATTAAAAACTGAAACTATGATTTTTAAAGCATCATTCAATAATTAATTTGTTTGAACAAATATATAGCCTTACCTAAGACACTTAAATAAGCAGATTCTTTTACTGAACCAGCACTGTTCACTCTTATGCAAGTATATTTGCCAACATCAGTTTCTTCAGTTGATGCAATTAGCAAACTTCCACTTTCTAAAACTTGAATACGTCCAATACTTTGAACTTCATTAGAATCTGAAAAATGATAGAATTTAAATATAAAGATTTTATGAACTCAAGTATTTACTTCAACTAACAGGAAATAATACAGACTTATACCTCGCTATACGGCCACTCTTTATACAGCATTTCGCTATAATAGCCTTTTTTAATTATGGCACTTTTTAGATTCATGGTCCACAATGTTTCGTTATAGGCCACAACAGCGGAAAGTGATGATGGCAGCATATTAACTCTTAGGGATTCTTCGTGTTAATGTTCATCATCACATTTAAACAATTTTAAACAATTTATTTTATGTTTTTTATTATATGTATACATACATATGTGCATATGATTTCTTTTGTTTTTTGTTTATTTTTTTATTTCTGTTTATTATTACATTGTTTTTTACTTTTATTTTTATGTAAGCATTTTTATAGGAAATAAAAAGAATAAAATGCTTTATGAACTAAAAACTATATTATTTATAAAAAATTGGAACAGATCCAATAAAATTTTTATGGGTTTGTATCAAAATAATTAATTCGTTATACGGCTTTTCGCTTTACGGCCAACTTTTCCGGAACGTATCTATGCCGTAAAGCGAGGTATGGGTGTGCAACAGAAATAAAGGATAAAATCAATTGAGAAAAAAATGACAAATATGAACTGTAAAATCTATAAAACAACCATAATTTGTTCAAAAGCAACTTATTTTATTTTATTCTTTTATTAAAATTTTCTAATTTCTGGAGCAAATGCTGTTACAATAATAAACAGCACTGTCCTTATTTCATAAGTCATGTATTTTATATAGTGATGATCGAACAACTATATGTGAGGTAAAGACATGCAGCAAATGAATGTTCATATTCAGAAATTAATCAAAGAAACTTAGGACCCCTTTCAAAATCCAAAGTTTATTCACATTTGACCTGATTCAGGCTGAAAGAAAACAAATTTCTAAAGAATGTATTAACAGTTTAGTGTTTCTAGATACTAAGAGTAGATAAACTTCTTGATACAATAGGTAAGAGAATGTTAGACTCAAAAACTATAACTAATAGATATGAGAGCTAAGAATTTCAATCTACAACTGTGAGGAATGCTTTATGTTTCTCTTTTATACAGGGTGCTTCAAAAAGAATCATCCGATTTGAAATGAGTATATTATGAAAAATATTGAACATAGAAACTAAAAATTAATTTTATATTACACGGCTAATCATAAAGTTTTTTTTACAAACCAAATTAAAGGTGGTCAATATGCCCACCTTTGGATGCACAATATATGTCTATATGGTAGGCAAATTCGTCCCAAACTTTTGCAAACATGTCTGCATACACTGCTTCCATGCCTGTTATGCATACACAGAATATACGTGCCTTGTAATTGTTTATACCATCATAGATAGGAACTTCAATCTACCAGGGTTTTTTGCCAAAAATCAAGCTGAACAGTTGTTATGGACTCCCACTTTGCAAAGCGTAGAACACAAAATGATTTGTGTTGTGCAGTTGCCATCTTTACAAACACTGAAGTAGCGAACAAAGAAGAGCGTTAGCACTACTTGTCGGCAACTACGTGAAACTTGAGATTTCCCTCTTTCTGCCTATATATTATTCGATCAAACAGATTAAAAGATGAATAGTTATGATTTTTAAAAATCGCATGATTCTTTTTGAAACACCTTGTACATTAAATTATACAATGGTACACTAATAAATCTAAGAGTCATTTAACTCAGCAAAAAGCTATAATTAACAACATTTTTTCTAGGTTTAGAGTAATTTTGCCCATCCAATGGTCCCAATAAAAATTAGCTTGATTTATTTATCTTCCTTTAATAGAAAAAAAAAATTTTATAAGGTTCATACTTATTTTCCGAAATTCAAAATAAAGTGGTATTATGGATCTGTGGTATAATCTGCATTTATGCTAGATTTAAATTAATTTTACTCATAAATAATTACAAAGAATGATCTATCAGTGATTTAGTGATAGTCAGAGAAACACAAAAGGCCTTGATAGTTATCACTTAAGTGATAACAATAGCCCCTTAGTGCCATCATCATTATGTTATTTTATAACACTTATTTTTTTAAACCACTTTTTATTTGACCAGTCAGTCTTCCGAATATTTATTTTGTTCTTATTTTATTCAGTTTTTAATGTCTTTATTCAGGAAAACTCTGACATTTTATATTCAGCAACATATCAAATACAAGTTTTTAGAAATGATGCCAAGGACAAAAATTGTGCCAAATATACTCAACTTATTTAACTTTGTAATAACTCAAACTTATTTAACTTTTAAAAATTAAAGGAGTTAAGAAATAAAGACATTGTTACTCAACAATTACCATTGAAAATCCAAGTAACATTGGGAGCTGGAGCACCCGATACTTCACAGTTAATTTGAGCATCTTTGCCATCTAAAATTGTTACATTCACAGGACGTTTGATAAAATCTGGAGCAGAAACTATAAAAAGGGAAATACAAAATTGTATAAGAAACTGAATATACAATTAGATATTGGTAAGATATATTTGCAATATATATTAACTATATGAAACTACAACACTTACAAAAGCATATACAACAAACAGAAGTCACCAGAAAATATTTTTCAGTGATCATCATCTGGGAAAGCTGTCATCTTTATGTTTTACAAATCCAACTTTTTAAGAATGCCATTGATATCAACTAACTAGCCTTTTACAAATATTGTTCACGACTAGCCTTGTACAATTACAACCTCCCCAACCTGGTCTCTTTCTGTCACCTAATTTCTTTTTCCGACACCTAATATTTACCACTGTAATATTATTCACAAGACCTCTCATCAGATACATCATGATTCAGTCACACTAGCTCAGGTATGACTACTTACAATGATACATGGGCAAATGAAACATAACGCCCAATTACATCAAAGGAATGGAAGTAATTTGGCTGAAGTCTAGAGCATGCATACCTACTCTTATACAATGGAGTATCATTTTTTAGTGAGTTTTTTAAAGATCTTTTAAAATATAGCTCCACACAGCCACAGAAGTAAACATGCTATGCTAGAGCATGTTTACTAAGGTGCCTATTGAATCATTCAATCCCATCAGGGTTTACATACAATATCTTGCTATAGGAAAAAAGTACATTTCCATATTATTTCCAGTTAATTTTCATTACCATATTATAAACCCATTATCAATACTTTTATATTCTGAACTCAAAAATCAAGAGAAACTCCACAATACCTGGAGTTTTTGCCATTATCTGTTGATCCCTTTTTACAATCAAGCACAATAGCTAGCTTCCCCACCCAAATTCCTCAAAAGAAAATAATTATGGTTAGAAGAAAAATATACACTTACTCTTTACATGCAGCCAAGTACTAGCTGAAGCTTCTCCTCCAGTATTTCTAACAACACACTGATAAATACCAGTGTCACTACTAGACAAAGCAGAAATCTCCAAAGTACCATTTGGAAGCCCTTGAAAACGGTCCATCATATCTTTAATTTCTTGAGAATTCTTATACCATATAACATCAGGAATAGGGTTACCACTACCAGAACATGGTAAATAAACAGTTTTTCCAATTTCTGATATAGTCTCTCTGCTAGGTCCATGAGTTATTGTAGGCTCAACTAAAAATAAAAATTATTGCATAAATTAAAATAATTATAATGCAAAAGTTATTACATAACTACAAAGTATTAGGTATATGAAACATAACAAATAAATCCTATGCAGGGCCAAAAACCATGCATTAAATTCCATAAAAATACCGAGAAAATATAAAATGAGTTATTAACTTAAGTGTATTATATAATTTTCACAACATAAAATATATGATTTTCTTAATTAACAAACTATTTTATTCTTTCTGTAATAAAACAATAAAGGTTTCAACAGAAAGTCATTTTATCATTAACACTAAAATTTAACAAAGGAAAAATTATAATATATGATTAATATCTAGAATGCTACATAAAATTATGCAAAAATTTAAAAAGTGCATTTCTTTATGAAGCATTTCCAGTTTATTAAAATTTAAAAAGATATTAAAAACAATGTTTTGCAGATCATTTTAAATTTTTTTCTATAACACAAACAAAATGATTAACTTTGATTGACTAAACAAAATTACTGAAGGAATCAGATTAAACAGACAAGAATTTCTACAGTAACAACTAAATACTATAATGATGAAACAAGATAGCAAGCAAAATGCATTGACTACTTACCAATAATAGTTACTTCAGCTTTAGCAGAAACTTTGGCAGCATCACTGTCTCGCATAAACACTTCACATTCATAAGTACCAGCATGCATTACACCAACACTTAATAGTGTTATAGTACGATTCCAAGGAGACAACATAAACAAGTGAGGAGACAAACCACTGGCTGATATATCTTGACCATCTTTTTTCCATAAAATGTCAACTTGATCCAAAGGTCTAAATAATCAGAGATACAAATAAATATACTATTCAATATTCATGTTTTGAAGTATGAATAGTTTAAAAAATAAAGTCTCATGTATATTTTTGTTGTCAGATCTGAGATAGCTCATGAAAAAAAATTTTAAGTTACAAAAAACAGGTAAAACACATTGCATTTTCATGATATACATATGTCACTTTTTATAAAAGAGATAAAATAATACCTTGCATTTACTATACATTCCAAAACTGCTGGATATGTTCCTTGTTTGAAAACAGAATCTTTTGGAGGCACTATTATCTCAGCAGGCACGTAATCTCTTTTGTCCCCTATTAAAAAATTACATGAAACAACTTGATCACATTAAATGTTAACATTAAAACAATATTATTTTAGAAAATGTAACATAACACAACATATTTAAAGAGGGAAATATATTTTTATATAAACCCCCAAGAGACATATTTTTAAAATGAGCGATTATTGTATTTCCCAAAATACATATAGGTGATGAAGGTATTGTCCTTAACAAAGCAATACCTTCAAAGCATTCTATAAATCTTTGTAATAATTTACTATGAATAATTTTGTACATCATTTACTTCATCAATTTACAATGTTATGTTTATATAAAAACAAGAGCATTTTTGCTAGGTTAGTACACTAACAGACACATTTTGATTGTTAAGACAAGAATTAGTTAAAGATGTTGAATTTTTAAATAACTAGATTAAGCTTATAAAACAACTTATAATTTTTAAGTCCATACTTACTCTTATAATTACTACACATTTACTGACATAGTTTAACTATTACTATCTTATTTAAATGTCATACGATTAAGGCTAAATATAGGTCACATGGTTTAGAGCACTATCATATCCTTTATAACTAAAGCTGAGGCCTCTAATAGCAAGATGAATAGCAGAATACTACACACATTACAACCTGAACAATGTAACTACCCTTTATTACCAGTTATCAATAGAACAATCATTTATTATGCAAGTTGATCTGTGATTTCTGATTATACAGTACTATACAAAACAAATTGATGTTTTCAATCTCTTTAAATTATCATTAACATGTAATACTACTGTACATTATTCTTTTTCTTCTCTAAAACATGGCTACAGTTTGAAAGAATAAAATTAAGCCCTTCTATGAAACTTAAAATATATTAACACACATAAATGTTAATAAGAACTTTTATTAATTGTATGACAGAATTCCCAAGATTTTGAAAAAATAATTTTACAAAAAGCTTTATTCAAAATATGAGAATGTTTTGAATAATGATTTTTAAAAAAATAATATAACATTTAAAATGTTTAGCTTTAACAACAAGATTTAAAAGGAAACAATAAGAAAAATATATTATAAAAATTTAAATTAAAATGAAGCTCTTTGAAAATAGCAAATAACTACAATGCTTTATTCTTTTAATCATGGAACTTTTTAAAATTTAACAGTTAGTTTTAACTGAACCTAAAATGTTTCAGTACAAGGAACTGATATATTTCATCAGATAAATCAAAGTAACTTCATATAATACCTGTCACTTCCAGTTGCACCTTTCCTCCTGAGGTTTCTTGACCTGCATGTGAATTCGTAAGAGAAGCCTGGTATTCTCCTTCATCCTCTTTACTAGCAGACAACAGAACCAAATCATTATCCAAAGTAACAGCATAATTAATACCATGTAAACGACCAAATCCTACTTTTTGCCATGAGACTGAAACAGGTGGAACACTTTCTACTGAGGGTGGATTTAAAACAGCTGCTTCTCCATCTTTAACAGAAATGCTGATGTTATCAGTTGATGAAGGATTGCCCATATCTAAAAATAACAAATTAAAATATATAAATTCATATAATTTTGTACAATCTACCCTTCTCACATAAATAAAATAGTGATATCAAGTAATATGAATAAGAAAGTCATGTAACAATAAGGTATAAGACAGAGTCAAAAATATCGTGATTCAGTGTAAAAAATTGAGTCGCTGGCATGAATTAGGAAAAATAAAATGAATCATTCAACTAAAATAATGATATTCAGTCATAATCAAACATTTACTGAAATAATGTTTTGTTAACAAAAATTAATAAAAATCATTATTTAATACTATAAATGTTTAATAAGAGTAAAAAATTATTAGACTTAAAATGCTACCAGAGCAAAAATTATAATTTTCAAAGGTGTTTAATATACACTACAGATGAGTGTCAACACTCTCAGTGAATCATAAAATATGATATCTTAAGAATAATGTTTTGAAAAATTAATTTTTGACTCTCTGACTCATAACAAACAACTAAATAACATATTTATAGAGATTATATTTATACTGCTTAATAAATAATGTGTAAATAACTTACAAGCAACAGTTAAAGAAGTTTTGTCACTGAAAACTGTGCCAATCAAGTTTTTAGCAAGGCACCAATATTGGCCACTGTCCTCTTTAGTTATGTGTTGTATTCTTAAAAGAGGATCTTGAGAAAAATTTCCAAGGGGTTGGTCATTTCTGTACCAAATATATTCTGGTGCAGGAAAACCAATAGCTTGACACTGAAGAATTTTTGCTTGTCCTTCTGTCACTACTCCTCCGGCAAATGATGGCTGAACCACAAAATGAGGTGCAGAATGTTGGTCTGTAAAAGAAAAAAAAAATCATTTTAATATTTAAGAAATAAGCAGAGCAGTGTTTCACAGGACATAATTACAAATGCATTTAAATACACATTAAATCACCAATAGTATCTGATTCAGGAGGCGGGGGGGGATGCATTTAATACTTAAAATACAATCTAAAACTTTTATATGATATATTTTTTTAAATATTCCTGAAAATGGTGCCCTGAAATACAATATTTCCAAATTTTTCTAATAATAATTGGCTTTTTTCATGCAGAAAATTTTTTTAAAGTATAAAAGTAAAAACCATTAGAAATAAAACAAGAAATGGTCAATAGCAAAGCAAAACAAATTTATAAAACTGAGAGGCTTTGCAATGGAAAAATTTAGATCACTGTAACATGCTTTCTTAAGGTAAGAATAATTATTATAATAGAAATAGTAATACATGGAATTTTATGAATAATTTGTGAAAAATTCACCGAAAAAAGCTATTTTTTATACTAGCAGTATTCCATTAACAGACCAATTTCTAAATTTATATTAAAAAAATTATTTTACTAATCATGAGAAATACTAGAAATAACAGCTAATATAATTTCATTAGTTTTTAGTAAATAAAAAAGACCTCACTTATAACTTTTCAATGATTAGAGAAAAATTTTATTTATCAGTGACGGAGAAAGGAAAGAGTGGAAAGTAATGTAATATTTATTGTTAATGTTGATATAATATTTTAACACAGTAAATGATTAAAATTTTAAGGACTATACATAAATTTAAAACTTTAAATGTAGTAAACTCATAAAAACCACATTAACCAACCTTGAAGTATTAAAACCAACATTTTTTTAGTTTACATAGTACTTGTAACAAAACAATGAATAAATTTTATGTGTATGTGAAATGAAAGCTGAAATCTTAGGACCAAAATCTGATGGTTTTAATGCTTCAGACACACCAAAATATTTAACACACAGAGTTTATAATGCTTTTAAAAATCTAAAATTCAGTAAGTTTTAATTCATAAAATTTACAACCACAGATATTAAAATCCTTTAAAAAAAAAAAAAAAAAAAAATAGAATTTACGGATAAAAATTACAGCTCAAACCTTGAACAAAAATATTTAACAGAAGCTTTCTAAAAAATTTCATAAAATCCATAAATATTAAATTATATATTTAAAAATACATATGTATTTTCACAAAAAAGAAACTATAAATGAAAAACAATTGTGAAGCAGATCATTCATGGAAGAAAAATTTCTTTAAATAACAATTCCTTTAAAATAATTAAAAATATAATCTTACCTCCTGAAACAACAGGAAAAATGAAGTATGATGATGCAATGAGAGCTGCATAAAGTTGGAATAATTTAAAGAACATTTTGTTACTCCTAGTTAAGGCTTTAATGGACGGATTTGGAACAAAATTATTTGCATTCATGCAAATAGATTTATCACATAGTTGAGTCTTAGGAACTTTCATAAAAAATTGTTGAATAATACAAGATAGATAGAGCATCCATCTTTGGTCCGAGTCATAGAATATTTTACTCTTCATCTGTTGATTTAACATGACAGTCTTTTAATTCATTGTAAAACACAAATTTTTCATAGCTGTCCTAATGCTGTCTTTCCCTGTAAAAAGAATTATAATAACTTTAAAAAAAAGGACTAATAAATAGCTTCATTCTTTTAATTCAAAAGAGAAAATCTCCAGAAAATTTAAATAACAGTTAAAATTTACAACACTTAATTTAAATTAAATTTCCTCAGAAGTATTAAACAGTTGAGAAATTGTATTAATCTTATTTAAAAAACAATAACATTTGAATTCTTTACAAATTTGCAGGTTTCAAAACTTAGAACCTTTCAGCAAATTATTAAAGATATAATTAATTTGACCAAGAAAACAATTAAAAATGTTTAATATATAACAATATATAATTAAGAAAAATATAAGTTTTACTCATATTAATAGTACACTGAAGTACCAAAAAGAGCACTATGTCGGATTGAAGGAATGCTTAAAATTAAGAATATTTTTACGTAAAATAAATCATTAAAACATACATTTATTTATTTATTTCTACTGTATGCAATTAAAAGTTGGGTGTTTACTGGAAACAGGCACCTAGATACTCACTTTAATGTCAAGGAGGGAAAGGTTTTGCAGTAACAAACATATTGTCTAAACATTAAATTCTGCAGTTTAGATTTTTTATTATTATTATTATTCTGTTTATTAGGACCAAGCACTGTCCCTATCTAAAATAGCCAAGCAAGAAGTGTATAACATAAATCATACACAGGAAAAACTACAGAAAGCATTAGAAATATTCATTTCTTCTAAAGCTACGAGAGCTCTATAATAAAAGCTTTAATTTTATGGCTTTGCTAGCCCAGTCACTATTCAAGGTGGTTAGTTTAGCACAAAAATAAGTAAAATTATAGAAGCATTAACAAGAAAACAAAAAATTGAATATAGTCGATATTGTCTAACCACATACCCTCAACTAGTTTCTACCAAATATTAAATTATATAACACTGAATAAATATAATATGCTATATTTTTTTTAAAAAATCATCAAAATGCTGCATTACTTATGCATTATATACCACATACAAATTAGAGTATTTTATGCCTTAACATATTTTTTCATTATGACACTTATCTCGAATGCCTTTTAAAGATTTTGAGCATAGCTTGAAACTTTCCTTTTTTTAAAAAAAAAAAGTATGTTATAGCTAAATTTTAAAAACTATTCGAATTAAAAGTGTCAGATGCTTAGTATTTATATTTTCATATAAACATAAACACAAATGATTCATGCAATTTTTATATGTTTTCACAATTTAGAGAATAAAAATCAAATTTTGTAGCAACAGTTAGGGAAAAATTTTAAATAAATCTTCACACATACAAGATCAAGTAGCTGAACTTAATTTTTTCCTCATTAGCAAAGTTTAAAAAATATGGATGTAGTTTATTTTTTCTTTCTTTTTGTCCAAAATACGTCAAACACTTCTGCTCTCGCAAAACACATTAAAAAACTTCGAGTGACAAAAGTAAAAGAACAGAAAATACATATTCTGTAAATATGTAATTCATGATTTTTTGGGGGGGAAAAGGTAAGTGCTTACTAAATTAAAATTATCGGTCTCCAAATTAAATAGCTTCCAAATTAAACAGTTTCACGGTTTTAAAAAATTTAGTAGCTACATGTGAATTAGTAAACAATATAAAAGAAATCGGTTCAACATGAATAGTAGAGTTTTCAGAGCAATAGACATAAAATAAATAAGTAAATAGGTAAATAAATTTCTTATGTTGAGACGCCATGTTCACCCTTACCTGTTCAACCTCGGGGTAAGGTACTTTCTCACCTGTTCAGGTGGAGAAAGGAGACACCCTTTCACTCATTGTAAATATGTTGATAACGATAAGACAACCTGATGACTATTCAATCGGGAGGCAGTAAAGGGAAAGAGTCAACATCCGTCCGAAATAAACAAAAATGTGCTACGGTTAGTCCAAAATGAAACACAAACAATGAACACATACACAAACAACAGACACACAGCCGCCGCTTCGGGCGACCATACAAGAGTCACTGAAGATAAAACGATGAAACGATTATTTTATGATATACTGTTCATCGATTCAATAATTGACTTTGATACATTTTTCTAAACAATTTACAAATCAATTTAAACGTACATTTATAGTGAGTAAAATTTCTTTTCATAAACAAATAATTAAATTTTTAACACTTTAAGGAAATCTTTTCTAACTGAAAATAGATAATGCGAAATTGAATAAAATGAAATTTCTGTCACAGATCTATAAGGAATAATTTCAAATAGCAAACATCAAATTTGACAGATGATATTTATTAAATAGTTCCCAAATATTATAACTAATTGTAAATTCTTTCATATAAGCTATTTTGTCTCACGTTCTTTATCTAGATACTTATCGACATTGGACTAACTAGTTTGAATCCAACATTCTCTAAGTAAGAAAAACAATCCTTTTTCGCATTTATGAAAAATTCTACAGCAGTAAGTTACAAATGAAAATTATTTTCCTAATGTATATTTAAGTAAAAATGATGGCAATTTCTCATTTTTGTCTGAAATACTTTCCGTGTCTGGCATGATATATCATTAAGATAAGATATAACTAGTACCTCTTCCGAACTATGAAGCTCCATCGAAATATTTAATTTCTAACCCATCAAATATTCTCTTACATTATATATATATTCCTTAACATATTCATTGCCAATGAATCTATCTAAGGTTTTAAAGATAAGTAAAATCAGTGGCGTGGCGAGGGAGGGGCAAGGGGGTCTATCATGCCCCGGGCGCCACTCGCAGAGGGCGCCAAACGGTCTATCTTTTTAAGTAATTCTATATATTATATTACTACATGTTTTTCGGGGGGGACGCCAAAAAGGTATCGTGCCCCGGGCGCCAGTTATGTTCGCTACGTCACTGAGTAAAATGTTTCCAACCGTTACATGAATATCAGATCACCTTTTATTATAGATGCAATTCAACAAGAACCCCTGTCTGTTTCCAGCAAAGTCAAAAACAGGTGTAAAGAGACCATACCCTTTATACAATTTTGATAAGGTCTCTAAGACTCGAAACAGGTAATAGAATACCCAATTATAGAAAGTGATAAATCTGGAACCTTCATTATCACGCGGAGCTCATTGCGGGCTCTTAACAATGGATTAATTTTTTTTTTTAATATAACTCCTATTTTTGAACCCTGATAAAAATATATATATCCGTTTATGATATGCATAATCATTCCCTGACTCTTGGCTGTGGATACTATATCGTCAAACACCACAGTTTTTATTGGGGGGGGGGGGGGGGAGTAATATGCGGTCATAAAAGGAAACAATGACTAGGTCTCAGTTACTAGCTTATGATAGTTTGAGAAACTTTTCGTGACCTAGCATCGGTTGCCGATATATTGCTAACCAAGCGATCGCCTAATCGGAAAAGTATTTTATCTAAGGCCTCGTACACACGATACGGTTTTGGTTTTATAATCGTTTCGGTGTCAACCGAAAGCTGTGTTCACACGATTCGGTTTTTCTTTCACCGCATACGGTTTTCCCGAACTCACAGAACACCTTTGCAATCATTGCAGTGTAGTTCACTTTGCAGGATGGACGTAAATACCTTTCTTGTAATGTATTGGTATCGTCGTCGTCGAAGCAACATTAAAAAAATTTATAGAACGTATTGGGTACATCCTATTTTGAGGGACAGATATTGTCTGGGATCTTTTCAAATGCTTATGATTGAATTAAGAAGAGATTAATCGAAATTTTTCAACTACTTCCGAATGACGATACATACATTTATTGAGTTAAAACTTTGAATTTTTTGTAATGGTTAACCATATAATTTGCAAACAAAATCACATCATAAAACTTCTCATAAAGTTTTTAAAAAATTTTTAAATTAAAAAAAAGTGGGGTAATTTAAAATCGTTATGACTCGAAATATTATCTGTCGAATTTCATTTTTTTTTCATTTAATTAAACAGAAATATATGTTTTAATTTCGATTCAGCGTTTTTTTTTAAATTAATTTTTTTTTAAATTAAAAATATTTAGAGAATTTTTTTAAAAAACGATGTAACTTATTTTTAAAAAATCATATTTTCAAAAGTAAATATATTTATCAAATATGTTGAATCAAAATTAAAGTAAAATAAAAGACATGTTCCAAGTTTGAACCATTTATCTTTAACGGTTCTTGACTTATAACAATTTAAAGATGAGAAATGGTGAAAAAATTCATCATGCAGAAAACGTATTTACAGGTTTAAACAAAGATTGGCTGCTATTAGAATGGTGCAAAAAATAAAAATAATAATAATAATAATAATAATAATAATATCTCCTGTTCTAATTAAGATATAAACATGATTTAAACGTCGTTTAAAGCGTCATTTAAAGTAAAACATTCTTATGTTTTGCCCCAAATGGTCGGTCTTTCTTCAACCAAAGAAATTAAAATTTCTGTGTCGATTTTCTCCACTGTGTAAAAAAAAAAAAACACTGCAAAAAACTGTTAAAAAACAACTAAAAAATCATTTCAAAGAATCACTTCAGTAGCTAGATTGGCACTGGTGTACGTTTCCTTCAAAATAACCAAATCGTGTGTACTCCCCGTCTCAAATCTATACACCAATGGCAACCGAAACGGCCTGGCGTCGGTTCCGTCTATTCGGTTTCGGTAGACAAAATCGAACGACATCTGCTACCGATTCGGTTGTTCCCTCGTTTGCGGTTTTCGACCGCAACGTGTGAACGTACAAAACAAAATACAGTGGAATCTCGATCGATCGTTCCCCGAATCATCGTTTTTCCGTATGTATCGTTTATTTCAACCAGTCCCGACGATCATATTGCTTTGTTATGTTCCCAAATCTATCGTTTTCCCGCATTTATCGTTTAGTTCAGTCGGTCCCTTGAAAAACGATAGATCGAGATTCCACTGTACATTGTTTACTGTAAACGGAACGGCAAAACCGAGACGATCACAAAATCGAAACCGTATCGTGTGTACGAGGCCTTATTCAGCTTCTCGCTGCATTCCACAAGTTGCATTTAGGATACACATTACTTTGGTCGAATTTCATATTCTCAAAGTGACATATTTACTTATAGCAAAGTTTACATGGGCACGTTAAATCTGTAGACCTTAAAATCCTTCAGTTATGAGTTCAAACAGGGTGAAAGGCGATACGAGTCCCCCCCCCCCCCCAGATGTCTCCCCTTGGGTTGTTCGGTCAAAATAAGAGTGACACCAGATCAAGTTGAACTCTTCCTTGCGGTGCCATTGTAAACCGAAGCGGCATTCCTCTACGCCAGGGGTGTCAAACTCAAAGGCTAACTTGGGCCAAACAAACAAGGTTTAACTATAGGTGAGCCGTAAAAAAAAAACTATATTAATAGACACGTAGGTTTATTACAGTATATTACCTAATTACAGTATATTCAACATAAATATACACATTTTATTTAATAATAGCAAAAAAAAGAATATAATTAAAAAAAACATTTAGCGAATTCTTCCTATCTTATTATAATTCTGCGTCGGTTATTTTATTATATATTATTGTGCGCCAATATATTGGCCGGGCCGCAAAAATGTTCGTCGCGAGCCGCGAGTCTGACACCCCTGCTCTACGCGCTGGCATCTGGGGTTGTCTGGAGTACCTGGTCTGGAATTTTTCCGACCAGGTAGCATAATTAAATTTTTTTTAAGTAATTTTAAAGCAGAAAATTTTAAAGTACACCTATCCCTCGATTCACATGGTAGATGAGTTCCACGACAAATCGTGTAAATCGAAACCGTGTAAAACAAGACACAACATTCATAATAAACAAGGGGATAAGTGCACGCCGTAGCTATGGTTATAATAACAGTGTAAAATGCAAAGAGTTTATGCCGAAGTGAAGACAAAGCAATTTAAGTAATATGCAGTGATAAATTATTTATTTACATATGTATTTCAAAAATTAACGTCTTACCTCGTGTAGAACTTTACTAGGAATGACAGCATGAAAATGAAACAAAATTTTCTTTAATGACGCCGATGGTAAATGCAACGCAACGCGACGCAATTCACTTGTGACGTCTGTTCAGATAATTAATGAGTGCATTCAATGTAAAACACTCAAATAATCAAATAGTACATCGATAATTTTTTAATTTTTTTTAATTTATAAAATTTAGAAACTGTGTAAACCGAGTACCGTGCAAATCGAGGGACAAGTGTTCGTTGTTCAGGTAACATCTAGGTCCAAACTCATTTCGCAAACAGAAAAACAAAGAACAGTAAGATAATCTGAAAGGAAAATTTACAGAACGCTTTCATTGGTAAAGATCACCACATTAGCATAATTTGCAATTGTACAATATTACGCATTATGAAACCGATTTTAAAAACTGGAAATAAAGGTTTGACTAAAAATTATTAATTAAATTCTGAGAAAAATATGATTTTTTTTTCTTAAATATATTTGCATTGAGATTAGTTCTAATGTATGCTAAAGAACGTAATTTGAGGTAACAATTTTCCTAAGCAATCACGTGCAGATGATCATTTCATTTTTTCCTATTTGTAATTTGGAAACGTTTCCGACACAGCATCCAGCCGTCAAAGTTCAAACAAAAAAATTTATTGTCCGGCTATTCAGATTGTGTAAACTTTTTCCGAGAATAGGCTTAAAAGAGGGGGTTGAGGGACTGCATGGTTAGCTCAACCTCATGCTCTTTATACTAAGATTACGAGTGTCTTGAGGAAAATGTTTAAAGAAACTGAGACTTTTTTTACTATTATCAAGAATTAAATGAAAATTTAAAAGCACTATGCGTCTTTAACATCCGCCAATGCCGCCGAATGAAGAATTTGCCTCTGATCTTGTTGCAAAGAAACACTACAAGCCGCACACTACGTAGCAAAAACACAAAATTATTTCATAGCCATAAACGAGTTTACAAATACAGAGGCTGTTCGCACATTTTTAGACGATTTTGGTAAGCGGTAATAAAAAATAGTTTGCTGCAAAAGAAATAATTGCAATTGTACTATGTTTTTAAAAGTCAAAATTATCGTCTGCGGCTTGAAAGTTTTGCTTTTATTCAAAATGGCGATTTTAACAAAGCAGTGGTTCGAAGGCTACATTTATGCTCTTTCCGAAGAGAAATATGCATACTCCGTTATCCAAAAACGATGTGAGAGTCTTGGTTTTGTGATATCTAAAGCGTCGATAGGTAATATCGTCCATAAGAAAGGAAAAAAACGTCAAATTGGAGCCTCAAGTGGGACAAAAATTCCAAACAAGTATCCAAGGAAAAAACGGACATCTTCGACTATTGCAAAGGTACGTTGTTTAATGTTAAAAGAAAATCCCCCTAGTCAAAGGACAGTTGCAAAATTATTAAAATGCTCGGTGTCCACTGTAAACAAAATGATAAACGTTGATTTAAATCTTAAGAAAGCGAAAAAACGTAATGTGCATCGTCTTTCAAATCATATCGCTGAACGCAGGACACGCTGCAGAATTCTATATGAGAAACACTTATCCAAAGAAAAATGGAAAACAATTGTCACAATAGATGAATCATGGGTGTATTTAAATAATTGCAACAAAAAAAGAGCCATTTATTATCATAAAAGGGAAGAAAAAAATTTAAGTACATGGTAGTTTAAGTACATTAAGTAGTTTTTCTAAGGGATTCATGATTGTTGCTGGTTTTTCTTATAATGGCAAGTTAAAAATAAAGAGAGTGGGAAAAAATGCCAAGATTAACTCCAAATACTACCAGGAACATATTTTATCGCCAATTCTTCTAAATGAAATACCATTGCTTTACCCACAGTGCCATCAATCTGTGAGACTCCATCAGGACAAAACTAGCAGTCACACATCAAAATCCACTGTAAATTTTCCTAAAAGAAATGGAACAAAAAACTGGTATCAAGGCCATACCCTTCACTGATATCCCTACTAAATCTCCCGATGTATCACCTATGGATTTTTGTGCTTTCGGACTTTTAAAATCTGCATTATCCAAACGTCGTCCCAAAACCCTTACAGGACTCTGGAAAGCTGTTCAGGAGGAATGGGATAGAATACCTCTTCTGACACTTCAAAAGGCATTATTATCCTGGAAATTGCGGTGTCGAAAGATAGTTCAGAATAAGGGATGTCAAATAGAACATTTAAAACACAAGAATTTTATGTAATTTAGTTTTGTGAATACAATATACATCGTCTAAAAAATGTGTGAACAGCCTCTATATAAGTATACTCGTATATAGGCTTGTGGTTGGAGGAACAATTTTAATAGCCTAGGTATAGTAAAACTGTTGAAATTTAAGGTTTATCTA
Source organism: Dolomedes plantarius (assembly GCA_907164885.2). Lineage (NCBI taxonomy): Eukaryota > Metazoa > Arthropoda > Arachnida > Araneae > Dolomedidae > Dolomedes > Dolomedes plantarius. Next base: position 148,333,483 of record OU015492.1, read on the forward strand.
AATAGTTTTGTTATCTACACTAGTTATAAAAAATTAAGGAAAAATCACAAAAAGAGGGATAACGCGTTCAAAACTAGGCCAATCTGTTTAAAATTTGAATATGTTGTTAAGTAAAACGTGCTGAACAACACTACATTATGCAAAATAGTGGCGCTGCAGTCGGAATACGTCATTTATGAGGGAGCATAAAAGTGCATGTCTCAGAGCAAGGCGGCAATTGTCGCTGCGAGGCTGAGATTAGACATCTGGCATAGCCAAATTGTAACAATGACCTCCAGGCATCATTTGATCGAAGAACTGCGATGGGGAGCTATTGGGAGACTAGAGGCAGGACAAAGTAAGACAGAAGTGGACAGATGGCTAAATAGGAGTCCAATGTGGTTCATAGACTTTGGCAACAAATAGCTTATGGCAACAAATTCTAACCACGGATTCAGCATCCAGGAGGTTCAGCCAAGGACGGCCATACACTACGACGAGTGCCGATGACCGATATTTGTCATTATGCGCACGAAGGAATTGAACCGCAACTCCGTCTGAACTATGATCCTCCCTCGCTGCAAGCTCCGGAAGGTTGGTATCAACGTCAACCGTGCGTAGAAGGCTTAACGAAGGTGGTCTTTTTGCGAGGCGACCAGCCATTTGCGTCCGGCTCACGTCACGCCATAGGCGGGAACGTTTGCGGTGGTCACGTCAACATTCACTTGTGAGCATTCATTTTCCCCGTGGAAATGTGAATGCTCACACCTTAAGAGATGACATCCTTGATGCTTATGTGCACCCTTATGCCGGGGCAATAGGTGATGCTTTCGTGCTACAGGGCGATAACGCGAGACCGCACAGGGCTACAGCATCATGGATGCTTCTCTTGAGCAGGAAACAATTCAGCGCATAGTAAAACTGTTGAAGTCGAGCAGTGGCCAGCTCGATCACCGGACCTGAATCCTATCGAGCATGTTTGGGACGCTTTAGGACGACGTATAGCTGCTCTCAATCCTCCTCCTAGGACCCTAGCCACGCTTTCAACTGCTTTGCAAGAGCAATGGCTCGCACTTCCTACCGAACTCATAGACCGCATAATTGACAGCATCACACATCGTGTGTACGTGCTGCATTGCTTCTCGGGGGGATCATACGCCATATTAAAGGTACTTTTCTTATACCAAACTGACACATCCGATTTGTTCATTGTATACATATGCTAGTTTCTATAACACCATAATTGTTTGGCGATTTCTTTTTATGCTATTTTATACCTACCTATGTGTTGTATAATGTGTAAAAGTTTCATTAAATTCTATGCGTAACTTTTTGAGTAATCGCTATTGATTACTGTGTGACTTTTCCTTAATTTTTGATAACCAGTGTATATATATGAAACAGTTCCGTAATTGACTGGTTGACTGACAGAGATAACGCACAGACCAAATCGCTGGACCTAAAGAGTTGAAATTTTGCATGGCAATTCTTCTTATAGTTTAGGGGTGCACTAAGAAAGATTTTTGAAAAATTCTTGTTAGATTTTTTAAAATTAAATTTTTAAGTTGTGTTTGTAACATTCTTTAAAGTTTGCGTTTAAATTAGTAATTTGAGGGTTATACAATTTATATAAAAGAATCATAAAAATTCCTTTAAAATGAAATCTTTTTCGAATCTTTACCTCCATTTTCTGATTTTTGGTAAATTTTTAAAGATTAATTTTTAGAATTTAATTTATTAAATGCTGATCACGTGGTTTCTTTTCTTTTGTGATACTTTAAATTTGTTTTGCGTCACATGCATAACAACGAAATAAATCGACAAGGAAAAAAAAATAATTCTTTCTAATGCGGTAGACGATTGGACATTATCCAAAATTATTAAAATACAGTAAAAGAAATGTTCTTCAAACTGTACTATATTCTTTAGTATATTCTATTAGATTTAATTAGAATATTTTCTTCTATAAAAAAAATCCGCTGCAATTTTTACATATATATACACTCACTTCCAAAAGTTAAGCACGGAGTGGTAAAATGCGAAAAAATGGACAAGTACTGCTTTGATTGACATGAAATGCTGCAAGTAAGTAGCTCTATGTTTATTCATGAAAAAAAAACAAAGAATTGCATACAGAGATAAAAAAATATTTTGTTTTCATAAATTATAAGATGACGTCATATTTGCGTCAGTAACAAAATGATGTTTAAATGCAAAATAAACAACAAAAACCGACATTAATAGGGTATGTGAGCACCCCCTCACCTTCATACAAAGTGTACAGGGTGTGATCATGCTTGTTACGAGGTTATCATCCACCGCAGAGTCCAGTAATCGCCATTCCTCCTGTAGGGCAGTTTCTAAATCTCGGAGAGTGGCTAGAGGAAGGAAACGTCTACATATAGCACGGCCGAGGACATCCCAAAGATTTTCAATTGGATTAAGGTCCGGCGAGTAAGCCGGCCACTCCATACGCGCAATCCCCTCACTCTCCAGAAAGTCGTCAACGATGGCAGCTCTATGGGGACGGGCATTATTGTTCATTAAATCGAAAGAAGGACCAACTGCTGCAGCGTACAGTTTCACAGTGAGGTCTAGGACTTCATCTCGATACTGTACAGCCGTCACAGAACCTCGCCTGTAGATGTGACGTTGCCCCAATCAGACACAGTGCAATTCACATGCTGGCGGCATCACTTTAATCATGCCCCTCTGGATTGGACGGATAAAGGAACACAAACTCGTGGTATCCGGGACATTCATGTGTAGCCTTCGACGAACAGTAGTAGCAAATATCGTCTTACCAATGGCCACTGCAACCACAGATGTCACATATGTGGAGGTCGATCTTCGATTCCGCTTGGCTACAACAGCAATATATCGATCTTCCGAGATGTTCGTAACCCTTGGACGACCGGCTACAGGTCTTCGGACAACTGTTTGGCTGGTTTGGAATTGTTTACATAATCGTGAAATGACGGAATGATGAACGCCGAAGAATAGAGCAACATCTGTGATAGACTGTCCTGCTTCAATGCGTCCGACAACCCGCCAGCTCTGGAAGCCATAGAAACACGTCTAGCTTGAAAACAAATCCTACGAATGTTCTAAACACCTTTCATCAGCACTTACATGCAACTCCTGTAGCCCTTCACAATGCCGGCTTCTTATACGACTGCCTGTTCTGCATATTTCTCGACGCGAAACCGTGATTGGCTGTTACCTAACATATTTGCATACTTCCTTCTACCTTTGCAGCTAATTTCAGTTTCTTTAATTCAGATTGGCTTACGGAAATTAACATTTTCCTCTCCGTGCTTAATTTTTGGAAGTGAGTGTATATATATATATATATATATATATATATATATATATATATATATATATATATATATATATATATATATATATATATATATATATATATATATATATATATATATATATATTGGCATTAATTGCATACATTGACCGTTGTATTTAATTTGAATGTTCTCCGTAGCGAAGCACGGGTATTCAGCTAGTTATAACATAAATTTACTGTTTGGAATAAAGTTTGGCTTGTTGCTGGTTCACTAATGACCATACATAATACTGATGACCACTGCAGTTCGTTAACAGCTGAAAATGAGGGATACATAAATATTTCTTTCATGCACGTGAAGTGATCGAGCTCTCAAAGTTTCAGAACCTCTGGGTGTTCAGATGGATTTTACGGTTTAGAAAAATCTATCACTCGTACAATTTGGGAGCTGTCGACTCTAATTTCGTCTAACAGGGGGATAATGTCCCCCCACCCCCAAAACAAACAAACACACACACACATTAGAAAAAAAAAATCACTAAAAGTGAAAATTTTCTGAGAGTTAAGGGTAATATTTCATTTAACATTTGACGGGGCATCAGCATAATACGCTAAAAGTCTGATTTTCGAATGGACGTTTCTGAAACATAAAAGTCGCACTTGTAGAGTAAAGGAAATAAAAATACACGCGAATTTAAAAATCAAATTTCTCGCATTAAAAAGAAAAATCCTGTAAATTTCGTTTCGTTGTACTCCATTTTAGATGTGTTTAAGATATGCCGGCTCTGACATAGACTTAACCTCAAATTTAGATAAATAAACGGATCGGAGGATTTTATTTTTATTGAAAAAGGGTGCTCAATCATTTCTTTAGTGGTCCATGAACTGTCTTTTAAGAAACCAACTTTCCTTCCCCCCTTCATACAAGATTCTCAGTTGCGTGAAGTTTTCTGGAGTGAAAATTTCCCATCCGTAACACAATCATTTAGATGCAACTGATTGAAAGTGTCTGTCATCTTAGAGAAACTTCAAACAGAAGCGCAAGTCAAAATTACGAGCTTGAGTTTCGTTGAACTTAAATTTTATACATATATTCATACATCTGTTTTGAAATATCTCCCTTTATCTCTCTTGAAATATGTATCCTCTAATATCTTATCGAAACTTCTGAAAGAAGCGCATGTCAAAATAACAACGTTGGTTTTTGTTGAAATTAATGAGTATAGAATATACATACATCAATCAGCCATAGAATATTTTTCTGGTACTCTTCTCTCAGCTAGGAATTTTTAACCTTTTTTCTTTTGATTTGCAAATTTGTTCTTAATTCTTTGCTATTTCTATCGGAGTTGAAGCTTTTCTCTTATACGTGGGTGTTTTAGATACTTAGAAAACAAATTAGACTAGCTTAGTTTTGCCATCGGTCTGTCAGATAGTAAATGCCCTGCTTCTCAAATAAACCACGAATTTTGGATTATTTGAATGTAGGTGGACAGATTCTCATTCTTCCACTGAATACGAAGAAAGCAAAACAAAATCGTTGGGTCAGTCGCTACTCGTCCATGAAATAGAATGGTTCAGTGTCAATTTTTTTCTATTAATCGATATATTTTCCAGAAAATAATAATCCAGGGCATGAAAGGATTTTAAAATTATGTACTTAATATCAGGCCCTGATTTTCCATTAGGCCCGGTAGGCCTGGGCCTAGGGGTCCCCGAATGTTGGGGGCCCAAAAAATATTTTTATTTTAAAAGAAAAAAAATTAAATTCCCAATTCAATTTTTTTTATTTATTACCTTGTTTAATAGCAATTTTTTATACATCCTTTCAAATTTGATTGATTGGTTCATCATATGTATAGTTATATGTCTAGTTCCTCATATGTATGTTATAGTGTATATAAGGGATTAATAAGTTTTTCTGGTTGCATTGTATTGGTGTTTTAATGATGAAGTTAATATGTTGTATTGCATTTTGTTATTTGACAATGTTCTAGACTTCTACGCTTCAAATAGACAATTCTTGGTAAAATGGTACTTTCACAATGATTCATGATTATTTTTTTTGTGTGTCAATTTTGGAAATGTTACGCCCAAATCAGTGTTAGAGAGCCCCCCCCCCCCCCACCCCCGCCATCCCGAGTTGTGCCTATAGTCAAGAATTTTCTAAATCAGGCCCTGTTTAGTATGTCATTATGCGTAGACAAACATTCATGGGCTTTGCTATCTAACTGGCTAGCCCTTCGTTCGTAAGTTTAAAAAATCAGAAATTTCAGTACTGCAATACAAGACATTTTTAAAAAAATAATTACAGAAGTATACACCAAACTCCCATTTGTCTGTTGTCAATTTATTCATAATGGCGATAATTCGCATATAACAAAGGAGAAAGGTTAGAGATACAATACAAGTTGTTCGAAAGAATATTATCATAGCTAGTAAACAAAGAATGTAACACAAAACTTCCTTTAAAATTCATATAAGTTACAGTGTTATTTAAACTAATACTAAATGAAAATCCCCGCAGTACATTTCGGTTTATTGAAAATATCTGAATAGTTTATTTAACATGATATTAGAATTATTTCTGTACTAACTGTGTTATCCAATTTACCGTACACATCTACTTTGTAGCAACTTGTAATTTTTTATGCAGAATTTTTATGTAATTTATTTTAAATACTTTAACTTTTGTCAAAGTGTATTCATTTGTGTTTCGTACGCTTTAATTATGAACCTTTAGTTTAAAAAAACATTTATTAAAAAATTTAGTTGACCGAAACTAAAAATTTATGACATAGTCCTGAGACATTGGGTGAACAGGGAAAGAGTCGCTGCACAATAACGAAAGGAGAGCATAAAAGCACTGAATAAAAACAAGGTAATATGATTGCGTTGGCTGACTGTCTAACGAGAAACTTCTGGTTGGAAATTAAATTGGAAACTGGATGTATGGAACTGGAGATAGGATATTAAATTGGAAGCATGGTTGTTAGAACATGATATGCATATTGATGAGGCTGCAAGTACAATCGTAATAATTAAAATGACGGTGCAATAACATTAGTGGAAATTTATTTATTATGGCGCAAGAACAGTTGAGGCAAGTCAGTATGCTTGAGAACGGTATCTAACACATTGATTACATACCTTTTTTTCTCCTAAAAAACCAAAAGAAGCACTTAGTGAGAAAAGTTGAAAATTCGCGAGATCCCTAGTTCCTAAGTTGTAAGTTGGTTGGGTAAGAGCGTTAGGCCAACTTTTGGTCGTAGCGCTCTTACCAATACACAAGGGCTAATTAGATAGGGGCCTACAGTGTAAAGCCGATTCGGAATAGCTACAAACATCTGACAGTGCCTAGAAATTGAGAAAAGATAGTGAACGCGAAATACCAGGTCAACAAAATCTTGACTTTCAGATAGCTGTTATTTGTGTTTTTCATTTCCCTCTGAGTTCTTTTTCATCCGTTTTTCAATCTACCTTCACGGTTTGTAGTATAAAGGTACTATTAGCATTTATTTATTTATTTATTTATTTTTAATGGAAGGCCAATTGACAACAAAGGTCTGCCAATTGCAGTTTTCCCTTGTAATAACTAGATGGAACTATCTAGAGGTCCATGTGAGTAAATGAATATGTATGGCAGAAAAATCTCTTTTTTCTGCAAGATATTTTATTTCAGTAGTAAAGTTGCATTTACAATGGTCTTAATACGACTCAGTGTATCGTGGAGAGGTATCCTTTGAAATAGACGCAAAATCCATGTTCGTTGGCGTCAGTGGTTATTATTTGGCGGTGCTCATGTGTTTCCTTTGTCTCTCAGCAGGTGCCAGCGCGAAACGTTACGGGGTTCTCGCCGCCTCTTGTTTCCTTGCGGGGAACCGCGACTATCGCCAGGACTATCTAACTCGGAACGCGAAGGTTAAACGCGATAATCGGAAAAGTCAATAGCGAAAACAAGGTTAGCAGGACTGCGAAGTCATACATAATGAATAATCTTTCGGCAGATGGGTTAGTGAAGCTATTTTTTGAGATCGAATTTTCATCGGTGCATTAAGAGGATCTGACCTATAACGCAATCAAACTCATGTGATGCCACCGCAGCGTTCCGCTCAGCTACCCCCAATGCGGAAATTCTCAGCGAGAGATCAATACAAGAAAGAAAACGCTGGGATAGAGACGAGAAGGGTTGAACCCGCGCCTGGGCCGGACTCTACATTTTAGAATAGACAGGCGGGTGCGGGACCACCTTGCCATCCTGTTTCGATACAAATCAGCCTAAAATATAAAGAATATTAATTTGCAGGAACTGTTTTCGAGATCTCTATTAGTTTTATTGAAAAAGAAATAACTTATTTCTAGGCTAATGACTTATTATTATGTCTAAGTAGTTATTTAAGTAGCTTACGATTTTAAAGGAACACTAATAGATAGTTTAAGGAACAAACGGTTGTACAAATACTTGTCTTTTTGAGCAGTTTAAAGGGAAAATGATTATAAGTGATCTTTTTGTAGGATTTAATGACCAAGGAGGAGAAAAGTTATTACGATCTAATGTTTGCTCTCATTACCTGGGAAGAGAGGGAAGTCCCGGATAAGCCTTTGTTTACTGAGTCTCTTTGCTTGTATAAAACATTGGTTAGTCGCTCTTTCTTTTTATACACAGCATGCTTTGTCAAAACAGGCATCACTCATACGTACCGTTAAGAATTTTTTTTCTCCTAACGTTTTAACCCACTAGTGAAAGATGAGTTGTTTAAACATAGATCATTATGTTCAAGGTCAACTTTTAAATCTGATTATATTGATACTTTGTAAACAGTTTTATGGTTTTAGTGTTGTGAAGGATTGAACAGCCTTTTACAACGACATAATTGATACAGACTTGAGTGAAAGTCGTAAGAGATTATGAAAAACTTCAGTCTTAAATTTCAGGATTCAGTGAAAATTCTGACTTTAGAGCGTTTATAGATATATGATGCATGCCAAGATATATACAGGAGGTTGCCCAAAATATTGGGAATACTACACTTAAAAAGGGAATTTCGTTCCTGTTGATTTAAGAGCTAATTGCACTTATGGCCACCACTTTTTTGGGAAATCGTTTAGCTTATGTTTTCAAGACTGTGTTTGACTGCCTTTTAAGTTGTGATTTGCAAAAATTCACTCACGGTGGAAACAAAATGAGCAATCTGCAGAGTTCTAAAAAAAGGCAAATTGTAGGTGCGTGTCTATTTGGTGTTTCGGCAACCGCAGTTGCAAAATTATTGGGGGTATCGATAGGTACTGTACCTGACTTCATGACAACGTACAATGGTCGTGGTAAAACACACACTGTCTGCGAGACACAATTGTGGAAGGAAAATGAAACTCACTGACAGAGATAGGAGTACATTAAAGACTATTTTTACCTCAAACAAAAAGACCACTGGGACGAAAATGACTGCTATGCTTAATATGCTTGTACAGAACCCAGTTTCAATTCATACAGGGAGAAGGGAATTGCATAAGCAAAATATTTACACCAGAGCTGCTTTTCTAAAACTCTTTGTGTCACAGATGAATGCAAAACGTAGACTATAGTGGTGCTAGGAACATAAGACATGAAATGCTGGTCAATGGAAACAAGTATTGTTTTCAGATGAATCAATCCTCACACTATTCCCCACCCCACCCCATGACGTGTTTACGTGTGGAGAACACTGGCAGAAGCTTACAATCCAAAGTATCTCCTTCCAACATTAAAGCATAGTCGAGGTTCCGTCATGCTTTGGGCGGTCATATCGTGGTTTTCAGTAGGTCCCATTATCACCTTGAGAGGAAGGATAACTAGCAATAACTATTTAACCATTTAAGGCGGCAATGTCCCTTCTGTGGAGCAGACAATGTTTCCTGTGGAACAGTGGTTCCCAACACTTAGAAGTCTGCGTAACATTAAGCCATAAATTGAACCATGTGCGGACCACCACCACCCTTCACCGACCTGAGGGGGGGGACATTCCGGGGTGTGTCGGCGTATAGAATATTCCTCAGGCAAAAGGGATACAGGATTAACGTACTCACATTCTAACGTATCATAATCTAATAATAAAATAATTATGTTAAACTTTTAAGAAATTTTAATTCAACACCTGATAGTCATCAAATATATTCCGCCCACCTAGTTCAATGAACATTGCTTTCAAAATCTCTATTTATTTGGCGACTTTTTTAATGCGGTGCAGGACCACTCTCGAGGCTCTCGTGGACCACCGGTTGGGAACCACTGCTGTCGAAGATTATATCTTACAAAATGATATCGCCTCTATTCACAGAGCTGGAACTGTTAAATCATGGTTTGAAGAACATGATGATGACGTTGGACACCTTCCCTGGTCTGAAACAATCACAAGATTTAAACATCATCGACTCACTGTGGTCTGTATTGGAAAACAGCATGAGATCCCGTTATTCTCCTCCAGCACCTCTCAAGGAATCGGAGCAGTTTCCCCTGAAGAATGTGCAACATACAACCATCCAGAACTTGTATGCGTCCATTCCCAGGATTAATCAAGCAATTTTAAATGCCAAATGTGCTCCAACATCATATAAAGATCGTAATACCAGCTTCTGCAAGATGTTTCCATTATTCTGGACAAACCCTGTACATTCAGTATGTCAAACTTCAAAAGCCCCAACAACGTACTCGGAAAATTTACTCAAAACCAACATTAATACAAGTGTTTTTACATTTATACTTCAATCTTTGTTCTTTTAACTAGTTGCAGGTTTGTTTAGTGCTATATTTTAACGTCCTCTAATGTTTAAAGTATTCGGGAATAATTTGTCTGTTGGTATTGATGGCGATGCCCTTATGAAGAAACAAAAACATATAGCATTTGACAGAGCTTCAAATATTGCTTCCAATGTCACTTCTGGATAAGTTACGTCATTCGCGTACGAATACGTGTATACTAAATCATAGTATTATCACAAGAATTAGAACATTCTAAGTTTGAATAAAAGAAATTCAATTATGCAAATGAAGTTCAACATAAACTTTCAATAGATTATGACTCGGGTCAATGTTTGTTTCACTCGCACCCGAGAAATCGGATCAGTATCTAGATCATCGGCTCTTAACCTTTTTAGTGCTTTGGACCCCTTTGATAGTCTGGTGGAAGCTATTGGCCCCTCCTACTGATAATAAATACTCACATAAAGAATCGATTCAAACATAAAATGTGGTAATGTAATAAAAGTACAAATAGTTTAAATATCTAATTATATTAGAAGGGGAAAATATATTATTATATTACAAAAGCTAATTTATAATTTAATAATTCATTTATACTTAAAGGACGTATTATTTACCAAATGACAGCTGCACAGTTGTACTTCTGTTTGAATTCAAATTCAAAGGCTACTGCGTGGTTTTGTTTTTAATTTTCAAATTTAACGCATGCATCCATTTTAGTTTTTAAATGAAAGATCTGAAAATGAGTGCTTTGCCGCACGAGCGAGTTCCTGGACTAGAATTCTCCTCCAATTCGGCGGACCCCATCCATGGACCATAGGTTAAGAAACCATGATCTAGATATTCTAGACAATTTCGCTTTCCTTATATTTTCAGTCAGTTTGGGGGACCATGACCTTCTGCCTTTTCAAGCACGGTAAAGCCATCTGCCTGCCAGAACGATGCGTGCAGGACGAACGATTCCTTGAACATGACTTTGTGAGGAATGGACTTCGAAAAACGAGTCTCTCCTTACATCACAGGTATAATTCAATAGGTAGAAAACCGGCCATAAGGCTAGGATATCCGGGTCCAAAGTCTGGTCCGTGCAGGAGGTTGTTACGTTCGACCGTTTTGAAGAGGGTTTCGGTACCGTTAGTCAAAATAAGAGAAAATATAATAATATAAAATATCGGCATTGACGATATAAAAGTAATAGAATAGAATAAACTGAAAAAGAATTATTTACAGAGTGACATCTTGAATCATTAGCCTAAAAAACAGATAAGGAGAGTATGTGCCCATAATCAAACAAATTTTAAAAATTCGTGGGTGGGAAAATTGTGCACAACAGAAAAAACAAAAGAGTAAAAATGAAATAAAATAGTTAAAAATATATACATGTCAGTATACAATATCATTGACCTACAATATTCTTGAGAGAATATTCTAAATTAGTTTTTACCCTGTAGTGTCTAGTAATGACATTTTTTCGCACAAAATAGAATAATACCACTCAATCAATTTAGACATACAAATAGTTTTAAGCTCACTATTGCAGCAATTTTCCTCACAGAATCGCAAGATGACAGTAATGAACTATATTAGCACTGAAGACTATGTTTTTTCGTATTTTCCGAATTTACTCGAAATGCGTGTAAAATTGTGACATGATACACTGAAGAACAGACTTTCCGTTCCTAACAAATTTCACTCATGACCATCATATGACTTCTATCTTAGAATGCAGAGAGCGTATGGTAGAAACACATTTTTCATCCCATATTAAAATCAATCGATCAAAGCTCAGCGGGTTAAATGAACCAAAAGGTATTGCTCAAAAGTGAACAATGGAACCTGCGAAAAAATCATCTGTTACTCTACTCAATCTCGGAAGCAGCTGTCGGGGTAGGGGCGATTTTTAAATTGTCAACAGATGTTACTATTCAAAAAAATCTACCCCCGCGATGAAAAGAGATTTATTCAGATGTGCTTTACAAATTTCTAGAACGTTTGGCATTCTGCATAAAACTAAATCGGTAGCTTAAGCAACTGGTGGGGGGGGAGGGGGGGATGAAGCCGTAATACGAGGGACGCTAGGATATTTAGCAAGTCATACATGTACATGTACATTCACGGTATAAGATTTCGAATAAGGTTTTTAATATGCCCTTGTAGAATCGATCCCTAGAGGTATTTATACAGTCAAAGTATCAAAGGGTGCACCTACTATAAGCATTTATGCTAGAAATAATTTATATATTTTCTAGAAACATGTGTTCGGACGATTTTGTCCAAGTCATATAGCTTGACATTTAGCAAAAATTTCCTTCTAGATGCCTCAACTTTATATCATTGGGTTTTACCTTATGTTAATTAAATAAAAATGGGATTGGGGTGTGTGGAGTTAGGTAATTAGTAGACCTGACTACATGGGTTTATAGCGTTGTGCCAAAAAGTCCGTAGGTTTGTATAAGTCCTCAAAAGTGCTAAGGCCTACTTTATGCTTTTGTGAACTCTAGACTTACTGCGATTTACACTTCATCACCGAGACAGCCCAGATGATACAATACTGGCCTCGAAGATAGAAGATCCAGCCTCGAAATCCAGTGTTGCAGTCGTTACAGTGGAGTCCGACCGTTGGAAGGACCGGAAAGGGGCAGAAAAAAATGCATATGAGAATTCTTTGTGGTGGAAAAAAATTTAGCATTGTTAGAAAATTAAAAATAAATAAATAAATGGGGACAAAGTCTGAATTGCAATATTCTGCGAATTTGACTTTTAAAAAAGGGTGGGGGGAGGGAATAGTCAAGAAAAGTTACTGAGAGTTATACTGTCTCACGATGCCAGTGTAGTCCATGTGATACAATAATGCCATCCTCGAGGTTGGGAGAGAGAGGTTTTTGTCCCGGTCGTTCAAAACGGTCGTTACAGGCACATGACCATTGAAATGAACAGTAATAGACAGCAAGGAAGCATTTGTAAAAGTTAATGGTAGGAAATAATCAACATCGTCAGGAAATGAAAATAAATAATCGGAAAAAGAGTGTTAACAATAATCTTTATTTTTGTCCTGAAAAAAAAGTGAAGTAAATATACGAGAAAGTTATTGAGAATTATATGTCTTCGGCCAGGATTTGAAACAACGTCCTGGCAGACGGTCGTTACATACTCAAAAAAAAAAAAAGGCTAAACGTCGACTTAATATTTCTCGTGTCAGTAAAATTATTTAGAAACATCCACATTATTTACCAAAGAAACCTCTTTGTAGTCCCAGAAGGATATGTACAGATAAATAAACATTAAGGATATAAATTTGTAGAATTGGTTTAGTTGTATCAGTCATTCACCTGTAATTCTTGTGCAATTTTCTAAAAATTGACCATTGTTTGATTTCACCCCAGTTTCTAAGAACTGAATTTGTGTTGAATTCTGCTCAGGCAGACATGTCTTCCTATCCTTGGAAGTCGCAAATGAGAAGGGTATCAATAATTTGACTTTGGCCATAAACATTGACTATGGCCGTTTCAAAGTAGACACGCAAAATAATTATTTTCCTTCATAACATCAAACTAAATTTGTGTTAAATCACTAAGCAGCTAAGAGCGAATTTAATGACTTTTCCCCTGATAAAGTTTTAATATAAAGTACCCAGAAAAGAAATCAAAAGGTATTAATGTCATCTTAATATAATAGTACCAGTAAGGCATAGGCGGAGCTGTGAGTGAACAACCTTTGCAGGTCGCCTGCGCATACTTCAAGGAGGCAAAAGATCCGCGTGGTTAGAATCTGCCTTTGGTATAAAATACTGTGTCTACAACATAGGCTACGGCTATACAAGTTATTAAAATCAATGTTAAAACAGATTAGAAAAAACGTTATTTCCTTTCTTGAATTTTTTAGTTCAAAATTTTTAATGAATTAACAAGGAGCTAATAACGTATTTAATAATTTTTTCGTAATAAAGATTTAGCACAAGATACCAAGAAAAGGGACGAAAATTAGCATGAACACATTTAAAGGGTAACACTATCCATTGCCTGTATAGACTGCTATCAATTTCTGCTGAACTACAGAACGTAGACGCTTGTATCTTGCCATTCCATAACGTTAGTAGCCATTACCGTATTGAAATAATAGTATTCATAGAATCTTCAAATTTCCTTTGGTGATTTTTCTCCTTGTTTTCATTCCGAATTTCAATCCAATTTCCTCTATGCATATTCACACCAATAAGATAATTCCAATATTTATTTCTCTATGGCAGTGATTCTCAACCACTGTGCCGCGGCACTTTAGTGTGCTGCGAGATTCTTGAAGTGTGCCGCCACTGTGAATACCCATACATAAGTGACGTCAGACAAGTAGTTCAATCAGTTCTACCTTCCTAGCGCGGACTGGCTGAACCAATGTGCATGACTATTACAGTTTGGACTGGTAACTGGTAACTCAAGACTATTACAGTTCTGTACTTTTAAATCTAGATCACGAAAGAGAGTAACATTATCACTTTTACTTCCAAATATAAATGACGTTATGAAAAACAACAAGCTCAAATTTCGCATTAAATGCAATTTGTAGTTAAATAAACATTTTGTTTACTTTGTAACGCAATTTCATTTTATATTTCAATGAAAATTATTTCGTATGCTATTTTTACAAAATATATTATAGGTATAATTATATAAGTAAAATTCTTTTAAATTTATCTACTGTTAGTGTGTCGCCAAATTTTAAAATTATTAAAAATGTACCGTGACGAAAAAAAAGGTTAAGAAACACTGCTCTTTGGTTATTGGATGAGTCTAGAAAGCCGAGGAATTCTGATTTAGAATAGTGGGGAAAATTTCATGTACTAGTGTGAAAAAAAAAACTTCAGAAAATGACCTAGATATACGAGTAAGTATTTAAACTGAATCCAGACTATTTTGGCATCCGAAGGTGTTGTTAACGGCTGCCTGACAAACTACATTACAAGCTTTGTGCTTAGTTTCTATTTTGTAAGTAGTAGGTGTGAAAAAAAACATCTTTTCTTCCTTTACTTTACGAAAGGAAGATCGTGCTTACGAATTTCTCCACTTCTTTGCTACTATTTTTAAAGAAAGAATAAATGTGATTATCTAGCTACCTTGCTTGCGGGGGGGGGGGAAATGGAAGTCGAGAGGGAAAATCGTGACACAGAAGTATGCGGCAGATGGGGCGAAAATCAACTCCGCAAGGCCTAGCGGACAAAAAAAAAATTCCATAAAAACGGGGAAGTTTTAAACGGTAAGCGTTCAACAAGATTAACATTTTTGTCTCTTGGCAACATAAAACGGATTCCCTCTGTTATGTCAAAGAAAAAAAGAAGAGGGAAAAGCAAATTAGACAGAAAGAAAAAAATGAGAGGGGTAGTGAATATTTATTACTTTGTGCTACTAAAGCTCTTTCTGCAATTTGGCTTGTATTTCCAACGGAATCTGCTCAGCTTCCGAAAAGAGCGGGGACTGGGAAAAGCCTCTTAAGAATAAAACAAAAGTAATCTCTAATTGAATTAAAGAAAAAAATACATATAGTCTGTGCACTTGCCCTCAAATTCTGTTAAGGATAAAGTAAGAGAGACAGAGACTCGTTTTTGCAGTAATAAATCCAATAATAGAAAAATTTCTTCGCTACATACATTACAGCATTAAGGGTCAGATCTGACCTTATGTGAAATGATGCATACAAAACCCTGAATTAAAATGTACTAATCATAAAGCTGAATTAATGAAATCCTTAATTCGATAAAAATAACGTTGAATTAAGGATTTTGTTTTGTCATTTACGGGTTTATCTACAGTAAAAAAAAAATATTTTGATTTTTTATTTTACTTCAAACTTACGGTGTTGAAAAAAAATTTCAATTTAAAAGGTTTTTTCTAGAGTTCTTGCATACTCTTGTGGTCCAGATATAATACTATCGGTTGTAAAAGAGCCTTAAAACAATGGATTCGTGCATGTGTTTGGACAAGCAAGGAAACACAGAGAATTGGCCTTTATCATACATTTATTTGACAATACTAGAAATTTTTTTAAAGTGAAATTAATAATAGAATAAGGTTCCCCTTCATATTATCATTTAATACATGGGGAATCAGAAACAGAGGCAAAGTATTCGGTCAAAGCAATTATTTCTAGGATCTTTCGGGAGGCACTTACTACTGTTGAAGAATACAGTAATGAATGATTTCGTTGACAGGGGCCCACGTCATGTCATATGCAGCAGCACCATGTCGGATTCCAGGACTTTCTGCAAGACTTCGAGACAGCTCAATCGGCCTTGTATAACGTCCGAGCTCCAGGGAACCGCAAGCAAAATCGTCCACCTTCTCTCGTTTTTTTTCCCTTGGAGGAGCTGTTCTCCGTTTAGCGGGGCCATTTTGGCCCGCCCCTTTATCTCTCATTGGACAGTGGGCTGCCTTTCTCTTAACAGTTCCTGCCCCAATTGGTCCCTTATTTCACTGCTCGTGTTCACAGTCTACCAAGTACCTCCCCACCATAATTTTTGTTTGAAATACAACTTTGACCATTATCTGAAAGTTTTAATGTGGGCCATAAAATAACGTCACCATCTATCTTGCAATATTTATAGGCTTTTGATCGCTATCAATGGCCACACAGACAGCTATTCTTTTACACCACCTTAATGTTCAAGTCTTTATTTATTTTTTTGCCACTGAAGTTGTTATAAGAGTTTTATTATTGACCGTCTCTCGACCACACACCGCAGTGAATTATAACACTCAGCGCTTCTACAAGTACCATTTTTAATAGTATGATGTAATGCCATGAAAGTAAATTACTGTTGTAGAGTTCGCATTTTCGGAGAACAGGAAGTGACGATATCGAATCTTAGATCAGGCGAGTTTTTCGGAAGATCTAGAAAGGTGGAACCTTCAGTTAAAGCCAAGTGCTCTCCAGTATGACTTATATCTCTCACTAGAAGCAGTGCTGTAATTTAGGGTAATAAAGTTTAAATTCCTTGGTACTTTTCAGTATCTTAAAAATTTGAAATGAGTATCGGCAGGGCCCGATTTAGAAAATTTTTGACTATAGGTACAACTCGGGATGGGGGCCCCCTAACACTGATGAGGGCGTAAAATTTCCAAAATTGACGCACAAAAAAAAAAAAAAAAAAAAAAAAAAAAAATCAAGAATCATTGTGAAAGTACCATTTTACCAAGAAGTGGCTATTTGAAGAGTAGAAGGCTAGAACATTATCAAATAACAAAAAGCAATACAACATATTAACTTCATCATTAAAACACCAATGCAATGCAACCAGAAAAACTTAATCCCTTACATACACTATAACATGTATATGATGAACTATACATATCACTATACATATGATGAACGAATCAATCAAATTTGTAAGGATATATGAAAAAATTGCTATTAAAAAAGGTAAAATAAAAAAAATTGAATTGGGAATTTTTCTCTTTTAAAATAAAACTTTTGGGGCCCCCCGAATCTTGGGGGGGGGGGGGCCTAGGCCCGTGCCTACCTGGCCTAATGGAAAATCGGGGCCTGAGTATCGGCAAGCAAAGACAAGGCACTATTGTCTGTTTTTAGTACATTGTTCTCTAGAAATAAGTAAAAGCACCGAAGTAAATGGCAGGATATGCTTTAAAAATTGATGTTGAGATAAGAGCTGACAGCAGTTATAAAAAAATGAAAGTAGACAAAGCAGGACGGATATGTCATAACGACGAGAATGGCTTTAAAAACCTTTAATAAGAATTTTGGGTGGAGCACAAGCACCAGTGATTCTTCCCATTAAATGTGATTCAATCTGAAAATAAGCAGTTTTCATTTATCTATACAAGCTGGAGCTTATTTGTCCTTAAGTGACTGTAATCATGTAGAAATAAAGTGAAAGTAATGGAGTAATAATAACGGCAATTAAAAAACTCGGTTCGCCATTTTAAATGTTATTGGTTAAATTCATTATTTTTTCATCGTCTGTTAAACGTCTCCAAGGCAATTACTAAGTAACTGTTTGCCAAAGAGGGGGACATGTCAATAAAGACATTCGCATTTAAAGCTCCGTTGTGTACTAACCCTATTGGATTCGCTCACCTCAGTGTTAACCTATGAAGAAAATTTGTCTACCATTGACAGCTGCATAAATGCTGATAATACAATAAATAATGGTATTTTCAGATAGCCTGAACTTTTCTGCACCTTGCAACAGGATTCTTTTTATAAATTTCGCCCACTAAAGGAATTTAGGAGCGTTTAAAACATACTATACCAGATTTTTTCCTTGAATAATTTAAATTTTAAAATATTATTTAAATAATAAAAAAACGAAAAATGACTCAAGGTGTAAAATTTTTTTTTATGTTACGGAGTACAGTTTATTAAAAAAAATCTTTCAATTCAAGTTGGCAATCCTTGGACAAATTTTCTCCATAGGTTAGCATTGAGGTGAGAGAATCTGAAAGGGTTAGTACACAGCAACTTTAATACACGAGAATTGTTGGTTGCTTTCAATGGGGATACCGTACAGACGAACGACAACACCCCCTGGTGCCACCTCTATTTTGGCCAAGCACCCAGAGGGTCGACATCTTTGGGGATAGTACCTTTTTCCACTCTCTGTAATCCCATAGAAGGGCTTTCCTGTCTATGGATGTAACGTGTCAATATCCGGCATAAACGCGAAGGTATTTAATAGCATTCGTCGGAATTCGAACCGAGTATCCCTGGTTACAAACCAACGCGCTACCACTAGGCTATCTTGGGTCTGCTAAATAACTTGATTTATTAGAAATTTTGGCGAACGCTGAAAAAAAGCCAGGAAGGAAAATCTGACATATTTATAACGAAAGCATCTGAGCGCTAAAAACTGGAAATCTTCATGGAAAGTGATTCAGATCGCCATAACGATTTGTGCGTGAGGCAGACGATCAGTCTAGTTGTCTTGAATGGTTGCACATGATAAGCAATGCTGTTGGAATTGCATGAAAAAAAGGAAGAGTGTATAGATGTACAATAAACTCTTCATGTAAATATAATTTATTCAAGCATGAAAAGATACAGTTTATACATCAGTTAAATGGCTTAGATACTTATCTATAAGAAAGCCTATAATTGTAATACATCTTTGTTTTTAACTTATATCATTTTACTGTAGAAGTAGCGAAATATGTTTGTAAAATTAACAAATGCACATTTGAACGTAGGGAATAGACTACGTTGAAGAATCATCTTAATAGGTGTAACGAAAACATTTGGGGCATTTCAGATAATTTGTGGCAAACCAATATCTAATTTGCGACATAGCTGGACCCTGAATCCTACACGTTTCCAAATAGTAGCTAAATTTAGAGCGGCAAATTATACGTAGCATTTTACTGAAATCTTTTAAATGTCTTATCAAGAGAACAACTTTCAAGTTCAGCAAAATAGTTTATAATGATTCACATTAAGTATTTTTATCCTGGGTATTGGCAACATACATCACGAGAAAACTACGAATCTATCCAATTACATCCACTGTTTCTCAGAATAAAGCTAAATTAAGTGACATTATAAAGTGAACACAAAGTCATAATAAGCATTTTTGTCTGTTGAGAACAAAATATTCAATATTTTGATCATAAACGTATTATATTGAGGAACATTTTTTGTTTTTGATTTATCCTATCATACTTAAACACAGTACGTAGCTATTTTAAATTTTTTAATTAATTTTTTTTGTCATTTATAGTCGAGTAAAAATAGCTTAAAAATTGGCTAAACCTAGAAGTAATTCTAATATAATTTCTCTTGATGGATTCTTATATAAAAATGTATGAAAAAGACAATGGTAAAAAGTCTACCACCCGGCGGGGCTGCGTAGGCCCAATATTGTGGATTTTCCAAAATAGCCACCGTGTTATGTGAATTGAAAGTTAAGATCAACATGGAGGCATATATCATCTTATTTTGAAAGGAAACCTATTTTTTAATTACAACTAGTGTTAATTCTAAATATAAACTGTATTATTATTTAAAAAATCATTTACATCTTCAAAAAAATATCCATACTATTATATAAAAGAGGGGTTTTGTGAGTGTTTGTGTGTAGTCACATATTTTCCGCAAGAACGCAAAAACTCATTAACCGACTGGGCTGAAATTTAGCATGAGATTAGTTAATACTCTGATCTACACAAAGGACTATTCGTGTTTCAAAAATCCCATCTCTTAGGGCTCCACCCCGCTGACCTTAAAAGTTCCAATTTTATTCTTATGGACATTGTTTTATTTTCATGATTACCATGGAAACAGTAAATGCAATGGAAAATCTTAAAATCATCTTGCTTTTTTATGACTACACACACTCACGGACACTACCTTAAAAAAATATAGTATAACATTATTATAAAAAAAACACATTTTACATCTTAACAACATTTATTATAAAATAGTGATTAATTTGTTTTTATCATAGCTATTTCAATTCCAAAAAGTTTTACTCGCGTTACATATTACAGTGATTTCTTTTATTGCGGTTGTGGTCTAGTTAGTCCTCCTCATCAACATTGACACATGCAGAATTGCAGCAGCTGATGCCTCGAAAATCGGTGCAAGCACTTGTACATAACATTCTTTGCCTTCTACAAATGCATTGTCGGGTAGAACATTGATTTGTGGTACAACCGCATTTCACGAACTTCATGAAATTATCTGGCGCTGGTGCTTTTGACATCTTTATAGGTGTTAGCCTTCCTTGGCTTAGTTCCCAAACTCATTCTAGTAGGTCAATTTCGATGCCCAGCCATTGTTGAATTTGATGGTACACTCTTAAGCTGTGAAAAGAATTTGCATCTGTCGTTGGAGGTAATGATTCTGGTTTTACATGACTGGTGGATTTAGTTGCTTTTGCTGTGAACATTCGAAGTCTAAGCCCATTCAAAGTTTCTTCGGGACCACCTCGGTAAAGATATACCATGGCTATATTACCAGCATTTTCAATTTCATTCTTAGTTTTTCCTCCCAATTTGAAAATAGCAGCCTGCTCTTTAAATATATCACTTTTCATTAACAATTTTATTGTATCACTTTTCCCAAGGCCAACAGGTTTTGAAGTTGTATCACAACCAAGCATTGCGTGTGCAAAGAGTATGTGGTAACAGATATCTTCTCCAAGTATGTGCCATATTCTCTTGATGTCATAGATAGTTTCACATTTTGAGGAATTTTTTGGCTGGGGTAAAAGAAAAATGTCATGGGAATCAGGGTGAACGTAATGAATAAGTAAGATCAGGAAATCTGTGTCGTCTCCAATAATTGCTGTAGGGTGTGTCTGAGCTGAAAAAATACCTTCTTTCACAATCATAAGATCTGCATCTGCCTGCGCTTGTTTGACGGAACACCCAGCTGCTTCTAGTTTGTTCGCAAGATGAGTTATGAAAGCTTGCTTGTTTATGCTATTAGAAAAAAATAATTCTTTCTTCATACTGATCTGCATTGATGGTAAGAAATTTACTTGTGGTCCTTCAAAACCTACTCGCTTTTGGTGAGCCTCTGATTTGGTAGAGAACATGTCTCCATAACCATCGAAGACAACAGCGTATTTCCTAAGAAGATACTTCTCATAGGCAAGAAAAATGTCTTGCCCTTGACTCCAAGTTATTTGGTGAAGCAACCATCCCCCATCAACAATAAAACGCAAGTTTTCAGGTTTGCTAGTGTGAGGGCCAACTCTTTCACGAATAAATTTTGCAAGCTGAGATTTCACCGACTCCCTCATTAGCCCACACTTGCCAAATAGAGAAGCAGGATATGTGCAGAGCTCATAGCAAAACATCTGAGTTAAGTCTAAAGCATTACTCTGTGCATAAAGCAATAGGCGTTGGAACAGTACCTCAGGATCAATAATAAATGTCTCGTATTTTGATTTAACAAATTCAACTGATTTCAGTAACTTTACTTGTTTATTCCTCTTGAAAGAGAACGTTGAAACTGTTTTGTCTGTAATTTTTTTTTAACGATTGCATTACCAACCTCCTCTGCTAGTTCTGAGTTAACATCATTGCCATAGGTTACACCTATTACTACATTGCGTAAATTTAAGTCTTCTTCAAAAATATACAGGTGTTCCACATAATCAAGAACTTTTTCAGTGTAATCATTATCGCGTGAAATTCTTGAACTGGACATGGATACATGTTGATCATAAACTTCTTGCTTTACTCCTGAAAAATCTTGCATACAACTGTTCACATGAGCACATAATGGAAGTGACGTTACCCACAGAAGCTGCTGCTGTTCGGTCATACCTTTACCGTGGGTCATTCCGCCATATCCTTTAATGTTCTTCATTAGAACTTGTTCAGTTACTAGGTCCGTTGAAAGGCCTCCCCAAAATCTGACAACATGCAAGCCATTAAGGTTTAGTTACAGTGGGTTGAAAGACACGGTGCAAAACTTTTTTTTAACGCATATAAATTCAATTGCAACAACACTACTGAACACAAGCATAACCTAGACAAGTTATTTACAACAAAAATTGATATCACCATATTACACAATACTGTCAGCTGGTACAAAACAATCATTACTGCCAACTTAAAATCCATAAAGCTAAATTTCCTCAAATAGCAATAATATATTACAATTGTTTAGGAGCTATTTTTCCTAGTAAAAGTTACTAAAAATACTTGTTATATACTAAAATTTGCGCAATTTAATTCTTTAAATTTTACTAATTTGTATATTTAAGTTACTTGTAATACTTTAGGACTTATCTATACTTATATATAAAGAGAGAGAGCGATTTTGTACGTGGAGGGTAATCTCCGGAACCACTGCACCTATTTGAAAAATTCTTTCACTGTTTGAAAGGTACATTATTCCAGATGGACATAGGCTATATATGATGTATATCTGATCAGTAGAAATAAAGTTGGGGGGGGATACTCTAGATTTGTGTGCACGGCCGCCATCTTGGATTTTTCCGCCAGGGTTTGGCGCATTTCGCATGGCGATAATTATTGCGTTCTGGTAAAAATAACCCAATGTCAAATTCTCTAATTTTAAGATCAAACAGTTATTTCTGATGTGATCTTTTAATTACAGTATAATAATTTTTGGTCAGATCTTGGCCTTGACCTGGAAATCTGAGTCAAATTGACTAGACTCAAAAGAGTAAATTATTTTTTAAACTAAGAGTCTTTTTGTTGAAAATTTTTGAATCCATTATCAATTTTTCGTTAACTTATTAAATTTAAGTTGCTTTTAATTTTGTTTATCGATTGTCAATTAGTATACTATAATGATACACCATTTCATTTACTTGAAGTAAAAATTATCTGCCATCATTTTTTCGTAAAATGTAAAATACAGTATACATTTTAAATACAATATATTTTAAAATATTTTATAATTCCAAGTTGTAGTGGATTACAAATAAATTTAAATAACTGAAGTTCAACTTCTCTCTCCCCAGGAACCTAAGTTAAAAAGTTAGTTAAGGTTAAGTTATTGGTTTAGGAAAAGTTTTTTTTTTCTTATTTCCAACACAGCAGGATAAATGGTCAAATAATCCTTGTCCCGATTTTATTGTATGCACCAAATATTTGGTTAAGGTCAAATCTGAAGTAAAATTTCATTACCACAATGCCCTAACCAACTTAAAAAAAAAAAAAAGTAGATCTGGTTACTCATCATAAATTTATGGGTTCATAATTATTTTACATTTTTCAAAGCTGAATTTTAGATAATTTTTAAATTGCAAGTTATTTAGGTGGTACGAAAATGCTGTATTTTTTTCTAAATAACAATATATTGGCATAATATTTTGGTGATTCATTGCTATTAGTCAAAGAGTTAGGGCAAACTAAATAGATGGCATTGAAATTTTATCTGTAAGTAAAATTCATTTGACCAAATTTTTCATATAGATCATAATTTGAAAAGGTAGTTTTTAATTAAAAATGACAAAAAAAAATCTCAGTCCAGCGATTAAATGACTTTTCAAAAATATTTCTAAGTTTCACAATTTAAAAAGGTCGTTTTTATTAAAAAAGCTAAAAGAAAAACCCAAAATTTCCAATATTTGAAAATGATTTTTTCAAAAAAGTGGTTTTTATCAAAAACCCAAAAATAAATCTAAGTCCAACGTTTAAATGATTTTTCAAAAATTTTTCTAAGTTTCATAATTTAAACAGGTGGTTTTTATTAAAAAGCTAAAAGTCCAGCATTTTGAAAACACCGCTTAAAACACATTGGCGAGAAATTTTCCACTCCTCAAAACACGGGAAAATCGCCAAGTTGGCGCAAAAAATCAAAGATGGCGGCCGTGCACACAATTATTAAGTACTGTAATATTAATTTGAATATTATTTTAGGTGCTTAAAATAGTTAAAAAAACATTCTTTACTTAAAATTCTTTTTTTATTTTTGTATTTTTATTTCATCTCTTCTCTAATTTTTAGATACCAATGTGTATCTACACTTCTATAATCTAATATATAAAAATGAATGTTTGTATCTCTGTAATTGTATAGAAATCCACAGTTTAGGAGCAACGATCGTGAAATTTTACATACAGGCGTCTTTAAAAACAGCCGAGGGTCTGAAGAACTTCAAAAATCGAAATTAATTACCGTTGATTTTTAATTAATAAAAAACCAAAAATTTTGAAACTAAATGTAAGATGTTACACTTTGTGGAATCACCACTCTGAATATGGCGTCCACGTTAGGCTTAGCTGGCAAACAGCGAGCGAAAAGATAAAAATAATAAAATCAAAAAGTTTCAAGTTATATATTAAACCAGAATAATAAATGAAAATAATAATCTTTCAAGTCAGATTTTATACTCTAAAATAAATCGGATCCAACGGCATATTGACACTATCACACGCGATGGAAAATTCGAATCAACCACGCTAAGTGTCACAAGATCATTTTTAATCGCTACTGCAACCCCCCTCGCTTATGTCTTTGTGTCTATTGAAGAGTTAAAGACTAAGCTTCTATCCTGCTAACTTATTTCTAACTTAAAACTCCTCTTACTCCATAAATACATGTATATTCACCAACCCATAGCAACTTTCCAGTAATTTTAATACAAATATTCTCCTATTTACATAATACACCAGCATGTTATTGTGGCGCATTCGGTAAGAGCGTTAATTTACTATACAACATGACGCGGGTTCGAATACGGATCGTACAGATTTTGCTAAACCTGTATTTTCAGCTTTTTTATGGAGGCTTTTTTGTTTCAGCTTTTATTTTATTATTTTTTAAATTATTATCATTATTATTTTTATTTATTATTTTTTTTAATTATTTTTATTTTATTTTATTATTTTTAAAAATTATTATTTTTATTTTATTTTATTTTTCATATTATTAATGTGTATAACATTTCGTATACTTTTTTTTCTATGTTATTTATACTGTGTTTATTTTTTTAATGGATTTTGGTAGGTTTATTATAAATTTATGTATTTTATGTTTTACTTTTCAGGAATTTTTGCTCCAATGATAAAGGCTAAATCTTTTCTATGTTATTTATACTGTATTTAGTTTTTAAATTGATTTTGGTTAACAAACATTCGACAATTTGACATTTTTACTTTTCAGCTTTACTTTCCTAAAGACAATTTGACATTTTTCCTTTTCAGCTTTTAGTGGTTTATTATAAATGTATATATTTTATGCTTTACTTTTCAGGGTTTTTTTGCTCCAATGATGAAATGCTAAATCTAGCTGAATTCTGAAGATATTATTGTAAATTTATGGTTTTTTATGTTGGGTTTTCTTTTTATTCATGTGTATAACATTTCACATGCTTTTTATTCTATGATATTTATACTGTGTTTAGTTTTTAAATTGATTTTGGTTAACAAACATTCTTAAAATCCCGGGCAACGCCGGATAAATTATCACCTGTGTAGGTTGATAATTTATAAATTTTAAAACTGTTACCACATGTATATTTACAGATCCACAAGAACTTTCCAATATTTTTAATTAATAAATAACCAACAACTCTAGATTCACAAGCGTACAGTAGATGGCGCCACTATTTTAATTTTTTGTGTGTCTATTTCGTTGTTATGTGACGATAAATTTATTTAAAGTACCAGATAAAGAAATCACATGATCAGCGTTTAATAAATTAAATTGTAAAAATTAATCTTTAAAAATTCACCAAAAATTAGAAAATGGAGGTAAATATGCGAAAAGAATTTCATTTTAAAGGAATTTTTATGATCTTTTTCGTGATATGAATTTTACAACCCTCAAATTATTATTTTAAATGCAAACTTGAAAAAAGTTACAAAAACAGATTAAAAATTTAATTTTAAAAAATCTAAGAAGAATTTTTAAAAAATCTTTCTTAGTGCACCCCTACATTATAAGAAGAATCGCCATGCAAAATTTCAGTCCTTTAGGCTATGTACACATGAGAGCGTTGCAACGCGCGCTCTGGGGCAGTTGACTACTGTTTTTTGACAGGCATATTTCTATTTTTTTACAAAGTGCAGAATAAATAAGATATATATGAAATACATGAATTTTTCAAAATGAACTTATGCGAAATTTTCAAATGTTATTATTTTTAAATTTTTTTAAACATTTGAATTAAAATAAGGGAGTTTGATGTTACATGAAAGATACGCAACTTCGTGCCCAATATGCTAATGTATATTTTTTATTTTATGATTTATGTATTTTATTATTTTTCTGATATAGAACCACAATAATACATTCCCTGAGTACATTATAAATTTACATTTCTTTAAATTTTCTCTCCCCTTTCTATCTACAGATGATATTTTTTGAATGTAATATTTTTATGAATGTTTTTCGTGATATAAATTTTACAACCCTCAAATTATTATTTTAAATGCAAACTTGAAAAAAGTTACAAAAACAGATTAAAAATTTAATTTAAAAAAATCTAAGAAGAATTTTTCAAAAATCTTTCTTAGTGCACCCCTACATTATAAGAAGAATCGCCATGCAAAATTTCAGTCCTTTAGGTTCAACGGTTTGGTCTGTACTTTGTATGTCAGTCAGTCAATCAGTCAGTTAGTCAGTTACGGAACTGTTTTATATATATATATAGATTTTTATTACTATCTCTATATCGTAACGTTAACTTCATGCGCACACATTATTTTTAACTGGCATTCAATTGGCTGTTAAAACTTTATATTTACATCCTATTTAAAAGAAGTAGGGTGTAAATTGTAGGGTGGAAAGTTGGTAAAATTAAAATTTTGTGCAATGTATTTTAATTTCTCGATTAAAAGTAGTTTTTTTCTAAAAATCAATTTATTTCGCTTGAAAAGCTAAATATTTTATGCACGCGGTTTATATTATTATTACTATCTTTATATCGTAACGTTAACTTCATGCGCGAGCATTATTTTCTTATGCTTTTTTTATTATTATCATCTTTATAATAGCTTTATTTTCATATGGTTTTAAGCAACTATCGTTGTTATTCATATTATGTTGGTTTTTTATTAATTAAAAATTAAGGGTAATTAATTTCGATTCCGGAAGTTCTTATCTTTATTTTCATATGCTTTTTCATTTACGAATTATTCAAATGTTGGTTAAAAAACTTTTGCGCAATTTATATATTTGTGTGTGTTTAATTATTGAAATTAATAAATTTATATTTCTGGAGAGGATGTTTCAGATTTTAGTGGTACTATGATGAAAGGCTGAATATACCAAAATTCTGAGGAGTTTATTATGGAGAGAAAAGGAATTTAATATGTAGAGGATGTTTATAGGAGTTAAATGTGGAGAGGAGTTGAATGGTTTGCAGCCCTCAATCAAACACTTCATTTTTTTAAGAGGCAACGCTGCAGTCATATCATTGTTCTATTGGAAATTTCTGCTGAACCTGTAATTGCAGCTTTTTTTTACCCCAATGATGAAAGGCTAATTCTAGCTGAATTCTGAGGAGTTTATTATAAATTTATATATTTATAGATTTCACAAGGTTTTTTTTCTATGTTATTTATACTGTGCTTAGTTTTAAATTAATTTTGGTTAACAAACATTAGAGAATTTGACATTTTTACTTTTCAGATTTTAGTATTAAAATGATGAAAGGCTGAAATTCTGAGACGTGTATAACATTTCACATATATTTTTTATGTTATTTATACTGTGTTAATTTTTAAATTGATTTTGGTTAACAACAAACATTCTTAAAATCCCGGGCATCGTCGGGTACTTCAGCTAGTTGGTTATAAACCTAAAAATGTACGGCGGCCATTTTGAAAAATTCGCCATATTAGGCATACGCACCTCCAGGGAGTGGTAGACTTTTCACCATAGTTTTTTCAGGCATTTTTACATAAGAATCTATTGACAGAAATTATATTACAGTTACTTCTGGGTTAACTAACAATTTTACTCGACTATTAAAGCAAATCATCATTTCTCTAAAAATATTTTTTCTTAGAATGGTGTGTGATATGTAATATATATGTTTTGATATTTTACGTAATTGAAGCAAGAAAACCTAAATTAAATTTCGTTGCACTTGCTGTATGCAATTATTATCTCAATTATTATGAACGAGTTCATACGAATGATTAAAAATTATTCAATAAAAAAACTTTCTTTTTCTTTTAAGGGTACACAGAGAAGTACCCTTGGTGTTGCTGTCAAGTGACCTAAAATTCATAAATTGGTCCAATATCTCTTTGTTACAAAATTTCCCCTATGAGCTTCTAGAGATTCCCAAAATGTTACTCCAAGCTAGAATCTCTTACCTTCCAGCATCCTGAAGAACAGAGAACATCGAGGTTTTTTAAGTTACATCTTTTATCTAGCACACAGAAGTACATCCACTGATCTAGAACAAGAGGGTCAAAGATTTTTTTCGGATGTCAGGACGTTCAAAAAACCACTTATCTTGTTATTTTCTCATCTCAACACGGCTAATTTGTGTTTAGCAGTGTCACCGCAGTGCCTGTTGGCTTTTATTCCAGCCAGGTACTTGATTGTCGTGTCCCTTTTCTGAAAGATTCGGATGAGTGAATATTTTTCTATATCTCTTGATTGTGGTTTTCATCCTCCGGTAAAACTATAATACACAACTCTACCATAATTTTATCGCACTGTAACACTGTAGAACTCTGAATTTTACAAATAATCCCATCTGGAAAACCGGACAAAATTAAATATTCCCCGGATATCCATGGCGCGGCATGGGTAATATGGGCTTCGGACAACTATCAACAAATTATTTGCTGAATATTGTAGAATTAAATTACAAGTATGAAAATACCTTAATGTGAAATCGACTCTGTGGAAGAGATGTCCAGAACCTCCTATTATATTAAGAGACAAAAAATTGAATTCTACTGTAGCAGGCAAATTAGGACTATTTTTTTAAACGTAAAATTTTCAGGTATATGATACATTTATAATATTATATACTCTATATTACTTAATATTGGTATGATATGCATTCATCTTAGCTTAAATGACACTTTGAACAAGATTTTCTATTGTCTCAAGCAGTTTACAGAGCAAGTTGTTTGCACTTCATCATAGTGAAACCACATTTCTGTCATTCTTAACAAGCCTTCACCTGTTGAACAGTTAGTCAACTTTACCGGTGCATGTTTCCAAATCTGTAATCACCAAAATAAATAAATCACATTCTCACCTATTTTTTTCATAAACTTCTTGATAGCTTTTGAATTGTGTATAGGGTGATTCCAAGTTGAAATGTTCCTTTGCCATCAGCGAAAGTGGGCAGAAATAACACAATACTCCCATTTGGATTTTGACGCTTTTTGATGAAATCTTCATGCTGTCAGCTGGAACTAAACTCGCGGATTCCCACGTTGTAAATCCCCATTTCCCTTAGGAAAAATAAATTGAGGCCATATAAAATATTATGAATTACATGATGATGTGAAACTTCAAAAATACGAAATTCCATATTTCATTCATACATGTTACTTCAAACAACCATGTCCATGCAGGGCCGCTCAGAGGAGGGGGGGGCAACTGGGGCACTTTGCCCCAGGCCCCCAACTGCCGGAGGGGCCCAAAAAAATTTTTAAAAATTTATTTATTAGATTTCCTCAGAAAATATAACAAGAGAGCAGTGCAATGAAATATAATAATTATGTTAATCATTCATGTAATAAAATTTTAAGTATGAGTAACTTAATTTGAATGTGTTTTCGTCTCTTTGCATTTTTTATTTTTCTTGGGGCCCCCAACAGAAGTTTGCCCTAGGCCCCGTAAAGTCTCTGGGCGGCCCTGTGTCCATGATCACAAAATTTGTGAACATGGGAACAAGATAATTCAATTCAAAAAGGGTGGCGCATTGGTGATTTAAAAATCGCCATAAGGAATTTTACACCCTTTTGGAGATGAATGGTTTAATAAAGCTTCTTCTGGCGGCATTTTGCTTCCTAACCTTGAACAACAAAATGTCGCTGATCTCTTTTTCCAGTCACTGGAAGACCAGGGTATATATGCTGTTTACCTATATCAACAATATAACACTTTATGGGAGACGTTTGCCCTTATTTTTATTTTGGTCTGTTCTTCCTTTTCATCCACCTTCAAG
This sequence comes from Dolomedes plantarius, assembly GCA_907164885.2. Lineage (NCBI taxonomy): Eukaryota > Metazoa > Arthropoda > Arachnida > Araneae > Dolomedidae > Dolomedes > Dolomedes plantarius. The sequence goes on from OU015492.1 coordinate 148,364,076, forward strand.
AAGTGTTGAAGTTTATTATAAACCCCAGACAAAAAATCGTCCTAAAATCGCTTGTGTTTGTCTTCGCAAGATGAATTTAACTTTTTTCTGAGTTCAGTTTTACCTATTCTAGGAATGGTTTTCCACCTTCTTCTTTTGAATTTCGGAAACAACGGTCCAAAATCTTTTATCGGTAAAAGTATTATTGAACAATAATTTTTCTACCATACGAACAATCACAGATCTCATACAGACATGGAAGTGTTTAACGACCTGAATAAATTTTACCTGTTCCGTTGGAGTCATTTTCAAATTATACCACTGACAGCCCAAATATTATGTGCCTCTGTTAAGGGAACTTGCTTTCATCTGAAGCTAAATGGATAAGTCTTCATCTAAAGCGTTTCAAACTAATATCAACTTGTTAAACTGTGCCTCGCATAAAAGCGGTCTGAGCTAATAGTTCTCACAACCAAATTAAACTTCCTTCCAGATTTTTAACTTCTTAATCAATTTGCTCACTATTTAAATAGTTACAATAATTCAATAATAGAGATTTTTATTAACATTATAAACTGCTTTAAAATATGCTAATAACTTTGAAAATATGCTAAGATTAAGGTTATTATTTTTAATATTCGCTGAAAGATATATAAATTACTTCCAATTATTACTATCCAAAATTGCTTCCAATTATTACTATCCAAAATTACTTCCATAAAATTATCTCGGGGAACTTAATAATTTCTAAAATTAAGCTCATCTGTAACTCAGTAAATTGAACACTTATTATGAAATATTTAATTTGATATGTAATAAAATCTCAAGCGTTATTTGCATTACGCTCCAAGGCACATACCCCATAATAAAATGACGTTTCGAATATGGGTAAAAAATCTTGTTTTCCTGTTTGCTGTTCTCTTATACTAATTAGAAAATATAATGTCCTCTATAAGAGTCATAAAGTTATGCATATTTCATGAAGACCTACCCGTGTAATTTTATCTCTTCCTTTTACAAAATTAATCTTTAAGCTCTATATTTAGGCAGATATACTCCCAAAACACACACTAGGACCCGACAATAGCAACTTGTCCCTACTGGGAAGAATATATACTCACCAATCACCAAAAACAAAAGGATTCTAACCATTAACTCAAAAATACCCGAAGTTACTAAAACCAGTTACCAGTCGACTAGGCTCTTAGGATATTATAAAACTGAAGAGTCTAAATTAAACTGTCAGAAAACTATTTAGGACTACTGGGAAGAATAGAATAGGTTATTATTCAAAACCGAAATATGTTGTTTTGTGTATGTGCAGACAAAAGGTCAATAAAACTGAGGATATGCTGGATAAGAGTCCGGAAATTTACATAAGGATAGTAAACATTAAATTTCGTGATATTATCTGAATTCGGTCGTGACAGAATGCCCAGCAAACGGATGAATTGCAAGGTCAGACGCATCTATTTAAAGATCCCTCAGCATACATAAAATGCCTATTTCGAATTCCAGATTTGAATTCATACGAATGGAAGTAAATTTCGAATTTCGTCTCGGAAGCAAAAATCTATCCACTACTATTTAAATACGTAAATAAATGAAAGTAGAATTACGCCAGAAGAACTATTTCTCCACTACCATTCGCGAGGAGCATTTCTAGATTCCATCACGTTTAGCGAAGGAAGTTATAATAGACATGCTCGTAACACGCGCGTTCTCAAGTTCAAAGTTCTTGTTCCGAAACCAAAACGTTATTGTTCCGAAAAACTTCAGTTGAGGACAGGACCTTAACTGTCGCGAAGAATTCGGTGACTGTTAAATTTAGAGTGTGCTGCTCTCGGCTGAATTGATCGGAAGACAAAACGTGCCGGTCTTTGCACGCACTTATGCACCTCTTGGGGTTTATTCTGGGAGGCCTTGCTCGGGCACTTTGCTCCCGTTCGGCAAAAGAAGTGAAATGAGCAGATAAAAAAAAAACGGTGTCCGGGTGATCAACCACGCGTAACTCCGCACTTATTATGAAATAGCTTCCGCTCGTCTCAAACGATCTTGAAACAAGTTGCATTGATGTGTTTGTTTGCACGTCATCGAATCGTAAAAATATTTTATTTATTTGCACGTAGAAAGGGCGCGCAGATTCACCCCTGATAGGCGATTAAAACTATCTATGGAATTGTTCACGGCCGTGTATTCTTCAGATAATGGTAAAAGGAGTTGTAAATGGCTTTTCGTTACTAAGCATCTAGAGGTGGATTAGCCCTCCAGGATGCTAAGCTCAAAAATTCAGGGTGCTTATTATTACCTGAATTAGAAATAATGATTCAAAGGACCCATTGCAGTAAGCTGAGTTTGAGTGTTTTCAAAAGACTATGGAAAACTTCAGAGACGTGAGAGATAACTTGAAAATTCCCATAACCAGGAACCGTTAAGTGGTGGGTGGCGTCACACCTGGAAAACAAATAAGCACTGAATCTATTGTTGATGGGTGTAAGTCAGTTTATCAATACATAATTGCACAACCATTGAATCGCTCACGTAGATAGGGGCCTAAACTTTGATTTGCTTAATCAATCTAGGAGGGTAATAGGCCACAATAAACGTGTGTGGAACTTTAAAAAAAATAAATAAAGATGTTTAACAGTTAAATGAAATTTCTAGTGCTGATCCCTATGACATTTTTAAAATTTAAGAAAATACTTTTTCAAGTGGAAGATCACATAACAGTGCTAAATGGCAAGATTTATGCTAACACTTTTACATTGCTGTTCTCTTTAAATACTTTTTGTTTCTTAAAATAGTATGCTTTTTATTGAACAAAAAGTTATTTCACACGATTCTCTCGAAAGTGATCATGAAACAAATGCATCGCATTTCCAAATTTTTGGTAGAAAATGCATTAAATGTAGAGTAATCTTGAGCTAGGAGTTGAGCAGAGGACAAACGACCATGGGAGTTTCTCTTGGAATCCAGAATCTAAGAATCTGGGGGTGGCATAGGTGTTTGTAGAAGGAACTCGGCCATGGTTTTCTTTCTATTGATTTGGACATAACCTTCTTTTCCTCGTTTTCAGGGGCTGTCTGTCTGGTCATCTTACAGACTGAAAGATCTGTAAACGATCAATAAAGATATTTGTAAAAGAAATCTTAAGTAGCGTCTTAAGACATTTCAATTGAAGAAAAGCAAAGGTTTGGTGTTTTAAAACGCATAGACGGTTATAATATTAGAACATTAATAACTATTTTAAATGAATTTAAAGTGTTTACTTTCCTGTAAAATTCTGAAAGTCTGTTTATTTCTATAGCATCTTAATGTAGGATTACGTTCCTCTATAACGGTCCTCTGAAAAGCAAAATTCCAGATGTCCTGCGTCGCGAGTTATAATTTTGGCAGCGCGACAAACCCAGTCTGTATCGGTTGGGCAAGTTAAACAGAAAAGTACCGAAATGCGTCAAACTTTTGACATATATATATATATATATATATATATATATATATACATACAAAAGAGGTAAGCAACGATAAGTGATCCTATGTTAATAACCCACGGTAGTTTCGTTAGAGGAGACTACCTGAAATTATTTTTTTTTAATTTATCGAAATCCTACGATTCACTTAATTTGAATGCGATTTTATAAAATTTTAAGGATTTCTTTATGAAGCTATTTAGGCTTAAAATCAAAGAAATTTGGCTTGTAGGCGTAATAATATTTACAATACTTAATCTACCCTAAATTATATATATAATAATGAGCTCAAATATGCAATGATTTGCGTAACGTTTTTCTGTTACGTTTCATACAACGTTTAATTTCCTGCCTACACTTTTATTCTTTCTTTCATAAAAAATAAAAAAATTTTAAAAAAAATTGTGATTAGATAGAAAGGGAAGTGATCCGCTATCGCAGGGATACTCAAACTGCGTCCCACCAAGCCTTTATGTACGGCCCGAAACACACACATACTCATTATCAGGCAGGTGCTTTTGTAAACATAATTTTGGAAAATAGGGCCTCAAAAAATATAAAACTATACAAAAATGTGCCATCTGCTGCTCACGTTGTTTGCGTTGATGTATCTTTGTGAATCATCCAATTCCCAAATGAAATATGCGAAGAACGTATATAGAAATCGCGTAGTTATTCTTACCTTGACGTATTGAGAGTAGGTTGTAGAAAGTATAAATCTGATTCATCTGAAATAGTCAAAAGTTTGTCTCAGCAAAAAATAAATAAACGCTTGAATACATTTAGGTTTTGAGTTTTATTTTTTACATTATTATATTATGAGGTATGTTGTTGTTGTCACTTATGCCCCCTGGTTGGAAGTTCCAGACCAGGTCCATATTGGCTTCGTGCTGAAGCACCACAAAGGTCGGACTCCGTCTTAGCTAGTTGTCCCCTCAATTTTGACCAAGCACCCCCAGGGGTGCTTGATCCAGGGGTGCTTGGTCCACCAACATCTGGGAGGAGTCATACCCTCTCCCACCCTCACCGACCTTCATAGAGGAACTTTCCGGTCTAGGAATTTAACGTGCCGATATCCGGCTTAGACACGGAGATATTTAACGGCGCGCACCAGATTTCGATCCGGGCACTCTCAGCACCGAAAGCCAACACGTTACCGTAGCGATGACTTATCTGCCAACGGGGAGTATGTTGCCGTAGACTACAAGGGGGCACTCCCTTGTAATAATATAATAAAATAACTGTTGTTTATACACATAATAAACGGAATATTGAAAGAGGACTAACAAATTCTGTTCTTACTTTCCATAAACACTGCGGGCCTAGCCGAGCTCAAGCCTCCGGTATAATCGACATAACCACTAGCCACATTTCAATATTCCAAGGCTTATACTAACGGAAATATCTGCGTGTCAGGCTGGGTTGAACTAATGATCAATAGGTGCCGAGCCGGGCTTCGAATTTCAGGCCCGTGCAGACCTCTATTGCAATCGATCGGAATTGGCTTTAAACTGTATGTCTCGGTCTGTTTAGCATTTGCGCAGAGAAGAGATTACTGTAGCACTCAAATGCGACCAACTGCGGTTTCAATGCAGAGAAACGTATTACAAATGTCTGACGTTCTTCGGTCGAATGGTGTTATGGTCATTTCACATTTTGGGGAGTTTTGAAACTGCCATCTTTCGCCATCGAATGTCCGATGTAATTTATACTATCTAATGCCTGCTCTTGGGTGAGACAGAATATAAGACAGAAAAAGTAGGAAATAAATACGACATCACATCTAAAATCTATTGTAGTAGAAATGAAAATTCAAAGCCTCCGAACATGCGAAAATTAAAACGGAAAGGAAAGCAAACTTAGAAATTCGTTGCGATAAAAAAATTTAATTAAAATTGAATTTTTAATCATAAATCTGTCATCAAAAGTGAACTAGCTGGAGGATATTGTTATAAGGTTTTGCAGACGGTAACAGTGGCCCGTTTTAATTTCTGTGGTTCTAAAAGAGTCAAAATTCAGAAAAATTGTCTTATTACTCTACAGTGAGAAGATGTTGTTTAAATTTTTCATTCTGACTAATATATTGGGTTTAAGAAGTACTTAACTACCAGTTATCCAATATTCTTTTGTTTTGAAGAATACTATAACATAATAGTTCAAGCTACTTTAAATGTTGCATCGAAAATGGAAGCTCATTTTGAAATAATTTTACTTAATACCCTTCATGTTATTCATAATTTAAGAATAGAAAATGATATTCCGTGATATTTTGAGAAATGACTCTTTTGTGTTCCTTGAAGTACGTCTGTATGACAAAATTTATCGATGGTTTGCCATTTTTCAAAATACCTTAATTCATCGTTTTTTTTTTTGTTTTTTTCGGTGATTTCCCATGGTTTATACTCATTATTTTTAGAACCCTATCTTCAATTTAGTTTTTTTTTCTTTTTCTACTTTAAAGATTTGTTTCACAATGAATTAAAAATCCTTTATGTCCTTGCAGATGGCAACAATAAAAATCTGCAATGAATACGCCATATATTGTCTAATCCAGTGGTGCGCAAACTGTTTTTTTCCGCGACCCATTTTCTTTAAATAAAAAAATCACGCGACGCCAATGAAAATTTATTGACAATAGCACTTTTATTTTAGTTTGAGAAAATGTTAACAAAGCATAGAAAAACGAAATAAGCAAATTTTAAGAAACTATTTCAAACACCAATCAACTGTAGATTTTGGGTACATATTTACTTTGCGTAATAACTAAAAAAAATGTCTTCCGTACCATCTACACTTGTTTTTTTTTCCAAATCTCATGTAACTAAAATTTCACATTTAAATATTAATATAATCTGTATTTCATTTAGGTAAATATTAGGAAATTTTAAATTTTAAAATTATGATTCATTTTAAAACTGAAAATTATAAACTTCATTTAACTACATAAAATTAAAATAGGAAAAAATTAATGGGAAGGGTGAACCTGGACCTCAGATAGCTTTTGTTCAATTTTTGGTGAAAATTTTTGAGAATGCTACTTTCATATGGACCGTTTATTTTGAAAGTTGTGCAGGTCCATTTTATGTTGTTTCGAGAAAATTTCTACTTTCATAATCAATCGCTAGGCAATTTCTTTTATTGGCCAATTTTAAATTGAACAAACATTGATATTTTTTAAGGTATTAAATATTAACTAGTCTATATATATAAAACAGTTCCGTAACTGACTGACTGACTGACATATAACTCACAGACCAAACCGCTAACCAAAAGTGCTGAAATTTTGCATGGCGATTCTTCTTATAGTGTAGGGATGCACTGAGAAAGATTTTTGAAAAGTTCTTCTTAGATTTTTTTAAATTAAATTTTTAAGCTGTTTTTCTAACATTCTTTAAAGTTTGCATTTAAAATAATAATTTGAGGATTATAAAATTTATATCACAAGAAAGATCACAAAAATTCCTTTTAAATGAAATCTTTTTCGAATCTTTGTCTCTATTTTCTGATTTTTGGTGAATTTTTAAAGATTAATTTTTAGAATTTAATTTATTAAATGCTGATCACATGGTTTGTTTTCTTTTTGTGATACTTTAAATTAATTTTGCGTCATGTGCATAACAACGAAATAGACAAAAAAAAATTTTCTTGCTAATGCGGCAGGCAATGAGACATTATCCAAAAACAAAATATTAAAATACAGTAAGACATATTCCTTAAGCTGTACTATATTAACTGTACTACATTCTTTAGTATGCTCTATTAGATTTAATTTGAATATTTTCATCTACATTATTTTTTCTGTAAAAATATCCGTTACGATTTTTTATAAATATATATATATATATATATATATATATATATATATATATATATATTTTAGATCAATTGCATACATCGATCGTTGGATTTATTATAAATATGTATTTTTTTCTTTGGCATTGATTGCATACATTGGCCGTTGTATTTAATTTGAATGTGCTCCATAGCAAAGTACGGGTATTCAGCTAGTTATAAATAAAAAGTTTACACTAAATTAATCACAAATTATATATCTCTTTCTTTTTAAATGGACTTACACCACTATCAAAATAAACGGTCCATATCATCGTTGTTTGGTTTTCATGGCTACTAATTTTGAAAACCCAGTCTCTCAAATATAGGTAAAAGCGAATGGAAACAATGTAGCCTTGTAAGACTGTTTGCTACCTTATTTAATGATATCATATACTTTTAACACATAAAAAATATAAATTTAAGTATTAAAAATGTGCAATTATAGAAAGCTTAAAGCATTTTTTAACCTAAATAATTCAGTATGATATAAATTTACCTCAGACTATCCGCGACCCCTCCAATATTTTTCATGGCCCTTCTGTGGGTCGCGACCCACAGTCTGTTCACGACTGGTTCAATCTATAAATAACACCAGGAAATATAATTGAATTAAATCTTTAACTGGGATACTCATAGTCAAATTTTACTGAAACTTTTTTTATTCTGGCGAATAAGGAATTTATACGTATAGTTTTGTACTGTTACTATTAAAGACAAACGTAATGACAGTTTTTCTGTAATGTATATTAAAAATTAATTATTATTATTATTTTTATTATTTTAATGCGGCAGGCACTTGTCTCTGACGGTAGGTACTTCTTGAACATTGTCCCATGAAGATCCGCGAAGTTTTGCTGACTACTTTATTATGGGAGCACCGTATAGGTGAGCCAGCATTGCTCCCTATGAGGGGGACGACACGGAAACGACCGAGCCTTATTCGGGATTTGAACCCAGGTCCAACGCTAATCACTATCCTATGTGGGCCACCAAAATTGATTATAATATGATTTATTTACATCTAATATGTATTCATTCTTTTTGTATGATTCATCTGATAAGAATTTGGGGAATATCGTTACCGTAAAATATTTACTAATCTTAAAAATGCTTCCTATAATATAAAATCTTACTTTGGTTCAACATAGCTGTGCGAAGTCTTATTTTCAGCAATAAATATTATAAAATTAAACCGCAGATCTCAACTTAGGGAAAACTCTTGTAACTAGGGCCGGCTATTTTCAAATGGCAGTATCTTTACTTATAACTAACTTACAATAATAAAAATATTTTATATACATTACGTGCTTTATTCTCTTTAAATAAAAATCACATCAAGTGTAGAAAAAAAAATTTGTAAATGATATTAAAAATTTTCAAAAAATTACAAATGGCCCTAGGTACAATAACACTATTGTACCTAGGGCCAGTTATTTCCAAAAACTGAAATTGTTGTTTACAATAAAAAAAGCAATTTGTATGCATTATTTCTTTCATGCACAACTTCTAAAATCTTCGTAAGGAAGAAATGTTAATTGTAGGCAATGTCTTAAAAGAAGAAATGTTTATTATTTCATCACTTTCTAATGTATGTTTTTTCTCCATTGTCTTCTTAATGATCCCACATAAATTTTCTGTTTCAAACACAGATTTTGTAACCTTTTTTTAAACAATTACTTTTTTCAATATTTGTGCTTGAATTTCATTTTTCTCGGAGGTATCAGTGAGACTTCTACACCTGCCAAGTTTTCGTCCACCTCTTTTCTACCAGAGCCCATGGCCCTAGGTACAAGACAAGATTATGGCCCTAGGTACAAGATGTTGTTGTTTTTGGCAAAAGGGCTTCCATAGCCAAAGACCTGCAGAAACCAATCTTTGTTTTTATATCATTTTTTTCTTTAATGATTACAAAAATTATCTGCTATAAATTAAAACGTAAGTTTGCACTTACTTTCACAAAATAAGACTTCAAATCGAAGTGAAAAAATTTTGTTTTGATCATCAAGACTTTCAAGACTTTTAGTTTTGAAATCAAGACTTTCTTTTCTATTTAACTATAGCTTCTTCTTCCTTTCATTAGAAATGGCTGTTATGATTTGAAACAGTGTTGTCCCTCACTCCAATGAGCAAAAATGCTGTAAATTAATAATTATTTAAATAAAGCATGGTGGCCCTAGGTACACGATGGCCCTAGGTACAAGAGTTTCCCCTACTCATGAACATCTGGACGATTGTTTGAGAACGGGCATATCATCTTATATTACCAAATACGAAAAATTAGCTAATTCAGTTCAGAGTCGAAAATCTGATTAAATTTTAAATAAAGTATTTGGGTTAAACGTAACATTTGGGTTAAACGTAACTTTTGGGTTAAACGTAAAATAAAACTTACCACCTAACTACTTCTTTAGCCACGGCAATCAAGAAAGTGAGAAATAAAGCAGATCTGTCTTATAATACTTGCTCTGCAAATATGAAGCAAAACACACTCGATAGAGCTAACGTATTGTATTAGTGATGCAAGGAAAAAAAATTAAAATGAGATGATAGTCAAAATAGCATAGATTTTCAATGAACTTATATAAATGGAGCAAAACTATTTCAGATTCATTTAATGCTGTGTTATTGCCATTGTCTCGTCGCAAAATACAATCTCGTGGAAAATTACATCCAACAAATTAGAAAGAACCGTCAGTAAATCATCAGCATTAAAAGTATATACCGATTTAGAGCGCGGCGCTTCACTGAATAAAAGAGCGCGATAGCGTTTTCACTTCACGGTACCCGAAGTCTAATTTGTAAAGAAATGAGGCATAATTGTATTGATGCAGAGGGAAAAAAAAAGAAAAAAAAAGAGTTCTTTGTCTGGAAAAACTTTGAACTAAGCCTAATGAGAGCTGGAGTAAAAAACGTGACTCGCCTGAAAGGTATCGCGCAACTTCTGAAAAAGAAAAGTTTTTCTTTTCTCCCTTTAAAACAAGTTTACGCGGAAATTTTAAGAACGCGTAAGTAATCTGTGTGTATGTACAAAGTCCTTGGATCATTTCGACCTTTAGAAAAATTCGTGACTCATAAAACAAGAAAAAAACTTCAGATCAATTAAATCCAAAATTACGATGCACGTAGGTGGGTTTCTGACAATATTAAAATTCATGTGGGTTAACACTAGAAGCTACTGAAATTTATATCGGAATATACACTACTAGCCAAAAGTATTGCAAGTTTGAGAAATCTAATATTTTTTCAAGAATAATCCCCCAAAATAATATTTTTTCAATGCAAATGATATTTTTTAATGTCAATATATTAATTAGTTGAAAGACAAGATATGATTAAGTTATTGAACAAAAATAATTATTTAATTTTATAAAAAATAGCATACAAAAAATGTACAGGTTATCAGAAATCGGCACCCATTTTGGTTCCCCGGAATAAAATGAAATAAATAAACAATTTCAAGTTCTGAGCAGAAAAGATAATAAATGAGTGCAATAGGAACGAAAAGCATTTAATATGTTGTTGGGCCGCCTCTGGCTTTGATCACAACAGCCACTCTTTTAGGCATGGAATCCACAAGGTTGTGCAACACTTCTTTCGGTATTTCATGGTGCCAAATTTTAATTATTGTTTCCTGAATCTCTCGTTTTTTTCTGGGATGATTTTGAGATATTTTTCTTCCAATAAGACTCCTTAAATTCTCAACAGAATTTAAATCCGGCGAGTTTCCTGGCCATGGGAGAACATTAATACCGTGTTTTGCAAATTCAGCCTTAACCTAAAATAAGGAATGTTTCGATTTAGAGTTCAGAATTGGAACTCTAATGAAATTTAATTTAATTTCAAAGTTTTTCTTGCCTTTTTCGATGTATTTCAGGGTGCTATGTCTTGCTGAAATACCCATTTCTTCCTTGGGAACATGTCATAAGCACTAGGAAGCGATCTATCCTTCAGCACACTAATATACTGGTCACTCTTCATAGTTCCCTGTACAAAATGGAGTCATTTATTTGACATATGACATGCAGCCCCACACCATTTGGCTTTCTGGGTGTTTTGCTGTACGAACCAGGCAGTCTGGACTCGTACAAAACCTAGTGTTGCAAAACCTTGTGGATTCCATGCCTAAAAAGAGTGGCTGTTGTGATCAAAGCCAGAGACGACCCAACAACATATTAAATGCTTTTCGGTCCTATTGCACTCATTTATTATCTTTTCTGCTCAGAAGAACTTGAAATTGTTTATTTATTTCATTTTATTCCGGGGAACCAAAATGGGTGCTGATCTCTGATAACCTGTACATTTTTTTGGTATGCTTTTTTTTATAAAATTAAATAACTATTTTTGTTCAATAACTTAATCATATCTTGTCTTTAAACTAATTTAACATATTGACATTAAAAAATATCAGTTGCATTGAAAAAATATTATTTTGGGGGGCTTATTCTTAAAAAAATATTAGATTTCTCAAACTTGCAATTGTGGTGATGATAATTAATAGTTTATTAAATAATTAACGTTTATTTTAATATCGGGTTTTGAGATAATTAAGTTAGTAAAGTAAGTAATTAAATTTTAGCAACGGTTATGCTTTGTATAAATAAATTTATTAAGCCTCTGCTAAATGTTTTTATGGTTAAACTTGTGGTGATCAAATATTAATTGATTTGATTAATGTCATCGCATTTGGAGAATAGTGCGCAAATTTCTCTAAATGTTTTGACATTGTGAAGAATTAAGTTGAAATAGATCATCACATGTTATACCTTATTGTTAAAATATTGATAAATTAATAAGCCTTATTTTGAAATAATTGTAAGGTGGCTGGTATGTATATTTGGCTGATGAATTTTACTTCAAAGGTTGAAGAAATTTGGATAAATGGCAAAAATTTATTACTATTCCTTGTTTTTCTTTATTTCCCTAAAACTGACTCTGTGCCTAGCGACAGGCTTCGGTCGCTATCTTTTGCTGGCCGCTGTCCTTGGTAATTTGATATGCCCGGTCTTCGCCATTTCTTCGTGATGCACAACCAAGCCCCCCCCCCCTCCCCGAGCCAGAGAGGGAGAAAGGATTAGAAGGGTACAGCGTCTTGTGGATGGTGGTAGAAAATTTAATATGGCATCGGTACGAGCTCAGAAGATGAAATAAAATTGGACTACAGTTCCAGAAGATAGAAATTGTGGCCTGCAACCTTTCACTCGAACTTAATGTCCCAAATCGTTGGCGCGCTAGCGGACTCTTTGCAATAATACAGGCTGCGCAGAACTACAAGGAATGGAGCGGTGACTCGGGAGCGGGGGTGTTTGAAAAAAGCATTCGGGATCCTGGACTGGTGGAGAGGGAGCGTGGGACCCAAGCTTAAGCCGTCCGGCTCCCGGCCTAGGGACGATGGCCACGGGTGAATTTCTTTTATTTTATTTTATTTTATTTTATTTTTTTAATGTTAGCAATCACAATATGAGTAACAAAGCTTTTTTTATTCACCAGCCACTTCCTTTTAATTCATTGAAATTTTTATTTATTTGATTGTGTTGAGATGATATAAATTTTGGTTTTACAGCAAATGCATTTTTAATAATTGAATTGGGTATGTCGGAAATATGTTGAGTAGAACTTGATTACAAGTTTGATGGTTATAATGTCAGTGAAATTGTTAATAAATTGTTATTATTAGTTTGTAAAGTTGTGTCATATCGGTCCTTGCCTTTGCGTTAATCTTCTGATTTTCAGCCTTGGGTTTTTTATTTTTAGGTAATTTTATTTTTAGGTGTGCTCCAATGTTAGATAAGTAATTTTATTTGATTTAATTGCATTTTCTTTTTGGCTCATTAATCACCACAGTCATGCAACAGTAAGTCGGACCAGTTTTCATAATTAATTGTGGGTTAATGCTACACACAACGCACGTCTTTAAAATGTACTAACCACTATGGCATTTTTGAAGTAAAAGTAATTGAAACTAAATATTAACTGTTAATTGAAGTAAATGAAAAGTAAGGATTCATCTTAATTAGTAATTATTTAAATAAATTTTAATTACCCCCTATATCACATAACCATCGCCATACAATACTTTTGGCCAGTAGTGTATGTGAAAAATATGTTGAGCGTAGCTCGCTACTTCTGGCGTCATCGTTTCTTTCTATAAACCAGTGGTTCCCCACCCTGTGCCCGCGGGCTCACGTGCGCCCGACTTTATTTTGAAATTTCTTTCGTCTGATGTCTCATTTCTTTGTCTGATTCGTCTGATGAGAACTTAAGGAATGTCGTTGACCGTAAATAATTAACTATTCATAAAAAATGCTTCCTGTAAAATAAAATCTTACTTTAGTTCAACATATCTGTGCGAAGCCTTATTTTCAGCAATGAATATTATAAAATTAAACCGCAGATCTCAACTTACTCATGAACATCAGGACAACGACTTCTAGGGACCAAAGGTTTTATTCGCTTTATCCGGTGGTTCGCTATATCCGAACCGTTAAGAAAAATGCTAGAGTTTACAAAATGCACATTTCAATAATGATGTATTAAAAAATGAAAAAAATCTATTAAAAATTATCATTAATGAATTAAATCGACTAAAATCGATTACATTAAACTGACACAATACTAATTAAATTTCGTACAATAGGAAAACTGCGAGTCCAAAATTTTCGTTCGTTATATCCGTGAGTTCGTTATATACCGGGTTCGCTATAACGGGGTTCGACTGTAACGATTTTTAAGCTGCAGATTATTTAGGCAGAAAATTTTTCAAAAGGGTTACAAAATTAAAAAAAAAAATACTCTTGAGATAATATTTTAAAATTTATTATTATATAAATTACTCAATGTTTTCATCTCCCTTGTAGCACCTCATTAATTTTTTAGCTCTTCTTTAATACGAACTATGATCGAGGCAAGAATCGAATCGCCAATAATCTACACGTAAACAATTTTTGTATTATTCTAATTTTCCCGTTTTCTATGCTTATTCGGGAATTAATCAGCCCGGATGATCAGGAGTTGAGCATACTCATTTTTCAAAAATAATTACTGTACTGAGTTAAGGAAACTCGTGGAAAAGGCGATCAGGAACATACAACATCTTAAAATCCGTAATATAAACAAAGGGATAGCTACACGTTTCGAACTTATCAAAAGTTTATCGTCAGGTGTGATTGTCACCATCAGGTGTGATTGTCAGTATCATCAGGTGTGATTGTCAGTATGCAATTGTGAATTGTTCACAGTGACAATCACACTCAATGCTTCTTGGCCTGACGATGAACTGCTATTCAGTTTAAAACGTGTAGCCTTCCTTTTGTTTTTATTGTGGATTTTAAGAAGTTGGGTGTTCTTGTTTAATTATTATACTACTAGAAGGTAACCCGTCATTTTGACGTCATAATACTAATAATGACGTCATAATGGAAAAAGTATATGAAAGTTAAAAAATATCCCGAATTATCTGACAATATTGCATTTAATCCACACCTTGTAAAAGCAAACCCTTTCATTATTCTTTATTTATTTAGTTTTACATGCGATTGGAGTAATAGGCTGCCATCCAACCCGTCATTTTGACGTCATAATACTAATAATGACGTCATAATAGAAAAAGTATATAAGGTTAAAAAATATCCCGAATTATCTAACAATATTTCATTTAATCCACACCTTGTAAAAGCAAACCCTTTCATTATTTTTTATTTATTTAGTTTTTCATGCGATTTGAGTAGTAGACTGCCATCCAGTTTTTTACAGCTCACTACGCGATATGAATACTTGAGCAACTTGATTCATTCACGTTAAGTTTGTTTACTTTCAGAATTCATCGCAAAAGTAAACATATTTTTAAAAACTGTTAAATATACAGCTAAAAGAATCCAATTTTTTTTAGTTCTGCATGTTTTATAGAAAAATAGGCTGAACAAACGTGATTTGATGGAGAAGAAATTAGTTTTTAGGTAAGAAAAAATTTCTGATCGACATCTGAAATTGAAAATAAGCCTAACCGGCTATTTGTTTACTGAGGGCTTCAATTGAAAGATGAGTACAGCCCGGAAGTGTTATACAGAGACAACGGCTATTATATATATAATGATGTATTATACACCATATAGCTGTCAAAATTGCACAAATTTAATGTGAAAACAAAAATTCATAAAAATTCATGTAATTGCTCCACCAAAATCACGTATGTCATTCGGGATTACGTCATCAGTTATGGAACCAAAATTGTGCAAGTTATCGGTCATCATAAGTCGTATCGTGGTTTCTAAATCAAAATATAGAAGTTATTCTTTCTCCATAGCTTTTTCTTTTCTTTTAGGTTAAACACGTACTGTACAACAAATTTTAAGAAACGAGCTGTATTTCTTGTCTCACAACTTTTAAGCCTTGTTTATTGACTTTTTGGTAGAGAGAACGCTGAGGTCTTTTCTAAGCACTAATTCAAGTTTTTCCTCCGTATAAAAATCCAAATACTAATAATACAGTTAAGAGGAAAATGTTTCTAATACCACATTGACACAAATTCTTGCTCTGAAAGTATTCAAATTATTTAAATTCTTCTTTGTAATTTCAGTAAAACCATTAAAATTACCACAGAAATTCACTATAAATAATTGTAAATCAAGCTTAATTTGCAGTTTTTATTTTGAATGTCTTCAAGGTTTTTCTATTCCCTGAATGGTTTCTCTAGTTAAGTGCTATTTTTTCCATTGAAATTTATGTAGTATTGTCTTTAATTCTAAAGAAAAAAAATATTTTTGTTTCTCAAGACAAATTAAAGTGTGTATTGGTGTATGAATATAGTTATTTCATACGATCATTTTATTTTTCTCTTTCAATTCATTCCGGGTTTACAGACAAAGAGTTATCGATTCCTAATCAATAAGTGTCAGTTATTGATTAGTTGTTAATCATATATTTGTATCTGCCGTCTTACGGAGGCAGAAAAATAAATCGAAAACTGATTGGTATAAAAAAATAAGACTAGTTAATTTTTTGTTGTTGTTGCAAAAACGAATCTTTTAAAAAAATTTTAAGTGCAAAGTAAAATTTTAAAAAATTTGTCAGAAATCTTTTAACTGTTTTGATGTTACTCTGTTAGTCTGTGTTACTAGATGAGATAAGGAAATAGTGCTTTATTTCCTATGATCATTTTGTTCTTCCTTTTTTAAACTCATTCCGGGTTTACAGGCAAAGAGTTATCGATTCCTAATCAATAATTGCCTACTTCTTGATTAGGTATCATTCATATATTTAAATCTGCCGTCTTATGGATGCAGAAAAAATTCATCGAAAACTGATTAGTATAAAAAAATAAGACTAGTTAATTTTTTATTTTTTTTTAGAAAAAAATCTTCCGGGAAAAATTTTAAGTGCAAAGTAAAATTTAAAATAATTTCAGAAATCTTTTAATTGTTTTGATGTAACTCTGTAAGTCTCTGTAACTACTTGAGATAAGGAAATAGTCCATTATTTCGTTGACAAAGCAAGCTTCCATTTAAGTTCCTCTTCACACAATGTGGGAAAAAGAGATTGTCGTCTTCCTCTTTAAAAATTTAACGTACGATGTAACAAGCCCCAGTAAAGCAGATTGTTTCTAGATATGTTTCGAGATCTTACAGAGTCTGAACACGTTGGAATATCAATTTCAGGCCGGTGAAAATATGGATCCGAGAATAATGAAAGCACGACAATTGCAAGTGTCACATTCTGTCACAGCTAAGTCGCAAAAAATGCTTCCGTCTACAACACTAGAGGAAAAGGAAGTGGAGTTTCAATCAGCGAGACGTGGGAGTGAAAGAGAATGACATTCCAATAACCCCACCGCACCGTGGTTTAAAATGTCGAGCGAGTGCCATTGATCTCTCCGTACGGGTGTATAATATGTCCACAGAACATACCGAAGCGTCCTTCGGCGGAGAGAAAACCCAGAGAATAAAAATTCTATTCTCCTTTATTTATCACTGTTTATTATCCACATCCGAGCCCAAAACACAATGCAGTGCTGCATCTACTGTATCGCATAAATAATAGAGTGAGCGAAACAAGAAGCTTTATAGAAACCGGTTTACTACTTTACAAAGATCAGAGGATCAAGACAAAAACTACATTCTAATTCGCAAGAGATTAAAAATGGCTACGTAAGGTTTTTGTTATGGCCACTTTCACGTCACCCGACTGCGGGGATTTAGCCTGTTTTATTAAAAGCAGTACAATTAGGTGTGTTTAAGAAACGGTCTCTGCACGGAATGAAAATGAGAGCTTCCAAAGGAAGAGATGCTTATTTAAGAAGATGTGTTACATTGCCCGCACAATCCTCTTTAAATTTCGTTTCGCTGATACGCTTAACCACGAAGGTAAAAGGGGAAAACGCCTAAACTTGTTTAAGAAGGAAACAACAAATTCTCCAGAATCGGGCCTTTTTGTTAATGTGATATTACCTCGGCCTTTACAAAAGAGGAGGAAAATGTGTTACACTCCGTGCCAAGCCATTCTCGAGATAGTGTCATTTTCAGGCTATTTCCCCTTAAAAAGGTTATTCGTTAGAGCGATAAATTTTGATAAACTTACAAATAAAATTCCACTTTGGGCTGTGAGCTAGAAATTTATTTATTGGTAGGATAAATGTTGAAACTATATATGCGCAATAAAACAAACAAGTTTATTTCATATTGAAAATTAACCAAACTGTATACACATAATCAATGTCATTAAATACACATATGGACACCTCTTCCATTTCTGTTAGTATACATTGGATTACAGTCAGTTAATCAATAAGTACAATTAAAGTGGTAAATGAAAACAATTCCCACGAGCTGAAATTTTCTCATATGCCACCATTTGTCTGTTTCCCTAATCATAACATTCCAAAATACCCCTGAATGGAAAGCGCTTTTTTATTATTATCATTTCCATTGATTATCTCCGTGTCTCTGTGTTTTTTTAACGTTCCTCCATAACGGTCCACCGGAAAGCAAAATTTCAGACGCTAAAACCGTCCGTCTGTACATCGCGAGTTGTAATTTCAGCAGCGCGCCAAATCCAGTCTGTATCGCCCGAACAAGCAGTAAACAGTCAAACAGAAAAGTACCAAAATGCGTCAAAATTTTTACATACATATATGTATATATATACATACGTACATATATATAGATACATATATACATAACACATACATACATATATACATACTAAAGAGGTAAACAATGATAAGTAATCCTACGTTAATAACTCGCGAAGGTTTCGTTAGAAGAGACTACCTGAAATATTTTTTTCTTCTTTCACAATAACGCAAATATCTCATCAACTTATTGCAAAGAAAATACGCCCAAGCAAAGAAATCTGAATTCCGCCGGTGACAACTCATCTCTACGCCCTATGTACCGTTATATGAGCAAAGAGGTTACGCAAATATCATCCTAGAGCAATGGTTCTCAGGATTTTGTTGATCAGGGACCACTTGTAAAGAAAAGAAAAATTCGTCGGGGACACTCTCCTAATTAACCCTTCAAGAGGTAAAAATAGGTTTAATTTTCTGAATAAACAAACTATGTGTGATAAACAACTCTTATAAAGAAAGTTACAAATAAAGTTAATAGCAAATGTAAAAGCTTACGAAAACTTAAATATGAAAGATTTTAACGTAGGATTACGTTCCTCCGTAACGGTCCTCCGAAATGCAAATTCCAGACTCTAAAACCGTCCGTCCGTACCTCACGAGTTTTGGGGGAGCGCCAAACCCAGTCTGTATCACTTGGACAAGCAGTAAACAGTTAAGCAGAAAAGTACCAAAATGCGTCAAAAATTTTACACATATATATACACTGCTGGCCACCCAAATTGCAACACCAAGAAAGACAAGAGATATCACAACAAAATTCATTTTGTAGATAACATGTTGACCAAGTGTCAAATGATTAAATTTATAGACTTCTGTGAAGTGTGGTTCCTGCCAAAATCAGTAGCCAGAGTAGCCGCCATTGTTGGAGATCACCACTACCACACGCCTCGGCATTGATTCAAAGAGACTTTGGATGAGTTCTTGGGGTACAACAGACCAAGCAGCTTCCACACGTTGCCAAAGTTGATCTGCTGTGGCAGCTGGGGATGGAATCTGGGTCAATCGTAGAGCAAACATGGACCACATGTTTTCTATCGGCGAAAGATCCGGAGAGCGAGGCGGCCAGGGAAGCAATTCAATCTGGCGATTGGCGAAGAACCGTTTTACAATGCGTGCCACGTGTGGCCGCGCATTATCCTATTGAAATATGGCTGTGGGCAAGCCCTGAAGGTAAGGAAGGACAACTGGCTCCATCACCTCGGAGATGTAGCGCTGGCACCGGCAATGCGTACTAGAGGTGTGCGAGAGTGATATCCAATACCGCCCCATACCATAATACCCAGTGCAGGACCAGTGTGGCGGTGCATAACGCAGCTGTTCAGCATCCTCTCTTCACGGTGTCTCCAGACTCGAATGCGACCATCGTAGTGTTGCAGACAGAAGCGTGACTCGTCAGTAAAGACAATTTCATTCCATTCTGCCGTCCACATCCTTCTGTCATCGCACCATTGACGGCGGAGACGTCTGTGGTTCTGCGTCAAGGGTAGACAAAGCAATGGACGTCTTGCGGACAGACCACTCTGCTGTAAACGGCGTCGAATGGTACGCGCAGACACTGGATGCGTTACAGACTGCATGTGCTGTGCTATGGTTCGTGATGTGACTGAGCGATCTGTCACTGCCATGCACACAATTTGCCTGTCATCACGTGAAGTGGTGCGCTGAGGTGGATGCGCTCGAACACGCCGGTCCGTCGTACCCTCCTGCATCCAACGATCACATATCCGCATTACAGTTGTTTGGTTTCGTCCAACACGACTACCGATTTCCCTGAAAGATAATCCACAATCTCGGTAGGCCACTATCCTTCCTCTGTCGAACTCGGATACTTGATCAAAAGATGATCGCTGTTTTCGACGAGGCATAATTGATCGTTTTTTTTGAAAAAACCACAAGAAAAACACAATTGCCGAACTTGAAATCGTCGAAATCTCCAAGCCTTAAATAGCGCTTTGAAGTGGCGCCACAGGCGCGTGTGATGTGCGTCTGCGCTGAAATTCTAATCATTTGCATATCTCACCTCCGCTAATGCATGTTGTAAATTTCATGTTATTTGCATGTTTCCTTCAGGGTGTTGCAATTACAGTGGCCAGCAGTGTATATATATATATATATATAGTGGTGCACCGAGGGTGGGGCAAGGGGCTCTCCCCCCCCCCCCCCCAAAGAACTAGAAATCGCATTATGAATATTGATTTTGCATTATAAATATTTTTATCGGTTCATCTCGGCCCCCCCATCCATTATAAATATTTTTATCCGTTCCTCTCGCCCCTCCCAAGAAAAACTCTTGGGTGGGCCACTGTGTATATATATATATATATATATATATATATATATATATATATATATATATATATATATATATATATATATATATATATATATATATATATATACATTCACACACATACGTACATATATATAGATACATATATACATAACACATACATACATATATACATAAAAAAAGAGGTAAGCAACGAAAATTAATCCTACGCTAATAACCCGTGGTAGTTTCGTTAGACGAGAATGCCTGATTTTTGAGCTTGCATTTGCGTTACAAGCAGTAAAATGGCTGTGACTCCACGTCACATTAATTATATTGAGGATTTTTAAGCAGAACAAGATTTTTTTCCGTTCTCAAAAAGTCAGGAATTTTTAGAATTTGAAACAAAAAATGTTTTGTTCCCAATTTTACAAAATTGTTAAATTCCCAGTCATTTCGAAATGATGAAACCGTTGTTTTTTATCACTGTAACTTCGGAGACCACCTCTTGAGTTCTCCCTGACCACCAATTAATAACTACTGTCCTAGAGCATGTGATTGTGATACAAAGAATTAATTGTTTTCTTGCGCTTTATCCGTTAATGACAAAAACATCAATTGGCCAGAAAATGAGTTTATTTGTAACGGCAACGATAAACACGACAGGGATAAGTGCTGATAACTGAATTGGAATTTTAAATTTCAGCACATAAAAACGCCACGCTAGGAATCCAAACTCTTTACATTGGAACCCATTGTTCTAAATGAAGATGGTATCTGAGCTTTAAGTTCTCAGAATGTATCCCTTTTTAAAGCTGCTAACTTTCGGAGGCCCCAAGCGCGTGCTTCTTCCGCCAGTGCTGTGATCCACCACTGCTTCATAAGTATAGGAAAAGATCGTTTTACCAGCCATCAAACGACTCAAGTCTAAAAATAGCCCGATTATCCGCCTACCTCTTCCCCGATTTTCATGTTGACCCGACATGTAATCTACAGCTGATCTGATTTCTAGCCCAATACTGAATTTCTGGAGCGCGCTGGCCATCCTTAACTGTATGCTATTTTCGAAGGACGTGTTTGTTTTGCTGTTACCTAACAGCCTTGGCTCGTCACATCCACAATCAGCTGCAGGTTAAACTGCCTTGTAGCCGGTGGTCGCCAGTTGCAAATCAGATAAATGATAAGCGATAATGGTGTTACGGTGTAGCTCAGGGGTGTCAAACTCAAAGGCTACCTTGGGACAAACAAACAAGGTTTAACTATAGATGGGCCGCAAAAAAAATCAATATTAATAGAAACGTAGGTTTATTTACCTAATTACAGTATATTCAACATAAATATATGCATTTTGTTTAATAATTGCAAAAGAAGAGTATCATTAAAAAAACATTTAGCGAATTCTTCCTATCTTATTATAATGCTGCGTCGGTTATTTTATTATATATTATTGTGTGCCAATATATTGGCCGGGCCGCATGCGGCCCGCGGACCGCGAGTTTGACACCACTGGTGTAGCTCATAACTTTCTTTGGCACTTGGTGTAGCGGTGCCAAAGAAACTGCAGCGGTGCCAAAGAAACTGCAGTGGTGGCCAACATGTGCCACGCAAGCTATCCTCAAGTGGTAGGCCATTCATCTTCGATGGGCGGAAAAAAAATAATCTTAAAATCTGTAAATTTGTTGTGAGAAATCTACAAGCTTTTTATTAAAGGTTTTATATTTGTGGGTTTTCACCGCTATTCTCCAATAAATTAGAATACACACGCAACATTTATTGTAAAATGAAATACTTCTAACACACTTTAAGGTGGAATAAAATAAAATTAGTTAAAGACTAGAACTGACAACTAATACATTTTTATACTCATAAGACATTTTTTTAAAAAATTTAAAAATTGGTTCATTGTAAAATTAGTAACCATACTTTTTTGCATTATTTTTTTTCATGTTTTTAAAAATTTTCTGTTCTTAAAATGTAATTAAAAATAATTTTTAAATATTTACGTCTGTGTTTCAGAAAAAATTAAAGAACTGCTTCTATATGAAAAACAACTTTAAAAATTTGTTGCTCTGTTCTGTATTTCATTATTATTATATTATATTCAAGTTATTTTCTACAGTATATTTTCATTGTGGCACATTGAATTTTCATACTGTTTTGATTTGGCAGGGACACACCATCGATTGGCAGGGGCACACCATTTGGGGGGCACACAATTGATTGGCCACCACTGTTCTACCGTCTATCATGAAAGAGAACGGCACTTTGTGAGAGTAGCCTAGCTTGTACACATTGCTTCCCATCAAAAAGAGGGTTGGAAACGTTCTTTTAATTCCTTGAAAAATCAAATGCTATTCTTGTGCATTTTCAATGGTTGTTTTCCAATAAATACTTGTAATGAATCAAATAGCGTCATTCTCAAAATTTTAGACACCATTATATCACTAGATGTTAATCTTATTAAAATGTTGCCCTATATTTGGCAAAAATGGCTCAAAAATAGCTTTAAATCGAGTAATTGCCAAATTTTAATTCCATGAGAGGCAGTTAATTATGATTATTTTTGCACTCTCGGATGGCAATACAGAGAGGTTGTTCTAAAAATATAAAATGTCGAAGTGAGCTAGAGAGGGTACGCTTTCTTAAATGTAATGAAGTTATCCTGTTGAATAAAAATGTCTTGTAAAACGACTGTTGTTTAAGAAACTAAAGTCCGGACATAACGAAAGGGGATTTCGCTAATAATCGAAATACTATTATTGCAAAGCTTTACATTACCGTATCTTTTGCGAATTAGATTTTGCTCTGACTATTTTTTCTTGCACATTTTCTTTTATCTAAACTGTTTGTTTAATTTGTGTCACCCAACCTCTCAGGAAAGTTCCTGTCTCAGGTTAAGAGTTTTCTTATTCCGAGTCAAAATTATTAAATATTTACATGTGTATGTAAACCAAACTGGAAGATATGATTCACAATAATTGAAAACAAAAGGTTATTGCAACGCATTATTGGAATTAATAGAGCAGAAAGATCTGTCATAATTCGCTCATTCTCTGAAACTAGTATAAAAAAAATTTTAAAATTACTTTTAGTTCAGTTTGATGAATAAAAACTATGTTAACTAAAGCTAATATAATGTCAGAATCGTAAATTTTGTCACATAACTGCTAGATCGTGAATTTTGTGTTCCAACTGTTAGTAAAATAATAGCGATATCGTGATACACATGAAAACCAAATAGATGTGCTAAAATCGAAACATCTCAGATCGAAAGAATTTGGGGGGAAAATTACAATCTTAAACAATTTAATCAAAATTCATTATAAATATTAAAGTAAACAAAAAAGAAAAAAAATTATTTTAGAAGGATTTTAGAGGGTATTTACAATTCTGAGTTGATGGAAAGATTTTGCATTTTGCAGCTTCTAGAATTAAAAAAAAAAGTGCTATTGCAATTCCACAGGTTTGAGTTCCTGGTTTTTTTCAAATTCGATAAAATTTATAATAAAACAAGCAATATAGCGTGACTTTGATGACGTTTAGCAGCGTAAGAAAAAATAATTAATTTTATTAATAACGCTTTGGAGCATATTTAAAATTTCATAGCAAGTTTTTTTTACAAAATTCAATTTAATTTTCATATAAATTCAAACTTGTGAAGAGCTTTTAAAATAAAAACTATAAACTCTCGATTTTCGCCAAATAATGAAAATTTTGGCAGCTTTTATAGGGATATTTAAATGAAATTTTTTTCATAATCTTTAATCCTTCTTTCAACCGTATTCATTCATTTTTTTAATTATACATATGAAGTTAAGATATTTACGTAGAGATAACGAGATACATGTTGCCATGTACAAACACTATTCAAATTGTTAGTTCAAAGTAGGTTTTCGGTTTCGGTTAAAATCGAAACCATAAATCACGGTTTTGCGCTCCAATAACCGAAACCGAAAACCGTAAAAAATTGGTTCGGTTATTCGGTTTTTTCGGATAACTTTTTTTCAGAGTAAATCTTTAAAAGTTTATAAAAAAACGTATTAAAGCTCAAACTAAAGCTCGCGCTTGGCGTTTTGTTTATAATAAAATTTTGTTTTTCTGGGGATCCCAAATTTTACTCGCTTAAGTATATTTGTTATTTATCTACGCCTTTAATGTTAAATTAAATAATAAAATTCATCTGTAAATCAAAGAACTAAAAAGTATTGAATATGGCCATCAGATGTTATCCAGATATATAGACATAACATATAGATGTATCTCTATAAACCTATAAGTTATGTAAATATATAAATGCATAGAAATTATGTAGTGCGTATATTTCTTAGCATATTAATACAAAAAAGGCCTTTCAACAATAAAATAATAGAAGCAATAGCAACATAAATTAACTGTTGGTGTATTAAGTAGATCAGATGCCACTTTTATAAAAGCTGAAGGTGCAATTTCTTTTCTATTCAAGAAATTGGAACAATTAAATAATGAACAAATAATAAGTACAAAATTTCCGTCAACAATTAAAACAAGAATAGAAATACGAGAAAATACATATTTAATAACTTTAGATTTGTAATTTTTAAAACATATTCATACGCCAAATCAACAGCTTTCAAAATCCGTGTCGAATTATGCTACAGGTATGCTTAAAAGATTGTATCCTGTCCATGTGCCTGTCGTCAAGGAAATAGCTAATAATCTGCCAAATGAGGAGCCTGGCCCTAGCAATACTGAATATTGCAATCTTACTCTAAGAGAAGACTGAAATTTAGCCATTGCACAAGCAGTAATGGAGGCGCATGCTGAAAAAAAAAATTTTGATGTTTTAAAGAAAAAGTCTGCATTATACAAAAGGACGAGCAATTAAACGAAAAATATATTATTATTTGCTAATGCGATTAAAAGCATAAAGCCGACATCCACAGGAAGAGAACGAGCGTTTTCCATCGCATCTAATTTCTGTACGATCACGACTATCAGAGGATTCGCTACGCATTGGTATTTTTGAAGTTCCATTATTTGATGAAAAACTAAAAACATTAATTATTGTTCTATTTTATTTTTTTAAATAAATTTATTTTATTTGAATTGAACAGCATGTAATAAAACTTTATATCAACAACCTATTTTAATTTTTTATTTTACCTGGAAACGCTGAATAACCATAAAAACTGCGGTTTTTAGAAAATTAGGACCCGAAAACCGCAGGCTTTATAAAGTTTGGGTTTTCAGATACCCTAGTTCTAAAGTTCTACTGTTATCACTTGGACAGATATGTTTTCTGCCTTTTCAAGTTCACTAAAATTTCTAACAAAACAAGTAATATAGCACGGTACTTGGTGATGTTTTAACAAAGGAAGAAAAAATAATTAATTTAACTAATAACACTTTTGCACGTATTTAAAATTTCGGGAGGGGGGTAGTTTTATCTTGTATGCGTATATTTTTTTATCATATAACCACTTCTGCGTTGTTTTTTAGTGCTCACATTTTAACTAGTACTTTAATATTAAGATGAATACGACTGAAATGTTGAAAACATGTCCAAAATACAACCATAATAATGTATACAGTCGAACCCCGTTATAACGAACTTCAAGGGACCAAAGGTTTTGTTCGCTGTATTCGGTGGTTCGCTATATCCAGACAGTTACGAAAAATGCTAGAGTTCACAAAATGTACAATTCATTAGTTGCTATGTGTATTCATTAATGGTGTATTAAAAATTATAAAATCTATTAAAAATGATCATTAATGAATTAAATTGACCAAAATCGATTACATTAAACTGACACAATAATTAAATTAACTGAAAATGAAGACAAATTGAAATAAATTCATTTTACCTTCAATTGTTGCACACTGTTTTGATACAGAAATAATCTGTAATCTTCTGCTGACATGATGCCGATTTCAAAAACATTTTATGAATTTCTTTCTCCAATACATCAATCAAAGGGCTCCAACACTCTTTCTTCCACTGTTTGTGTAGCCAAAAACTTATTAATTACACGCATCGTTGCCGTAGCATCTGAGATGGTGGGGATTTCGTCATTTATGTGCTCCTCTTCATCGGCATCAGATGCAGAATCTTCGATTTCAAAATAATTCATTTTAATTTCTTCCCCAATATCTTCATCAGTCGGATTTTCACATATAATGACTCCATGTTTCGAACAATTGCATGTCACAATCTGAGAATGATGAAATTTTGTGCTTTTCTATCCACATCGCGATAGGCAAATCTTCATCATCTTCATCTTCAACATTTTTTGCTTCTTCAATATTCGTTGTATCTTCAACATTCTTAAAATTTTAAAATTTTAAAAAATTCACTAGTCGACTGAAAAAAAAATGGTTCGTTATAGCCGATTCTTAAGATTTCTGAGGTTTGCTATAAAAGGATAAATTAGCATTAAATACAATAGGAAAACAGCAGGACCAAAAAGTTTCGTTCGTTATATACCGGGTTCGCTAAACTGGGGTTCGACTGTATTTAATACTATCGAATAAAAGGAGCAGCCCAAATCTTACAGAAAACAGCTTCACGCTCTTCCACGGAGTGGGCTCCGGGTCGAATTCCGAGTACGGCGTGGACATTCTTGTGTTGTCCCCTCAGAGGAAGTGATGTTGTTTACCTATATCAGTGATACTTAGCTTTTTGTTGATCAGGGATCGCTTGTTCAGAAAAAAAAAATCGTCGGAGACCCTCTCCCATCTAACTCATTGAGACGCAAAAATAGGTTTCGTTTTCTGAATAAACAAACTTTCTGTGATAAACAACTTTAATAAAAAATTGGAAATATAGTTAATAGCAATAAAAAAATAAACGTAAAAGAAAACTTAGTAGAAAAAATAAAAGCCTATGAAAACTTAAAAAGTAATTAGATTTGATGTTGTTGCTGTTTGCCAGTGCGGGGTTCGCTAAGACATTCGCACTTAATCCACGAGAATCGTCGGATGCTTTCAATGGGGGAATCGTATAGGTGAACCAACACCACTCCCTGGAGCTACTTCAAATTTGACCGAGCACCCCCCCCCCAGGGGCGAAATCTGAAGGGATCGTACCTTCTCCCACTCTCTCTGACTTCATAGAAGGACTTTCCGGTCTACAGATTTAATGGACCCCTTATCCGGCCAAGTCACAAAAAATAAATTATTGTTAAGCTTGCTTTTGCGTTACTGGCTGTAAAATGGCTGTGACTTCACGTCACAGAAAATGTATTAGGGATTTTTAAGCAGAACGGGATTTTTACGTACTCGAAATACTGATAGAAATACTGGAAGTTTTAGAATCTGATCAACAAAAAAAACTTTTTTGTTCCCAATTTCACAAAATAGTTAAATTTCCTTTCGTTCGAAATCATTTTTTTAAAAAAACTTTTTTTTTAATTTAAAAAGAAATTTATTATTATTATTATTATTATTATTATTATTATTATTATTATTAAAAAGACTGCTGACTTCGCAGACCATCTCTTGGGTTCTCTGTTAAGGCTGCTGTGTGCTAACCCTACTGGATTCGCTCATCTCAATGTTAGCATATAGAGAAAATGTGTTTGCTATTGACAATTACATAAATGCTGATAATCCAAAAAAAATGACATTTTCAGATAGCCTGAACTTTTCCGCACCTTGCAACAGGATTCATTTTATAAATTTCGCCCAGCAAAAGAATTTATGAGCGTTTAAAATACACTATACCAGATTTTTTTCCCCAAATAATTTAAATTTTTAAATATTTGAATTTTTTTTTAATGAAAAATGTTCCAAGGCGTAAAATTTTTTTCTCTGTTACGGAGTACAATGTTTTAAAAAAATCTTTAAATCCTAGTCGGCAATCCGTGGACTCATTTTTTCCATAGGTTCCATGTGCTCTCCTGATTAAGAAGCCAATGAATTCGCGGTATGGAATGGGTGAAGACAAGACCCTGCGGCGTTAAGAAGAAAAATAAAGGGTACTTAGTGAATGAAAACTTACTGGTATTCCTAGCCAAAAAAATAAGTTAATGTGTCTCAAACTTTAGCGAGCAAACAGATTTTTTAAAAAATAGCTGAACGATTCTTTTCATCTCAAACAAGAACAAGATTTACTCTTAATTTCATATGCAACATTCTTTTCTAGCCAGCCCCTTGAAGAAGAAAAATTCTGATGCGTCTTCTAATTGATATTTACAAGTAAATGGAACACAGAGCAGAAGGTTGCAGTTGGAAAAAAATGTAAAAAGTCTGACATTTATCCTTTTCTCCACCACAACTGCATCTTAGTTGTCATGGCAGTTTTTAAATCCAGTTGTAATCATATTTAATCTACTCATTAGGATGCTGATGAGGACTTAATCCGATGTCTTTTCATTTTCACTGGACAGACATGTTTATCAGTTACAACCGCTCGCAGAAACCCTAAAGATGTTGCTGGTTTTTCCGGCGTTAGACATTATAATTTTGACCAAGAAAACCGCGAACGAAGTTACGATATAAAAAATTAGAGTAAAAGGATTGCAAGTCTTACTCCGCCATCACCCAGCATTCATTAAATTCCTGCAGTGATACTAGTTTTTGTTTCTATTATTTTACCTCGTGCGTCATAAAATGCTAGTAAAGAAATAATTAAAAAATAATTACCGTATTTTTCGGATCATAAGACGCACCTTTTCTCTCTATTCTAAAAAGAACTAACTGCCGCTGCCGCCGCCGCCGCTGTCAAAAGCTTGTCACGCTATCTCCTCCGAAACCGCTGGGGGTATGGGGTCGAGACCGATACCAATCGATGCAGAACAATGTGGGGAAGAAAGTAAGACATGTCTAATATTCGTCGGACTTTAAGTTTTTTTTTTATTTTATGTTTTGTGGGAAAATATTGACTTTTTCATGTTCAGATTACGATAACTCGCCAAAAAAGGATCGTAGAATTTTTTTTTTTTTACAATCTAAGACTACAGACATTTCTCCTTCAAACAAGACCTCATTTGTTTAAAAATAATTTAAAACAGACTGATATTTTTATTAAAATTGAAAACCCTTTTTTTGGAAAAATTTATGCGTTTCGAGATATATAAATTCGATGCGCTCAGACTTATTATGTTACAAAGAAAATATTTATATCAACTGGAAGATGAAAGCTTTCTCATTCATATAAACTTCATTTCAAGTCTTTATCTTAAAATTTCGATTTTTAATTGAATTTTAAAGAAATACTTCAAAAAAAATCTTCTCATTCGCTTCCTTTGAAAGAAGAACCAATTTTTCACCCATTCATCCATTTCGCCGGGCTTCATCCATTTCGTCGGGAGGGGGGGGGGAAGCTTCAACTGTAAACAAATGAATGACTCAATCGCTGTAAAAAACTATTGAGTCATTCATTCACTTGATTCACCAGAGGAGCGAGCGTAGCGAGGCTAGGGGCGAAGCCCCTAGTTACATAAAAAAATCTACTTAAGATTGGTGTGCGTCTTATGGTCCGAAGGTAACATTAAAATAAAATGAATATTTTATTATATATATTTATTATATATATTATATTTATTTTATATATATTATTTATTATATTTACCGTATTTTCCGGCGAATAACGCGCACCCTTTTCTTGACGAAAAAACCTGAAATGTACATGTGCGATGCTCTTATCTTTTGAAGTCATTCATTCGAAGGATTTTCCCAGACTTTCGGACAATGGTATACTGAATTGACAAGCGATAAGGGGAATAATATGTGTGTGGGGAAAATGCTTGAGGGAGTAAATAATTCCTGGTTCCTTAAAGAATCCATAAAGTCTTTTAGTTTGGAATATGTTCAGATCCCATCTAACGGATAATTCGAAGAAATTGATGAACGAGTGTAACACAGACATGGCAGTTATTCCAGGCGGATTAACGCCATTAGTTCAGCCTTTAGATGTGTGTATCAATAAACCATTCAAAGGAAATTTAAAACGACATTGAACAAGTGGATGTTTGAAGGTGAAAAAAACCTTTACAACTGGAGGCGAAATGCGTCATTCCAGTCTAGAAATAGTGTGTGAGTGGATAATAAAAGCATGGAATGAAATTAATCCTGACATGATTCAAAAGTCATTTAAAAAAGGAATTATATCTAACAAGCTAGATGAAACGGAAGATGATTATTTATTTATGGATCAGAGTAATAGTGATGGTGAAGAGGAAACAGAATTCGATGATATGCCTGAAGATATAACGGAAGACGAATATGACGAACTATTCATGTTATCCGATAATTAAAATTTTTAAGTTCTCAAGGTATGTCATTTCTTTTAAATAAACAGCATTTAGGTACATGTAGAAATCTAATTTTTTTATGTTCATCTTTTCCTTATTTTTAAATCTATCATTTTTATATCCGGCATATAACGTGCAGTCGTAAATTTCGATCTTATTTTTTTATATTAAAAGTGTGCGTTATACGCCGAAAAATACGGTAGGCATTATTTAAATTTTTTATCTTTATTAAGTAAGAAACTGAAAATTTCTTTATACATCTAACAAAATACAAAATATTCTTTTCTAAAAATCCTCCCATCAAATTGAACTGCGTCTTCTGGTCCGAAAAATGTGGTAAATGATAAATTCTGTGGTTCCTTGGATCACTTTCGGTTCATAAGATCTGAAAAATTTAAATTAATTTCGAAACCGTACAAAGATAACGGCTTATATTTTGGGGCTGACTGTGTGAATTAAATATTTCAACTTATCCTCGTTAAGCATATTTCAAGAAAAAGAATTATTACTCCTTATAATTTTGGACTGTAACTCCTATGTGTTTGACAAAATATACTTTTGAGGACAATGTTCTTTGGTTGATTTGCCATCTCTCAAAGTACTCGAGCATTTCCCTCTCTTTTCCTTAGCATAAGGCTACCTCAAATCACATTCCAGAGCGAGCGGTGTTTGTTTTTATTACAAAAATTCCCTCCAAAAATTTACGATTCCTATTCAGCAGGGTGATGGTCGCAAAGAAGTTAGAAATTATCTCGCCATCTGTCTAAATTTAATGAAGTACATTATGAAACTCAATTAAAATTATCTATAACTTGGTAACTCGCAATCCGATTTCAACTGAACAGGTAATTATTTTCACATCAGGAGTGCCATGCAGTTACAAGTATGGCACTACAGTGTGCAGTTTCAGCTGTATGGACTTACCGACATTTTTTTATACGATATTTTTAGATTAATTTGCGATTTTTCAGAAACACTCGAACCATTTATCTCGAGCCACATTACCAAGCAAGTGTGATTTTTCTCTAATAAAAACTTTTCTGTAAATAAAAGATACATCTTCCAGCCAACAGATGGAATCAATGAAATCTGAAATGAATCTAACTTTCGTGTCAACCTTTTTACAGGCCGAATTCAAATAACAGTACATTTTATTATTTTTTGTCATATATTTCAACTTCCAGATTTTTTTAGTTTAGCCATATCACATGAGAAAATAGCAGAAATTTTTTTTATTTATTTATTTTTATTCCGTTTGGAAACATTGGCTACATGTGATTATACACTGAAGTGCCACTGAATTAGGGATAGCAAAGCCTATGCAAATTGTGTAGCGCTGCGCATCATGTATGCGCAAGTGAGGGCGCTGTGGTAACTGCATATATAGCGCGTACTGTGGGTGTTCTGAATTAGTTGTTGGAATTGTCAGTATGGGTAAACTGCCTGATTTAGACGCCTTCGATCGCGGACAAATCGTAGGTGCGCGACGCATGGGCCATTCAATTTCCGAAATCGTCAGACAGCTAGGATTTTCAAGGTCGACAGTGTCAAGAGTATACCAAGAATACATGGATGGTGGAAAAAAAACTAGCGAACGGGCAAACTGCAAAGGACAATTAGCCTTGACAGTGCGTGGTGAGAGACGGCTCAGGCGTATTGTACGTAGCCAGCGAAGCCAAACATTAGCTCAAATTACCACCCAGTTTAATGACGGTGCCAGTCGTACAGTCAGTAAACGGACTGTGCAACGCACGCTTCACCGTATGGGTTTCGGGAGCTGTCGACCTACGAGAGTACCATTGCTCTATACTCGCCATCGGGCTGCACGTCTTGCCTGGGCAAGAGAGCACAGAGACTCGAGTGTAGAGGACTGGAAACGAGTAGCATGGAGTGAGGAGTCTCGATTCCGACTACTTAAAGCCGACGGGAGGCTGGAATATGGCGTCAGGCTCATGAAGCCATGGATCCTGCATGCCTGGCTGGAACTGTACAAGGGCATGGTGGCTCAATCATGGTCTGGGGTGTTTTTTCGTGGCATATTTTGGGATTTTTGGTGCGTGTACCAACCTCCCTCAATGCAATTCGGTACGTAGAGTTGCTGGGTGATCACCTCCATCCGTTTATGCTGTTCTGTTATCCGCACGGTAATGGAGTTTTCTAGAAAGACAACTGTACCTCTCACAAGTCCTGGTTGGCTACTGGCTGGTTGGATGAGCATTCCTCTGACTTCTCTGTCATGAATTGGCCACCTAGAAGCCCAGACTTAAATCGTATTGAGCATCTTTGGGATGTTTTGGAACAAGGCGTGAAAGGCCATCACACAGCACCAAAGAACCTTACTGAATTATGCACAACTTTAGCCAATATTTGGCAAGCCATTCCCGTGGAACGTTTCCAGAAACTTGTTGAATCTATGCCTCGTCGTGTGGCAGCCGTCATCAAGGCCAGAGGAGGCCCAACTCGTTACTAGGTAGGTATCCCTAATTCAGTGGCACTTCAGTGTACATCTGTGAAATATTGGAAATTTGTTATTATGACTAAAATTTGAAAAATTTACGAATATTTCGTTTTAAAATAAATTTCTTACAAAAATAACGATGCGTGTTAATGATAAAATATGATAATGTATAAAGCGTGTTATTAAGTAAAATTTAAAATACTACACGCTACTTCATGTCTGTATCCCATGGTAAGCAGAAAAACAATGAAAATGCATCCGCCTCTTAGTACACTCATTACATGCCGATCTTGCATTTAGTCTACATTTTGCACATCTTTACTGAGTAGCTCCCTTAAGGTAATACCCGTCACTCTGTCTCAATGTTTCACACCTGTGAACTTTTGGTCCTGGTCGAATCCCATCTTTTCTTGACTCAACTCGTAATAGGACCACTCCGACTTCTTAGCGAAGCTCGATTTGTAAGTTTGCTACTCTGAAGACGAGTTGCCTTATGTAAAAGACATCCAGCAATGACAGCCATATTGAGAGCATTTGCGAATAAATTCCACCGCAAATTTTTACTGCGAAGTTAAGGTCTGTAACTGCTCAACATTTTGTCTAAGAGGTCTACACCTCCAATTCCAAAACTTTAGTAATGAATCAGACAGGGTTGTTGTACCTCAACTTTTTTCTTTCTTTTTTTCCCGTGAATATCTTTTAGCTGATTCTGTTGGTTCGTGATTGCTGTAATTTGAGGCAACAATTACTGAAGCATTGTCATTCCACCGATGCATGTAAACTGATCCGTCGCTTCTTTAATCAAATTTACCTCTTTCCGTTTTCCGCAGCTCTTTACGAGTCTTTAGAGCCCAATTATTTGTACGATTATCTCGAATAGTCCTAGTTGCTTTGATGTATCGTTCTGTCGATTTTTTCATCGGGCACGAGGTAGCCTTTTGGTAGCGCGCTGGCTTCAGGTTCTGAGGATGTTCAGATCGAATCCAGACACGCGCCATTAAATACCTCCGTGTCTAGGCCGAATATGGGCACGTTCAATCCGAGACCGGAAAGTCCCTCTATGATGTCAAAGAGGGTGGGAGAGGGTACGACTCCCCTAGATGTTACCCCTGGAAGTGCTCTGTCAAAATTGGAGGGGGGGGGCAACTAGCTAAGACGGACTCCGACCCTTGTGGTGCTATATAAACCGGAGCCGCACACTTCCGCCAGAAGCCTGTATAGACCTTGTCTGGAACTGCTGGCCAGGGGGCATTAGGAACAACAACAACAGTTATATCAGTTAATTAGTTTGTTCCGTATTGTGTAAGAGGGTGAAAGAATGCGTGTTTTGATGTGTTATAATATATCAACAAGCTCTTAAAAGTTAGTTTTTTTTCTGTGCGTGTACGTTTGTGGGGAGAGAATCTAGTCTTTTGGAGTACAGCTGCTTTGCCTCTTCATATCAAATAGTTGTTTACTGGAACCCATATCCTTAATATAAAAGGTCTACTTAGTGCAGCAAAAGACGCCCTTAGCGCTCCCAATCAAACAGCATAAAGTGACACAATATTTCGATCGTGGTAATCAGAAGACCATTCCCATTCGCTCAGCAAATCTTTGTGTTTCCGGTGCTCGTTTAAATACGAGTTTTACGGCCGAACATCTCCGAACGCATACATATTTATAGCGTGTCTGTAAACCCGGGCCTGCTTATTGCTTCCAGGTGAACAGCCTCCGAGTTCAAAATGTCTCAGTTCCTAGGAAAGCGAAAGGGAAGCGTATCATTGAGGGTGAATAAAAAACGGCCCTCACCTCCGCGCAGATTAAGTTACTGAACCGAGAACCGATTCGGACTGCATCTTTCGTTCCGCTCGCCTGACCCGAACAGCAAGTACCAGAAGAGCGAAGGTGATTACAAGGACATACCTAACCTAAACAACCACCGCTGGTCCTTCCATCGGAACATCCCAAATTACAGGCGCATAGTTTTGTCTTACTTTTCCGCCATCAAAAAGTCCCATTCTAGTGCACTCCGTGGGAAGCGGGAGGAAAGAAAGCTGTTGGCCTGCCCTATAAAACGAGCGCACAATGCTTTTACTTTTACTTTCTGGCGCCAACGGGAGTTTGGCGGAGATGGTTTCTCCGCTCTTCATCTTCATCATAACACGGTCGCAGTAAAAAGGAAATGCGAAATACAACGTGAAATTATTGTGTAAGTTTTGTCTCTCAAGGTTTCTAACCTGAGTCCAATGATTACGGGAATATGAAAAATGAGAACTTACTCATTAGACCGAAATTCCGCTTTTGAAAAGGTAGATTAAACTAGCTCCTGTTATGTCTTCGTAAGTCGTGAAGAATTCGAGCTTATTTCGAAATACTTCACTGAAATGAGGGTTTATGTTTAAGTAATTGATCTCTTCGTGCTACCGACAATTCGGAAAGCGGATTCGCTTTTTTTTTTTTTTTTTTTTTTTTGGGGGGGGGGGGGGCGAGTTGAACGGATAAAAATATTTATAATGCAAATTCAATATTCAAAATTCAATTTTTATTTCTTTGGGGGGGACCTTGTCCCACCCCTGGGTGCACCACTGCTTTGACATATAACTTGTCTGAGCTCAACAGTTATCGGTCATGCGTCTGCTGAACACCCTATAACAAGGGTTAAACCTACCTTAGGTCCAAGGCTACCTGATACGCTGGAGATGTTTACTTTTGTAATTAGCACCGCCCAGAAGGACGGGTTCTATGCATTTTGTCATCAAAATGGAGTGTTTATGGTGGCATTTTCGATGTATTTGCCACCTTTCAAAAATATTTGAAAATAACTTAAAAACATAACTTATAATTTGTACCAAAACTGTAAGAAATGGGACCAAGAATGGATTTACAATGAATTGATAAGCTTCCATTCATATTTTGATTAATTTTAAGAGCCATCAATTAATAAATCTGATAATTTATAAGTTTTATTTGTTTTATTTATTATAAATAGATATCATCTTTATATCGGGCAGTTTTCAAACTTTATTATAACCATAAATCTCGCCTTAATGGTAGTTTATCGGAAATACAGCCGATAACTATGATTTGGAAACCTCTGGACCACTTATAATCAAATTTGCTTTGACCTGAATTCACTCATTTCAGAGATATTTGTTTGCTTGCAAATGTGGCGTTGTTGTTTTCATTTTCGTTGTAATCAAGCAAACTAAAGTTTTAGTGTCATACAGAAACATCAAAGAGTGTCAAAAGTATTGGAGAGATAATGGATTCATCTTTGATACCTCTGCCGGATTCGAAAAAAAGTATGTTATCCCAAAAAGAATTTTAAAATTGTCCAGATCCCATAGTAAATTCTATTTTGAATAATTCAAAGAGTTTCAGTTCATTATCTGGTTCATGAGAGACAGAAATAGAAGATACACTAACGAACTCTGATAGATATGCATCACGAAATAATAAGTTTTTGTGCATATGTTGCATATATAGTTCATAACCCAAAAGATATATTCATGCGAACACGGACATGTTCCCAATCTTTTATAAACAATATTACATATATTTAAATATTGGCCACGAAGCTATAAGAAGTAGGAATAGCTCGGTGTTAAAAAAGTGTCACACATTTCGTCACCGCCACTAGGGGACGAGCGCGCCAAAAAAAACCTATACAGCTTTGATACGGAAACCATGAGCTTTATAGGGATTTTTCGTATTTTTCTAGAGAAAGGGTCAATCCATTTCAAATCACCAAATTTGGCAAGGTAAAGTTGCTCGACATTTTTAATTTTCCAAATTTTTTAACCAAGTTTTATTAGTTAAAAACATGGTTAAAATTTTTTTTGACTTTATATTTTTTGGGGGGCGGCCATTTTTAACCAGCTACTGAGTCATTTTTTGGTAAAAAACGTTTTTCCCGGAAAAATGCTGTAGCTGCTTTATTTTTAAACCTATCAAGATGAATAAAATACTAAAATGTTCAGCATAAAATTGTCTACATTTCAGGTTATTAGAAAACTATTTTAGACTTAAGGATTTAGACCAAAAAAATGTTTAAAAACGTTAGAAATAAAGGGTCAAACACCACATTTCGCTACCCTTATTTTTTATGAAGGAAATGAGTCTCACCTTAAATATTTTTTCTTGAAAAAATCTGTCATAGTGCTACTTGTAAAAATTTCAATCTTTAAAACCTTTTTCTTTTTTTTTGTACAGCTTACCAAAAACCATGTTAAGCCTGTTTTGGGCAGTTTTCACTAATTAATATCCCAAAAGGGACTGAGTAAAAAATTCTGAAAACTTGGGATAATAAACATCTTTGTAATATAAAGCTACCATATAAATTTTATGAATGATATTTACCTGGTTTTAGACTGGTAGAGCATTAAATTTGGGAAAAAAACTGGGCTAATTTTTTCGGACTAGCCACTTTCAAAATCAGTATTAAAGCCTGTTGTTCTTGTTTCGACAACAAAAACATAGATGTTTTATTTTACCTAACCCTAAAACTTGTCCCTAAAACTTATATGTCCCCGACTCTAATAAGTTAGTGGATGAAAATAATTTGAATCAAGTGAAATCAATATGTGTTACACTGGAGTTGTCTCCGATCAGTAAAATAACGAAACTGAATAAAGAAAAGGGATTGTCAACTTTACTCAAAAATACAGATAAAACTGCAATATCTGTAAAAAGGAAATTGAAGATTCAGAGGAACAACAAAACCAGACCTGCTCTAAATCAGCTTAAGTGGGTATGAAATTTTGATCTACCAACTAAAAGAAAAATGCAGCTTGGTGAATAAAGATGAACCAAATTAAAATCATTTGTCTCTTACCAGATTTATGGTCAATAAAAAAAAATGGAAAATTTTGGTGTTTGTGAGTATCTTGTAAGTCAAACAATTCAATTAAGGAGCAAGGTATTCTGCTAAATCTTTGTAAAAGACCAGGTGGACACAAGATAAGTGAAGAAGTTGTCAACTGTGTGATCGAGTTTTATCAAGATGAGAACAGTTGTCTCTCCGGGTAAAAAGAAATGTGTCTCACATAAAATTAACATTGTGAAGGCATATAAACAAAAAAGATTAGTAATATTACCCTTAAATGAGCTTTTTATAGTCTTTACAAACAGAGATATCCAGAATATATAATTGGTAGTCAATGTCCTGTGTTCTCCGGCCAAAATGGTGTGTCCTGTCTGGAAAATCTGACACTCACAGTGTGTGTAAATATCACCAGATTGTTAAACTGATGACAGAAAGGGCAAAATTAAACACCAATTACAGGATTTTGTTAGACTTCTTGTGTGACATTGAGAGTGAAACCTGCATGCTGAATAATTTCTTGGAATATCCTGGACCAGAAGTACTTCTTGAAGTCTTAATGAATAATATTGGTAACTTGTCTGATGAAATAAGTT
Organism: Dolomedes plantarius; assembly: GCA_907164885.2. NCBI lineage: Eukaryota > Metazoa > Arthropoda > Arachnida > Araneae > Dolomedidae > Dolomedes > Dolomedes plantarius. The sequence continues at coordinate 148,402,840 of OU015492.1, forward strand.
TCAAACAGGGGGTGAGGACAGATAGAGCTGATCTTATAACACAATTTTTACCTAGTGATGAGTTTCTATAAACTCTTGTGGAAAACTAATCTCATTAAAATCACACCATTTTATATCAAATGTCCAAACTCAACACTGTAGAGAACTGAAAGAGAAGCTTACAGATTTTGAATGCATATTTATTAGAGGCTTCTCAGAGAATTATATTTTTAGGGTCCAAGATAAAATTCAATGCTTCCATTGGACGAATACACAGGCTACACTACATCCTTTTGTTTGCTATATTAAGCAAAAATCAAATATATGGTAAAAGTATTTGTGTTATTAGTAACCACCTTATACACGATAAAACCACTGTGTATACATTTCAACAACATGTACATGAGGTGAATGTTGTATCTAGAATACAGAAGATTATTTACATTAGTGATGGTGCCATCAGTCAATACAAAAGCAAAAAGAATTTCATCAATGTCTACCAACAGAAACACGATTTTGGCATAGCAGCAGAATGGAATTTTTTGCCTCATAGCACGGAAAAAATTCTTGAGGTGGCATAGGTGGAACCATGAAACGGGAAGTAACAAGAGTCAGTCTTTAAAAACCTTACAATGATCAAATACTCACACCACAAAATACATTTATGCTTTTTTTTTCAGCGGAAATATTAGGAATAAATTATATTTTTATCTCGACAGAGGAAATAATGCAAAAGAATCTTTAATTAAAAAAATTAAATGTTATGTACCAATCCCAGGAACTCGAGGTTATCATATTTATGTACCCATAAGTGAAAATCGGATTAGGTGCTAACTACTTTGAAATGCCACAGTTTTGAGGGTTTCAAAACATCAATTGAGTTTACAAAACCCTCATCCTTTGACGATAACGACAGCATGGCATGCGTTTATAACGATGAATGGGGGATCGGTAAAGTTAAAGGTATAAGAGGAGAGTACAATGGCATTTTAGTGCCTTTTTTTTCATTCATCAGGACCTGCAACTACATTTAATTTATCAAAAAATGATAGTATTTGGATTCCTGTCACTAAAGTCCTATGCAAATTGACCCCGATTGAACTGACAACTATTTCTGGACGAACATTTAATAACTTAGAAAAGATATGCAATGAAATGTCCGCACTGTTTAATACTGTAAATAGATTTTAAAATGTAAAGAAGTAAGTTAATAAAAGAAAAGACATTCACATATTTTTATAAACAATTTTTAAGGGGATGAACAAAATAAAATCATACTACTATTTTTAATACTTTCTATGTTGATGTTCTTTTAATTGCAATAAAACCTAAGGGATACAATTTATTCATGTAGGTTTTAGTATATTAAGATTTAAGAACAATCTTGGATAATTTTTAAAAAATAGAAAGCATCATACAAAGAAAAGTTAAAACTTCCTTTCTCTGGACTGAAGGGAAATAAACAGAGTTTTGGGGCATTTTTAGTGTACTGTAATTCAAAAACCAGTCAAATATCAGTCATAAAATTTATATGGTAGCTTCATATTACAAAGATGTTTATTATCCTAAGATTTTAGAATTTTTTACCCAGTCCCTTTTGAGATATTGATTAGTGAAAACTACCTAAAACGGGTTTAACACGGTTTTTGATAAGCTGTACAAAAAAAGGAAAAGGTTTTCAAGATTGAAATTTTTACAACAAGTAGCCCTATAAGAGATTTGTTCAAGAAAAAAATATTTAAGGTGAGTCGCATTTCCTTCATAAAAAATAAGGGTAGCGAAATGTGGTGTTTGACCTTTTATTTCTAACGTTTCTAAACATTTTTTTGGCCTAAATCCTTAAATCTAATGAAATTCTCCAATAACCTAAAATGTAGACAATTTTATGCTGAACATTTGAGTTTTTTATTCATCTTTATAGGTATAAAAATAAAGTTGCTATAGCATTTTCCGTGAATTACCATTTTCACCAAAAAATGACACCGATGCTGAATAAAAATGGCCGCCAAAAAAAAGTTATAAGGTCAAAAAATTTTTCAATCTTGTTTTTAAACTCATAAAACCATGAAGAAAACTTTGTTAAAAAATTAGGAAAATTAAAAATGTCGAGCAACACCCCCTTGGTGATTTGAAATGGAGTGAACCGAAAACAAGTTATTTTTTTAGTGCGCATTTATTATAAATTCCTTTATTCAACTTAAAAATTGTTTATTTTCATTTAAAATGTTTATTTGAACTGCCCTTTTTGCTATTCATTAAAATTCTTAAAGGAAATGAGAAAATAATGATACATTATTTTCTAGAGCTAGTTAGTTACATGCACATATAAGAGCAGACACTAGCTGCAGCTACAGAGTACGTAATGTCCAAACATGATATGACAAACATCTGACACATGAAGAGTCACTTCATTAATTATACTTTTCTAGAATGATTGTGTATTAGTTTCAGAATAAATGAGTTCAGAATTTTGTAATAATTGAATAATTTATGAAATGAAATTGCAGAAGAGAATTGTGAAGGAAATATTTTATGGAAACAAAAATTGTGAAAAATACTACTGATTAACCACAACACACACGCATACTAATATAAGAATATTTTTATTTACAAATACGTATGAATAATAATAATTTAATACGTATATCATACATAACAGCATTTAAAAAGAAAAGCAACATTTTCTATCAATAATTACGAATAATTCTAATCAGGACTAATTAAATAGAGAGTCAATTCAGTATTTTATCACATAATACTTTGAATTATCTTCCTTTGGAAAAAAATCAATCAAAGCCTCTCAGATTACACTTTTTTAAATTGGAGGTATAACCGTCAAATTACTGATTACAAAATTTTTCAGTGAGTTAAAAAGAAAAAAAACCCGAAATGACATTGACAAAGACAAATCATCTATATTTTTGCATTTTTACAAAGTACAGGTTTGATTGTTCTCACAGTAAAAGGATCTGAAAATACTATTTTTCAAAAAAAAATATATACACAACAGATTTTGCATAAGCATTTTTAGCGACAACATTGTTTATCATACAATGAAAACTTAATTATTTATCGAAACTAGCTTAATAGTGATTAAATTCTGTATTAAGGTTCCAGCATTTTCACCAGTTATATGAAATTTTCATAATAATAAAAAAAACTATTAACATACTAAATATTTTTGACTAATAGTTAGCAAAGAAAAAAACATTAACTTCAAGTAGAAAAGTTAACTCAAAACATTTTATTTCTGTGAACGATTAAAAAAAAATTGATGGCTTTAGCTCAGACATGTATTTTAATTTGTCATAACCACAAAATACGTTGAATAGAAAAAAAACATTTCATAATTATAAAGAATTGAAATTAACAGCATACACTATTAAAACATAATTTTAAAATAAAAATTAAATGCTTGATGTAAAATTCACTATAGATAAAATGGAACAAAAATTAAACATTGTAACGGCTCCCTGTAGTACAGCTGAACGCTGCTCGCCCAAGAACAGTGCCTTCTGGTGGCAAGCCAGAAAGAAACTTCAGTAAAAGCCAAGATGGCGACCATAATGCTTGGTCTTGCGTTATTGTCCCGTTTTTCCTAAAATTTTTGTGCGTACCGTGTGTAACGTACTTTGTTAGTTAATAAATAATTGTTACACTATGTGACACTCCTTCTGAACCATTAACACTCCCCACAACATGCATTAACAAGAGAATCACTTTACAAATTGAATAGAAATACAGTTTGATTTAATATCATAGTTAATTTTAATGATATAATAAAATATATTATTGAGCTCAGTTATTAAATGAGTAGAAAACTTCAATTCAAAAGTAATCTATACTAATAAAGGGACAAGGAGAAGTCGGATCACGTGACCGTAACTCATCCGGGCGGGCCACTCCTCGAAAAAAAATGGCCGACAAATATACAGGAAAATCGGTGTATTTTTTTTTCTCATGAAAGTACATAAATGTTACATATTTGGAAAGAGCTTCGGAAACTGATAATTTTTTCTGCGTACACTTATTCTGTTAATTCAATAGTTTTAGAGATATTTGGATTCTAATGAACCGTCATCGCGCGTCAACGCTCTTTGACGATGTAAACAAAGGATGATTCGTTCACAACGTGATTCTCACTAAAAAATTAATCACTGAAATGAAATGTGTCGCCGTGTCTTTTTATTTGAAAAACTAAATATTCAAATTGTTAAAAAATTGTTAAAAAATACTTTATATTAATTAAAAGCTAAAATTTAATAATAAATAATTAGAGTTTTTATTTTGATTGATGTATTAATTTTTTAACATTAGTGCAGAGTTGAGTATTTTTATTTACTTGTTTGCATATAAAATGCATGCGTGTAATGAGAAAAAAGTTAGTAACATTTTGAGTTAAATTAAAGTTATGTTGCTCATTGCAACCTATTACTGGCATAGGAGGACCAGTATAAATTTCTTCTATCACTTGAAAAATTAATTTATAATTTAGTTTATTAAAATTTAATGTTTTGATTATTGCAATATCTAGAATATTAATGACTTTTAAAAACAAATCCAAAGGATATAAATAAGGAACCTTTACTTTAAAAAAATTATTTTGATAAATATTATTATTTATAGTGGTTAATTTTTATATGCATGGGTCACAATTAGAAAATCTGTTGATCCTCCTAACAACATAACCAGCAACATAATTTATTATGAAATCTGATGACGATATAATTAAATAATCATACTAAATAATAATACTAAATCGGGCTTGTGGCGACCCAGTGGTACAGCGTGCTGGTTTTCGGTGCTGAGTGTGCTCGGATCGAATCCTGGCATCGCGCCACGAAAAATGCCTCCGTTTGTGTCGTCCCTTCATAGGGGGTAATGCTGTCCGCCTATATGGTGCCCCCATAATAAAATGGGCAGTAAAATTGCGGCGTAGTATAGGCGAATGTTTGACGACATGTGCCTCCGCATTGGAAAAAATAATAATAATAATACTAAATCATTAACACGCTATAGTAAAAATGACAGGCTCTCAACATCAAGCACATAAACATCCAGTGATAGTTCTATATTTCCAAAAAAATTCTAAAATTTGAAAAGCAGTGTACTTCAGTTTCTGCAACAAATAATATTTAACGATTTCCATAAATTGTGAAATGTTTCCCCATATACATAATTAAGTAAAATAAAATAAAAACTTTCTGTACACTGATATTTCTGATAATGAAAAATATATTGATGAAACAAGGGGAAATATTTGGGAATAAAGGTTAATAATGTATGTAAAATCTAAAATCGATATGCATCAATTCATTATGTCGTGTATTCTTAAAGTAAAGAAATCTGTTTAAAAAGTACTTATGATTACATTATAAACACAACAATTGGAGAAATTGTTCATTACTTTTATATCTATTACTTATACCTTTACTATTATACTTAGTACATTATTTTACGCCATTGAACATTTCAAAATTAACCATTAACCATTTTGCAATTTAAACTTTTTTAAACAATAATATTCTGCAAATACTTTTACAGATGAATCCTGTCAAATAACAACTCGTCGCTCACAAGAATATTTAGAATTCCATTTTGCACATATCAGATACTCTTGAGTAGATGCTGCTGTCCACCATGAATCTGGTTTTCGTATATTTTCTAAATGAACCAAAAATGTAGAATAATAATTTTGCTGTTCAGCTTCTATATGAGATTCAACATCTTTACTTATATTAGGTCTTTTTTTTCAAATAAAAAATAACGAAGAGCTGGAGATTTTGTCTTGTATGTTCTAACAGACAGATATTTTGGTAAATTAGGGAATAATGTTCGTATAGAACTTGCTTTTAAATGTGGTTTTAATGTCAAGAGTAAATATTGTTCCATCAGTGAGTGTAGTTGGATATAACCTTTCTACCATAGGCGTAGCGTGCTTCCGACTTTTTTTTATTTTGGAGGGGGGGGGGGGGGGCACGAATTGAATTCAGCTAGGGCCCTCCTCAGCGCATTGACTACCGGACGGTCCTTAAAATATGAAATATTAAGATTTTTTGAAATTGAATAACAATAGAATTGATGTTTGAGTAGTATTCAAAAGTTATACAATGAGAAAAATAAATATAATATAAACAAAATGAGAAAAAAAATAAAGCATCGAATTTTTGTTATGGATTCTATCATTGTTAAAAACTATGTTAAGGCTAAAGACATAATCTGAATCTTCAGTTTCACAGTTTCAAGAAGCGGGGAAAAACCAACTTTCTTGAAAGTTTTCTACAATTTTCTGATTTTAACTGAGCTTCTACTAACGTTTTAATTTATTTCAAGTTAAGTTGGGGGGAGGGGGCACATACACCCCCCCCGTGTCCCCCTCAACGCTACGCCTATGCTTTGTACACACTCTTCAAAATGCAACTCGCAGAGCTTGTCATCAACACTGAACACTTTGTCCTTTCGGGGGATGGCTTTTCGCCATTTCTCCAAAAGTTCACTATCCTGGAATGAGTAGAATTGAAATGAATAAACAAAATTAATATATATTTATAAAATGCAAAATTGTATGCTAGGTATAAAATTCACTCTCAGATAACTTGTTACATTCTACAAAAATATCAAATGAACTACAGTCGCCAGTGAAGGTAAATTTTTAATTAAAAATATGAAAACATCAAAAACTAATACTTCATTATATATGTAAATACGTATTTCACATCTTTTTTTGATTAAGTGATTTCCTTTAGTGCAATAATTTCAGTAATTTTTTACATTTGTTTACATACAATAGAGCTTTGTGAACACCTTTTATCTGAAGGGATTATTGGGATGATTAAAAAATAAAACGCACTTCTTTCCGGCAGAATTTTAGCTGTTTTGACTATGTGTTCGCTTAAAACACAGCAGCTGTATTTTTCTCTCACTATTATATATCTTATATTAAAACAAAGCAATAAAAATGTTCTTACCTTAGGAGTAGTAAACGAACTAGGATTTTCTTTTCTGATTCTTTGTTTCCTTTTGAGTCTGATGGAAAGCCACTAGAACAACCAGGTGCAAAACATGCAGGCATATTTGTGCACAGAATAAATTTAAATATTTTTTAAACAATTTTCAAAAACACTCGTCTATACAACTCAATGAAAAATCCGTGGGTTTCTTACATGTCTGGCCATGTGCCGGTAAGCTACCATAATCAGTTCATTTTTCAAGGAATTCCCCAGGTTCAGGTTCAGGTATTTCAACTTGTCGGAGCTCCAAGGTCTGTATAGGAATTCCCCATTGAATTTTACGCTACTTCTTATAGCTTCATGATATTAGCCCACAACAAAAGCAGTCTTTTAACGTAGATTAAACCCAGTATCCACTGCATTTATCTTAACCCACTAAAGCTATGTCCACACTTTTGCGTTCGCTTTCGCTTTCGACATGTCGCACGGAGAGAGAAATGTGAGGCATGCTCAGAGCGATGCGTCACTACCTGCGAATTCCAGGACAGCGCATGCGCCGCGATAGAGCATGCGATATCGCAAGCGTATCCAACCCAAGTGGATTTTCTTGAGGAATGCCATGCGCTTTTCTATTCTGCAAGGCAGTTTTCAAGCCAGTGTTCAGAATGTCGCAGTCTTCGGAAGAAATTTTAAATTTTATTGATGATTACAGAAATTTATCGGCATTGTCGGATGTCAACCACTCCGCATACACAAATAAAATTATTAATGCATTTAAAATAATTATTTAATAATAATTAATGTGTATTTTTTAAAATAAAAACTAAATGTATTTTTAAACAAAGCAAATTGAAAAAAAATTTTGAAAACTTGTACTATATCATTGAAATTTTCTTTTTGAAATACAGGGAGAAGATTTCAAAAATATGCATCATCTAATTTGTTATTATAAAACTACTGAATAAAAAATTCCCCATAGCTTATCATAGGAATTAAAAACCCACTTTGAAAAAAGAAAATAGATGTTTTAGTATTATAAAAGCAGGTTACAACCTGAATTCGCGTTTTGCGTGACGTAATTTTTCCCCCCATGTCATGCATTGCTTGCATCCAAATGCGTATGATCTTGCATGTATCATTTTCATTTGAAGCTAAATATCATCGACACATTTTAAATGTAGGCATTTTTTAGTCCGTCATGGTTTTCTCGTCGTGTTCTTCATTTAACCCCATGTTAAAGAAAAATGAACGATTTTCATTAATAACAAAATATACTTATTAACTTCTTACATATGTATAAATTTTTTTTTTATTATATATGAAAATTCAAAAGCAATTCTTCATGGCCCGCTTTGCTCAGAAAAGAAGTAAATGTCTCGGTTTAATTCTTTACTTTATGTTAAAGAGATTACTTACTCTTACTTACTCTCTCTCTCTCTCTCTCTCTATATATATATATATATATATATATATATATATATATATATATATATATAGTATGATTAGCTAACGATTTTTCTTGAATATTCTGTATACTTCAAAAGTAATATAAATGTTCCTTTTATTCAGAAATAAATTAATATACCAGTGTAATTTTACACTATATATTTAAGAGATAAAATTTTAATAACAAGCAATATTCTACCGTTTTCTATTCTTAGTATTTGTTTGGCTTTATTACTTCATAAACAAAGCTATAAATTGTAGTTCTATTTCTAATAACTTGGCGTATAATAAAAACAGGTCTTCTCTATATTCTGTATCACCAGTTATTAATTTCTCTATCAAACTACATTGATGTAGAACCTATGTGTATAAGAAAAACCATCTCTAATAGATTTATGAGGTATTACATAAAGAATATTATGTTTAAATATATATTTATTTCTTAGTCTTCTCATTTAGATCATTTTCCCCTGCACGTGCGCACACACACACACAGAGATATATATATATATGAATGATAAATATGCAAGTAGAGGGATTATACATATTTATATACAGAGCACCGTACCAAAATTGTAGTCTATTCTTGTTGCACATTTCTTGTTGCTTTACGTAAAAATAGTGATCACCTTACAAATCACAAGAAACGCAGCAGTAACCGTCCGATTCTTCCATCTCGCGAGGCATGAACTGTCGAACAAATGTGGACAACAAATCGAATGCGTCTAGAGGCATGTCGGGAAGCATGGATTAAAAGAAAGTTGAAAGGAAAGACGAACCGCAAGTCGAAAACGAAATAGAACTCGAAAGCGCAAAAGTGTGGACATAGCTTACCACTGTGATAGCAGTGGCGGATTTAGAAGTTTTGCGGCCCTAGATCAAATTTCTTTTGCCCCCCCCCCCTCCAGTTCATTTAAAGAAAATAAGAGAGGTATAAATTTTTATAATCTACGTGATAACCTATTAATCATATACGTTTACCGTTTACTTGAAAACATTTTCTGTTGAAGTGTTATCATACGACACTGGTTATCAAAAATTAAGGAAAAGTCACAAAAATAGCGATTACTCAAAAAGTTAAGCGTAGAATTTAATGAAACTTAAACACATTATACAACGCATAGGTAGGTATAAAATAGCATAAAAAGAAATCGCCAGACAATTATGGTGTATAGAAACTAGCATATGTATACAATGAACAAATCGGATGTGTCAGTTTGGTATAGGAAAAGTACCTTTAATATGGCGTATGATAACCCCCGAGAAGCAATACAGCACATACAGCGATGTGTGATGCTGTCAATTATGCGGTCTATGAGTTCAGTAGGAAGTGAGAGCCATTGCTTTTGCAAAGCAGTTGAAAGCGTAGCTAGGGTCCTAGGAGGAGGATTGAGAGCAGCTATACGTCGTCCTAAAACGTCCCAAACATGCTCGATAGGATTCAGGTCCGGTGATCGAGCTGGCCACTGCATGCGCTGAATTGTTTCCTGTTCAAGATAATCATCCACGATGCGAGCCCTGTGCGGTCTCGCGTTATCGTCCTGTAGCACGAAAGCATCACCTATTGCCCCGGAATAAGGGTGCACATAAGCATCAAGGATGTCATCTCTAAAGGTGTAAGCATTCACATTTCCACGGGGAAAGACATGGAGGTCTGTGCGTCCAACCAAAGAGATACCGCCCCAAACACAGACACTGCCTGATCCGTATGCATCTCTTTCACGGATGTGGGATAGATGAAAATGAGTCCCAGGTTCTCTCCAAATCAAAATACGCCTACTATCGCTTTGGAGGCTAAACCTGGACTCATCCGTAAAGAGAACAGCCCTCCATTGATCACGCGTCCAGTGGACATGTTGACGTGCCCACTTCAAACGTTCCCGCCTATGCCATGACGTGAGCGGGACGCAAATGGCTGGTCGCCTCATAAAAAGACCATCTTCGTGAAGCCTTCTACGCACGGTTAACGTTGATACTAACCTTCCAGAGCTTGCAGCGAGGGAGGATAGACGGATACTGAGTTCAGACGGAGTTGCGGTTCTATTCCTTCGTGCGCATAATGACAAACATCGGTCATCGGCACTCGTCGTAGCGTATTGCCGTCCTTGGCTGAACTCCTGGATGCTGAATCCGTGGTTAGAAATTGTTGCCAAAATCTATGAACCACAGACGGACTCACGTTTAGCCATCTGGCCACTTCTGTCTGACTTTATCCAACCTCTAGTCTCCCAATAGCTCGCCATCGCAGTTCTTCGGTCAAATGATGCCTGGAGGTCATTGTTACAATTTGGCTATGCCAGATGTCTAATCTCAGCCTCGCAGCGACAATTACCGTTTTGCTCTGAGACATGCACTTTTATGCTCCTCTCAAATGACGTATTCCGACTACAGCACCACTATTTTGCATAATGTAGTATTGTTCAACACCTTTTACTTAACAAGATATTAAAATTTTAAACAGATTGGCCTAGTTTTGAACGTGTTATCCCTCTTTTTGTGATTTTTCCTTAATTTATGATAACTAGTGTATATTTTTGTTTTATTTTAAAACAATATGCATATAGATTTAGAAGTTAAGGGAAACTCCCCAGTTTATCTTTATAAAATTAATTATTCATACAATAGAAAAAATAACATTACATTCCTTTTATATCAAAGACAAATTTAAAGTATACAAGTACAACACTGTGAATAAATACCCTTATCCTGTAAAAGTTTTTCTTTAATGTATTTATTTTTATAACGTATTATTATTTATTGAAATTATTATACTATTATTATTTATTAAAATAATTTTCCCTATTTTTATTTTTAAACAAAGTCAAACTTATTTTTTGTTTATAAATATTTTAGATAAGTTAAGAAAATCATAAGTTTAAAATAATATATTTGTATCCACGGGCCTGTGGTCCTTAAGCCACGGCCTACTTGACCTTGTCCTAAATCCACCACTGTGTGATAGAACAACCTAAATCAATCTAAGATCAAATATCAATCACAGTCTAACTGCTAATTGCTCACTGCACTTCTTTTCTGTAAGCCAGCATAAAATTTGCGAGTTGAAACTGTAATTTTTTTACCTTTAATACTAACTTTTGTAAAGCCATCAAGTTTTCATTTTACTTTTCACTACATATTTTAAATGCATTTCATTCCAATATTTACATGGTTTTAAAATAGTAATACATCCCCCCCAAAAATTCCAATTTTTGCTCGATTTTTGATAATTTGAAAGTCCACCATCCCCTTAATGTAAACTACAATCATGATAATTAGTGAACTATAACCAAATTGTTCAAGAATTTTCTCGGAGTTTCTGAAATTCCTACCGAATCCTGTGAGGTTTGAAAACAAGGAAGTCTTAAAGGAAACTAAAGAGATCATAATCAGAGTATCAGTAACTGCTCAACCTTCAGCTGAAATTACCGAGGACAACGAGAGTGATTCTTTACTTCCTCTTTGAAGAAGAAATTCATTTTCGCCAAAGGAAGGCGATATTTGTAGTCAGTAGGGGATAAGAAATCGATATTAGCAGTTTGGAAGTGTAAAGGGTTGTTATTACTTTCAGGTTTAATGACCATCAAGTCTCCGGTCCCTTAGTAGGCGTGGGTGTATGTAATCACTCTTAATCGGTTGACAACTGTCGATCTCGGATCTATTTAGATCTCATGTAGCAAAAGATGACAGTAGAGCCCACCGACCGACCTTCCACGTGGTCTACATTTACATACAATGAAAAGGAAACTTCTGAGAAAATATATGCACCGTTTCCCAACGGCCATAATACGATTTTGTTTAGCATTGAAATCACTCATTGAAGAAATCGATGCTTTCTGGAAAATAACGAGCTATGAGAAGATTCAACAGTTCTATAAAAATATAATTCTTGAATCAGAATCAGACACGTTTAATAGCTAATTATCAATGACGTCTTCAATCTGTTCTGTATAGATTTATATTATTTAATGGGGGGGGGGGTGTACAGAAAAGTAAATACTTCTTAAACCACACCCAGGATTTTTATGAATAGCAATTACCTTGAACTACAGATTCAAAGCAATAAAATGAATAATGTCTTTAACATACAAATTCCTTAAAATTCACATCCATGTTCTTATACGTGTATAAACAGATAATAAAACTGAATATCAGAGAGTATTATAAGAATTTAATCAATTGTTTGGCATGAACTATATATAACTCTGGTGACTAATGCACGTGTATGCACCGAATTCTAGGTGCTGTATTTAAACTGCTCCCTTAGAGGGCGTTCAGTAAATCAGTGTTTCCCAACCATTTTCGGGTCGCGAGCCCCTTCAATGGCTTCCAAACTTCCTGCAACCACCCTAATTCCCGCCCTGCATATTTTCTTTACAAAGTCCCTTTAAAACATGAAGAAAAATACTAAAATACATTTCCAATAATTTAATTCCAAGTAAATTTTTAATTAAACATAAATTAAATTTGTAAAAATTGGAGAACATTGTGGGTGTGGTGGCCCACTTGGCAAGAACAAGGGGGGCAGTGATCTGAACATCCCTGGTTCGATGTTCGTTGCTGAAAATCCACCGCCGTGTTCACTAATGGTGCCCAGGGCACGTAAAATAAGTCGTGGCTGCAATGTCCTCCAAATTCTCAAATTTACCTCTGGAGGTACGGGGTCAAGTGTTCCAGTCTCGTCATTTGACAGGGTTCAAAATTACGAGACCGGTCATTTAGCCAAGTCGGACTCCGACCCTTGCGGTGCTAATTCAAAACAGGAGCCACCCCTTTCAGCCCAATAGCCTATTAGGACCTGGTGAATGGAACCTCCAACCAGGGGGCATTAGCAACAACAACAAGACTAGAGAACATTGAGAACACTCATTCCTCATTCTAAGATGTGTAACAGCAAGAACAGAACAGAATCACTTACCGTAATATACCCCAGTCAAAATAGACCCGATTTTGACGAATGGCTAAAAAAAATATGAAAGTTTTGAAAATTGGTGGAGATGTTTGTTTAGGCATGCTTATGAACATACTAAAAGTCCCCACCGATCAGACTTGAGCTTTCGCCGCCATCTTGGAAAACGTGTACACTTTTTTGGTTTTTTGGAAATATCTTTGAAAATATTGATTTTATAAAAAATAATTAAATACGAAAATTAAAGAGCATTAAATTATGAACAAAAATCATTCATAACATTTTTTTATATGTCTAACAGGAACAAAGATAATTGACTTTGAAAAGAGCGCACTATCACACCTGGGACGCGCAAGCGCGGTTCCCCATCGCGGTGGGGGAAATACCCGCGCATGTGCATACCATAATTAGCCAAATTAGTTTTACACTAAATGGGAAGGTTTTTTGTATTTTTCCAAATAACTAGGGAAATATTAACTTTACGCAAAAAAGTTTTTTTCAAAAATTAAAAAACATTAAATTATGTACAAAAACGATTTTATAAATTTTTGTCGTGAACCTAACAGGAACGAAGATATTCTCTATAAAATGTTCGTTGATAATGGAGGTAGCTTCTACACAAAACAATGCACAAAAAACATATATTATATTTTTTATAAGTCTAACACGTACAAAGAAAATTGACTTTGGAAAGAGCTCACTATCACACCAGGGACGCGCATGCGTGGGTGCCCATCGCGATGGCTGGAAGACACCCGCATGTGCATACCGTAAGGCGGCAAATCGGTCTTACCCTAGTATTTTCCTAGTCAGTTAATAGTTAGTCACCGTTCCGTGTGCGTCTGTGAACAATGGCTGATACGGAACTATGTTTTATATGTAAAAAATTAATGTCAAATGATGATTTCGTGAATGTAGGAGAAAAGGGGATCGACGCTTTAAAGAGAGCTAGTGTCCAAAGAAAAGACAATAAGCATGAACAGTTGGAACATTTAAAATCTGTTTCGGTTCATTCGTTGTGTCGGAGAAATTACACCAGACCAGGAAGTATAAAAGTTGATTTAAAAAGAAATGCAGAAATCGCGTCAACATCCCAAAGTGAAGAGCGCGCGGTAAGTTTACGATCTTTGTTACCTCAGTTCGATTTTCGAACAAAATGTCTCTTTTGTAAGATCAGTGATAGACGAAGAATTCAAAGCAAGACAAAAGAAAAAACCAACTGACAGGCTAAGAACTATATACGAAGTTAGGAGTCTTGAAATGAAAAACAAAGTTCTTGAAGCTGCAGAGAATAGACATGACCAGTGGGGAGAGGAAGTTCAGTGTCGTATAATAAACGTTGCTGATTTAGTTGCAGCTGATGCGATTTATCACCAAGATTGTTTCATGACTTTTTTTCTACACACTGCACCAATCAGAAAGAGAGGGCGGCCTGAGTCGGATTACGTCTCAGCAGCTGTAGACGAAATATCCTTCTTCCTTGATAATAATGACGACTGTCAATTCTCACTACCCGAACTCAAATCTCAAATTACAGGGCTAGTTCCAGACGACATCACTTTGAGAAATAAGTTGAAACAAAAATACGGGGATGGCATTATTTTTGCTTCAAACTCCAAAACAGTTACAGTCATATGTTTACGTAATACTGGACTGAAAGTCTTATCAGACTCTTGGTACGACAAAAGGATACGAAATGATCGTGAGGAGCGTCTACGAATAGTACAAACTGCTGCAGCCATAATAAAAGAAGATATCCAGACACCAGTTTATGACACTCATTGCTACCCTGCTAGTGATAACTTTTTCAGAGATCTGAACAAGGGCATTCCAGAAAGCCTAAAATCTTTTTTGGAGCACTTGATTATTAAAAAAAAAAAGACTGCTAAGGTGGAAAAAAAAGTCACTTCAATAGCTCACGTCATTATATCAGCGCTAAGGCCACGATCATTTATGTCTCCTCTGCTCAATGGTCTTGCTTTATTTTTGTACAAAAAGTTCTGTTCCAAGAATTTAATAACAATGCTCTCGAATTTGGGATTTTGTTCTTCTTACTATGAAGCCCAAACATTTGAGATGTCAGCCATAAATCATCCGCAACCCCAAATGCGCGAGGGATCATTCTGCCAATTCGTATTTGACAATGCAGATTTCAATGTATCGACAATCGATGGCCTGAATACGTTTCATAGTATGGGGGGCATTGCTTGTTTTACTGCAGCATCAGCAATGGAACACGGGACGAAGATAAAAAAATTAACCGAACTTACATCCGCATCGACCGTAGGCAAAATGGGAATCATTCCTCTGGAAACGTTTGAAAATTTTCGAGGGCCTGGGTTAAAAACAATTACTATCGAAGATTTGAATGTCTAAAAACCTTTAGCGGAAGATTTACCACTGCCTAAGACATCTGATATCTCCTGGATGTGTACTAAGTGGTTAGGTCTTCCACAGATACCTGATTGGAAAGGATTTTTCCATTGTATAACCAGAAACCAGCCTTGTGAAAAAACCAAAGTAATACCCCTTCCTTTTGATAATTCACCACCAAGCAAGTATGATACCATTTTCACTGTGCTGAAATATGCTGCCCAGCAGTGTGTTAAAATGCACCAAAAGTCTTGCATACTCACGTTTGACTAACCACTGTATATTAAAGCTCGAAAGATAGTTGCAGCAACATCCAATCCATTATTATCAAGTTGTATTGTGAGGATTGGTGGATTCCATCTTTTAATGTCATTCTTAGGCTGCATTGGATACATAATGGCTGGAAGTGGGTTAAAAGAAATACTCACTTTGATTTATGCACCTACGTCAGTAGAAAAAAAATGTTGCCTGGCCATGCATACGCTAGGACCATCCGAGCTCATTTATTGACCCAAATACCTTTAGCAAAAATAATTTTTGACGGCATGGAGATATCGGATTTGGAATGTAAAAATCTCCGTGAGTTGTTTCGAGATTTTGCTACTGAAACACCATCGCAAGAAACCTTAAACGCACTCACTCAAATACGAGCCATCGAAATTAAAATGAGGAAGACTTTCGAGCACCTGAAAAAGAAAGGCCCAACTGCCTGTGGGGCTGGAAGCGTCAAGAGAAAATTCTTGTGTCCATCACAACTATGGATGCAGTAGCTCCCGATTCAGTTTTAAACATGGTGTTTTGCAACTGTAAGACTAACTGTGGAGTAAGATCCTGATGTCGGAAAGCAGGCATCAACTGCACAACGGCCTGCAATAATTGAAATGGGGTATGTCAGAATGGCATCAGCCCTGTTGATGATGACGATCGAATGAAAGAAGTTGATGAATGGGCAGATGCTAGCGGATCCATAGACGATCTATGCATGCCTGACGAAGGGGAGAATCTCGTACCGAAAAAAGCACGTAAATCCTGAAGTAGGTAAGCTTGAACAATTATTCGCAATGGAAATCTGATAGTGATTACCCCCAAGTTTACTACATTCATGTATAAAATTAATAATGATTAATTATCTACATTGCCAAAAACATTAAAGTCTATTTTCTTGTGTTTAAAGAATGCCGAAATGTGGGAGAGGTTAGAAATTCAAAGAAAAGCGCCTACAACGAGACTTTGAAGCTACCTCCATTATCAACGCGCATTTTATAGTCAATATCTTCGTCCCTGTTAGGTGTACAACAAAAATGTATAAAATCGCTTTTGTACATAATTTAATGTTTTTTAATTTTTGAAATAAACTTTTTTACGTAAAGTTAATATTTCCCTAGTTATTTGGAAAATATAAAAAACCTTCCCATTTAGTGTAAAACTAATTTGGCTAATTATGGTATGCACATGCGCGGGTATTTCCCCCCACCGCGATGGGGAACCGCGCTTGCGCGTCCCAGGTGTGATAGTGCGCTCTTTTCAAAGTCAATTATCTTTGTTCCTGTTAGACATATACAAAAATGTTATGAATGATTTTTGTTCATAATTTAATGCTCTTTAATTTTTGTATTTAATAATTTTTTATAAAATCAATATTTTTAAAGATATTTCCAAAAAACCAAAAAAGTGTACACATTTTCCAAGATGGCGGCGAAAGCTCAAGTCTGATCGGTGGGGACTTTTAGTATGTTCATAAGCATGCCTAAACAAACATCTCCACCAATTTTCAAAACTTTCATACTTTTTTTAGCCATAAAACCTATTTTGACTGGGCTAATAATGCACCCACCGTATTGATTCAAAATTGTAAAACTCTTACCTAAACAAAAATTGCATTATACCGTTAAATATTTCCGTCGTAATATCCCAAAAGTGACAGCACAGACTGCTGAAAGACAAAATGGCGTTTACAATTTGTATACTGTACGTAGTAAGTAACCGTGATTTTCATTTACCACCCATTAAAAGCGGTAGATTTTAAACGAACTGAGTTTGTGCTTTGGATGAGACCTTTTCCTTTAAGAACATCATTGCTCTACAATTCAGTGGTAAATAAATATTGACAAATTTTTAGGGAAAATTCGCTAAAAATTTATTTTAAAATCGTAGCGATTCTCCAAAAAAACACGTCACGACCCCCTAACCCCCAGGTTGGGAACCCCTATACTAGATCGTTCATGTATTTTACCGCTGAAGCTAAAGTAATGAAAATCTTTAACAAATGTTCTTGTATTTCAAGACTTTTCAAATTTTATTTTGGGAGCCTCCGAAATCCGAACAAAAAATAGCAAAGAATAAAAAAAGATGCATACGCAGTTTTTTTCCCCATTGAAATGAATATGTATCTCATTGAAGTTATTATGTTTGAGGCGTACTCCGTGATCTATTTTGGTATATATGTTGATAGATGTTTCAGAGTTTGATTGTTAACTTCATAAACAATCAAAGGAGGCAGGATTTTCAAGAGAATAGATGTTAAAACACGGTCTTGTGTGCGTATGCGTAATGTGTTGTCGTGTTATTGCTATATATGGCGGTTAACTTATCCGAAATAACAATGGACATCGGCAAAGGACAGCTATGAGACAAAAAAAGGTAATGATTTCTTCATTTTCGGATTTGCCCTATTATTGGGAGAAAGTCTGTTATTATCCTCCTTTTTACAATGTCGATGATACTTCGACGCTCGCAATGTTTTGTGGAGGTTCTTACAAACACGTGTTAAAATTCTGTCAACTTTCATGACCTATAAATATGTTATTACTAATTTAAATACGCCTGGTTAGTTTTAACTATACAGGAAAAAAATATTTCTGTATTGACGGCAAGTAATGAACAATAAAAATGTTTGTCATGACGACAGATATATTTTACTACGGTTTGTTTATCTCATAAAACCTCTTAAAGTATTTACAAAATGTTATCAAAATTTCACAGTTCTCTCAATTTTTCGCAGTAAACTATGTATTATCGGATTTATTTCCTGTTTTAATGTTTAGTGAGAACACCATATCATTAATTATATGCAGGGGCTTCTTGTGTAACCCTACCTTTCCCAAAATTAGATAATTACTAATTTAGGGACAATAAACGATTCTTTCACACAAAAAAGAGATAGGGGAGAATCTACAGTGCAATCAGATCAAAGATCATATGTATAGCAGCATAAAAAAGGTGAATATTTTTCTCCCCTATGGATAGGCTCAGTTGCTCTTGGCAGTAAGCTAGATTGCTTTTGGAATGATGAGTGAATCACAGAGGTAAAGTTTGACTCATGAGCAATTGCACTGTAAAAAGAACCGACATTACGTTTTTATCTATAAACTGTTGTTGAAGTTATAGAACAATCGAAAGCATTTTCTACCTCAGCAGCGAAATATTTATTCATTTATTTACTTTTTATTATTATTTATCATTTTAGTCGTGGCATAGTCATTTAATCAAAATTTAAACAACAGTCGCATCGGTTCCTCCAACTTGCTTACAAGGGTTTATATTAATAACATGGTATCCTCATTACGAAACCTACATTAAAAAACAGAACGTTCACTTACGCAGGCGCTTTGGCTAAAAAATGGGATTCGATCGCCAACGAAAAGGAACAGGGTGTGTTTTTAATGTAGGATTACGTTCCTCAATAACGACCCTGCGGAGAGAAAAAAAATTGTCCGGCGTCGCGAGTCATAATTTTGGCAGCTCGCCAAACCCAGTAGCAGTAAACAGTTAAACAGAAAAGTACCAAAATGAGTTTAAAAAAAAGAGGTAAGCAACGATAAGTAATCCTGTGTTAATAACCCGCGGTAGTTTCGTTTTTTTATCCTGGACAACAAAAGTCGCGCCAGAATTTCACGCCCATCAACAGACTGTAGCATAGTGCACCTGAGCATAGTGCGTGCAGATCCAAATGCTTTTGATCGCATAGTGTATGCGTTTGATTATACAGCGTATGCGTGTGCATATATTATTCAACATATAATTTTTTTTTAATTCAGTTTGTTTAAATATAGCTGAAGTTAATTTCTGAAAAAGATTTTACAGCAGACTATACACACACACACACACACACACACACACACACACACACATACATACATACATATATATATATATATATATATATATATATATATATATATATATATATATATATATATATATATATATATATATATATATACACACACATAAAGTAAAAGGAATTAGAGGCCGATCAGGGTAGCAACGGAAATGCTCAATCACGCAAGATGGAAATAATACGATTCCATTCTCCCATGCCACTTAATCAGAAGCCACTGTACATAAACAAATGAAAGTGAAGTCACGATATCCCTGAAATACTATTATTTAATTCAGCGGTGGTCAAACAGCGACCCAAGCCCAGTTCCGACCCACCAGTCTATTTATTACGTGACCAAGTGAGAGTATTTACTCTCTCACTCGGTCCAATTAGTTTTATCGTTTAAACCGCTGAAAATATCCGTTATCTCGAAAATTGAACGAGTCCGCTCGAGCCTTGTAAACATTCAGCTAAAATTAAATGAGAACTCCACGTCTCAGTTATCACTGAAACATTAATTCAAAGCAAAATATCTTTTTTTTTTTCATTGATCGCTCTTTTTTCCCCGTTCGCTGATTAGGAACACACGAGTGATTTCTTTCACCAGCGCTTTCTTCTGACAGTGCTCTATACTTGGTAGTATGTATATATATTTCTGAAGCAACTTTTTCTATTATTAAGATATTGAAATTGAAAACCCAAGATAGATGTGCTGATTCGACATTTCCTGAAATTCTCAGAATTCCTGTTGTTGCTTCTAATCCCCTTGGTGTAGGAAAGCCTACAACAAGTCCAAAGGACCTAGGTCCTCAAATCCTAGGTCCTTGGCGAAGGGTAGAAGCAGCTTCACTTTAAGGCGAGGTACCACTAGGGCTGAAGTCTGACTTGACCTCGAAAGACATCGGTCCCGTAATTTTGAACCAAGTGACAAGACCGGAACACTTGACCCCGCACCTCCAGAGGTAAATTTGAGAACTTGGAGGACATTGTAGCCACGACCTATTTTACGTGCACCGGCCACCATTAGTGAACACGGCGGTAAATTTGCAGCGAAGAGCATCGAACCAGGGACGTTCAGATCACTGGCCCGCTGCTCTTGCCAACTGCGCTACTTCGCCCTTCCTACTTCAGAATTCCTACATCAGAAAAGGAAATGAACTTCAAATATTCTGTTGTAAATAAGTCCCACTCATCGCATGCATTAAAATATATTATTTTAAAAATTTGCCTTATTACAATTTCTGAATAAGAGTTGTACTGAATAACATTCTCAATAAGTTTATAATTTGTAATATAAATTTGAAATTCTGTCTCTATCCTGTACACACATTTTAAAAACCTTCAGTCAATCTGCACCAAATTTTGCATAGGTGCTCTCTAGGACCCTGTGTAAAATATAGTATACTATAAAATAAACTCACTCATCTCCTTAACCTTTATTTCATAACCCTTACGTTTTGCAGTGGCTCCTCAATTTAAATTCTCATCTCGCCTTTAATTATTTTTTCTTTCTCAGCATCAGTTCCATAAATAAACGTTAGGTTTTGGAGGCGAACAGATGGTTTCCTTACAGAAGGTCACCTGTGTTGCTTGCTAATAATTAATTGTCAGAGATGGCCCGTAAGCCAACTAAGATTGACCAATCACCCGCATGTGTAGGAGGGAAAGTTAAAAATTATCTACACTTTCGCTGTAGTGATCTGTCGGTTGACTGTACTGGTTTCTGCGCTCGCAAGTCGAGAGTACCGGACTTGTCGTCGTTTATGGAACCTTCATCGATCAGTTCATTTTGCTGCTGTTTCTCAGTGAACATAGCCGCGTCACTCTTCTTTTGCACCAAGGATGAGCAACTCTGTGCAATCTGCATATGGCATTATCCGTATCAGCTTGGTTTTCGTAAAGTCTGTGCAAGATGATTCCGAAACACTTACCGAAGAGCACAAACGCAAACGTGGACGTGAATCGGCGTCCTGATCTTTATCCTCCCTTCACGGCTGCCCGACCGTTTTTTGAATTTCTCAATCCATTCGTATACGCTTCACCGTGGTAAAACATCGTCCCTATTTTGTGCTGAAAGCCTTCAATGGATTTCGGCTCCTGTTACAGCTTCAAACAAAAAACTGGATCACACAGCGCTGTTAATCTCTAGTGCAAACGAAGAGTGGCTCAGCCATGTTCATCGTGCAACAGCAGCAAAACGAAATGATCGATGAATTTCAGACTTTCCATATACGTCAAAAAAGGCAGGTACGCTCGACTTTCTCGCCCAGAAAGCAGTACTGTGAACCGACAGATCACTACAGCGAAAGTGAAGATAATTTTTTACTTGCTCTCGTTGTTGTTGTTTTTGTTTCTAATGAACCCTGGCCGGAAGTTCCAGACTAGGTCCATATATACTTTGCGGGCTGAGTAGTGCGGTTCCGGTTTATAATAGCACCACAAGGGTCAGAGTCTGACTTGGCTAGGTTCCACCACAATTTTGACCGAGCACCCACAGGGGCAACAGCTGGGTTGGATCGTACCTTCCCCACCCACTGGCCTCATAGAAGGACTTTCCGGTCTACGGATTTAACGTGCCCATACCAGGCCTAGACACGAACTTACCCTCGTTTTAGGATGGTCTCTTTTCTCTAAATATATTTGCAATCGATCTAAACATATGGTGCTCCAAGTACATGATACTCAAAAAATATGTTTTTAATTTTTAAATCTATACTCGATTCATAGGTGGATTTCTTTTTTTATAATTTTTGTATAGATTGTATATTTTTAGGCGTTCATTTCGAATGTTTTCAATCAAATGACATACCAAAACATGGTATACAGAATTACAGTGCATGCCAGCAAAATAACTACCTCTCGGAACCTAGATAAATTATCAGATGTTTGAAAAACAGAAATAAATGAATATTTGCAATGTTCTTTCAAAACTAATTTCGATCTAAAATGTGAAAGTACTTGAAAGCTTTTATTTGAATGATAACGTTAAAAAATCGGGCTTTACGACGGCAAAATTTGAAACTGAAAAGAAAAATTACAAAAAATGTCACATATGCTTCGAGATGGATCTTTATTAAGTATTTATATCTAAGTTTAAATGTATGTTTCGTCTGTCAGGGTGCATTCTTTGATAACACTAGCGGCGGCTATATTATCAGTTTCCTCTTCTAGACATGCTTGGGAGTCATTATTTTCCGAAATGAATTTTATAAAAAAATAGATTAAGAAACAGAATGACTGATAAATGTATTTTGGTCTAGGGCCCGATTTAGAAAATTCTTGATTATAGGCACAGCTCGGGATGGGGGCCCCTTAACACTGATGTGGGCGTAAAATTTCCAAATTAGACAAACACACACACACACACCCCAAAAAAAAAATCAATTTGAAAGTACCATTTTACCAAGAACTGGCTATTTGAAGCGTAGAAGCCAAGAACATTATCAAATAACAAAAAGCAATATTAATTTCATCATTAAAACACAAATACAATGCAACTGAAAAAACAGTACAATGCAACCAGACAAAAATATAAAGATATTTGCATTGTTGAGAAAATAAAAAGGAACATAAATTATATGATCTTTGATTATCAATTTTTTTCTGCGATTCGGATATCGCGCCAAACCTTATTAGTGTATAAGCGTAGCATCCAACTGCAACCAATCGGATGACTTCTTTCATTTGCAAACTTTAAACGTGATATTTGATTGGTCTGGAAGACTGTATGCACTCTTCTGTGTGTCTTAAAAATGCAGCCATCCGACAGATTTGCAACTCGTTTAGAAAATTGTTTGAGAAAATTTGAAAGGATATTAAAAAAATTGCTATTAAAACGGTAAAATAAAAAAAATTGAATTGGGAATTTTTTTCTTTTAAAATAAAAATTTTGAGGGACCCCAAAATTCGGGGCTCCTAGGCCCGGCCTACCGGGCCTAATGGAAAATCAGGGCCTGTTACGGCCTGTGTATTACTAAAAGGGAGGATATATGAACCAGATATAAAGCATTTGACATCCAACGTACAACTGCAAAAATCTAACTAATTTGTACGACAATGTGTAATGTCATGTAATGAGTCCATCATTAAGAAATTAACTATTTTTTAAATTTGTGTCAACAAAACTCTCCAATAATAAAAGTTCTATTGTTATCCCTCATTTCAAGCTGCTCGGCGCGTCAGTAACACACCATGAATATTATTTGCAAATTTTTGGCTCGCACACATAAAAAGGTTCGCCACCACTGATGCAGGAGGATAAATAGCAAGCAGTAGTTTAGCTAATTTACGATTGCTCATAGGTACGCATACATATAAAAAGAAAAAAGGATTTTTCTCTGTCTCTGTGGCGTATGGATGATAAAAAAAAACGCAGGTATGTCACACAAATAAACGGATATAATGAGTTCCTAACCTAACCTGCGGAACGGCAGGAAATGCCAATCCGATCTGATTTAGACACGCAAGCTTGCGGTTGGGAGGGCGTCTGTTCCAAGTCCCATAATGTCGTTTAAATGGCATTCTGCGCGACTAGTTTCTAAATCTGGTGCCGAAGAATATGGAGGTGAAATGCGGGGGAGAAACTGTTGAACCCAGAGGCACCGCTGAAAACGAGTGACATACATCCTCTAAAGTTTAGTTCGTTATCTTTCCTTTCCCTTATCTAAACTGCACGTTAACAGAAAAATTTCGAAAAAGAAATCTAAATTTTTTTTGTCAACAACGAAAGTTTTAGCGTGTAACATATTGATTCTATCGTAAGTCTGTTCCAGCTTTCAAAATATTTGGCACTTAATATTTTCATGGAAATTTATAAAGAAATTTTCTGATCCCCTGCCCCCTGGTCTTTTCCCAACACACGAAAAGAATTAAAATCCCACAATGCATTATGCAGCATTTTTAAGTAGATATTCAAAGCCATATTGAATCGGGTGCATATCAGAACAATGTTTCCATGGACGTGAAAATTCCCCTTGTTACAACCTTTATAAGGTTTTTAGAAGTCCAGAAATATATCCCCCCTTTTTTGGGGGGGGCATGAAAAGTAACCCCAAAATGCAAAAATAGATATATTTGTCTAAACCAAGGTCATTTATTTATTTTTTATAATTCATAGATACACAACTGCATCTCTTGTTTGCCGAATAGTTGTTCTTTCCCCTATAAAAAGCTTATCCTTTCTCACTTTTCTCCGTACACTTTTTGAATTTATTAATAAAATATCAAGTAGTCCATCCAAATTCCACAAATAGGAAATTCTAACAACGAGCGTAATCGCGTTGTTTGTTAATGAAATTTTTGCATTTATTCTGTGTGGTTCAGTTTAGAAAAATTGAAAATTATTTTATTTAGCTAAATATTTTAAACAACCGTATGCATGATGTCGAATCTTATTTTGCCTGAAAGTGATTATGTTATGAGAAGTGACAAACTGCCTAGTAATGAATATGAAAGTGATAGAGGAAGTGATATCATAATCAATACTACCAGGAGAACACGTGTGATTAGTGAGAGAAGTGATGATGAATCATCGGAAGAAGGTATTCCTAATGATGCCACTGTCGATGAATTTGTGGTTGTGAACGTATTTTCAAATGAACTCCTGAAAGGCCACCTACATCACGCGGATGTTTTGGTGTAGTAAAGTAGCTTAGACGTAATTTGCGGTCGTGTGTGGTATGCAGTAACGCGGATAATGTCGAGTGAAACGATGTTACTTAAATATTATTCGATTTAACAAATCTCTTCAACTAATTTCTGGGAAAAAAAATAAATAAACTGTACTAAAACACAAAAATTTGAATTAATCATATTATATTACAAGTTATAGTTACAAGATAAAAGTATATTTTCTTACAATGAGTGCAATTAAGTAGCATCGTTTTACTCGATAATAAATCATAACTATTTTTATTTTTCCAAACAATTTTTACAAACGAATATCCGCATTTTATTCGTTTACAATGTTCTTGAAATAGGTGACGATTAGATGGAAGAAATATTTATTTTTTCACTCGTAGGATTGTATACTTATCTTCGCACATAATATACATATATAATTACTAGCTGAATACCCGTGCTTCGCTACAGAGTACATTCATATTAAATACAACAATCAATGTATGCAAATAATGCCTATATATATATATATATATATATATATATATATATATATATATATATACATATATATATATATAATATAAATACATATATGTATATAATAATAGTATATACTTACAGTCCAAAGGTGTACCACAAGGTGGTAATGCTTCAAGTATGCTAGCTAATTTATACTTACATTATTTTGAAATTAATAATATAGAAAATAACAATTACAATATATTTAGATATATAGATGATATAATAGTAATTAATAAAAGTAATAACCCTATAGACTTAAATTTTTACCCTCCTAATCTGGAACTAATTAAAAGTAGCCATGATAATATTAATGTAAACTTTTTAGATATTAATATTAAA
This sequence comes from Dolomedes plantarius, assembly GCA_907164885.2. Lineage (NCBI taxonomy): Eukaryota > Metazoa > Arthropoda > Arachnida > Araneae > Dolomedidae > Dolomedes > Dolomedes plantarius. Next base: position 148,429,079 of record OU015492.1, read on the forward strand.
TTAAATACTCACAGTAAATTTACTTTTGACTTGTACGACAAAAGATCAGACTATAATTTTAATATTGTTAAATTTCAAAATTATCTAACCTGTTTACATAAATCTGTTTTTAATAACATTATTGTAAATCAGTTAGTTCATATAAATAGGCTATGTTCTAAAGACAATAGGATTAAGCATATTATAGACTTGAAAGCTATACTATTATATACTATTATTATGAACTATGTAATTATGTTTAGTTACTAAATCTAGGAGCCTGTTGAAACGAGTTAGCTTAATTTCGTTGCCTAAGTATTGTATATTATTTTGTACTAACATTATGATTATTCTATTTAAATCAATTATATCGATATTATTAAATAGATCTTTAAAATCATAGGTTACTACAGTTTTACAATTATCTAATGTTTGTAGTTTTCTAATTAGACTAAAGCTATTATCAATTATACCACAAACACCAGATGTTATATTTTTATAGATTAATTTAAGGTAATTTAATTATATTACACTTGCTTCAGTAGCATAACTGTTGTGACCACAGGTTACTGCTCTAAAAGCAATAGGTGTTTTATGAAATTGAGGAACTAAAGTAATATATGGAAAAACATAATTGTTTGATTATATACCTAGTAGTTTATATTTTGCTATTATTTTCTTAATAATAATACTAGTAGTTTCTTTTAATGGCTGAAAAAGATCACTATTTTCTAGCAGTTTTTTTAAACTTATGGCAAAATATTTTTTTACAAATAATTGCATAGTTGTTGGCTGCTTTATCTACATAAGTGATTATAAAGTCTTCTTGTAATTTTGTTATGGCATCTTTCAAGTGTTTATAGGAATTATTAATGTTATTACTATTATTGGGTAGTTTAGTATGTACTAGTTTTAGTAAATTAATTTTCCATTGGTTGAAGGCTTCTGTAGGTATAGAATAATTAATTGCTATTTTGTATATAAATTTATCTAAATCAGCATTTAATAAACTTATTATTTTCTTATTATTAGTAGTACTAGGTAATCTATACTTAGTTCCCAAACTCATCAACTCTCGCAGTGCTAAATTATCCACTATTTCCAAATTGCCTGTTATTACATGACCATGTGCCGTATCAACATAACTATTGTAATTGGGTAGATAACATACACAATTTAAATTTATTGATTGAGAAAAAATTTTTGAGACCTGATTATAGTTAAATATACGTCTACCCATAGGCAGAGTATATTTAAAGGCATGTTTTACTTTTATATCATTTATAAGAAACATATCATGAAGTTATATATATATATATATATATATATATATATATATATATATATATATATATAAATCGTAACGGATATTTTTATAGACAAAATAATGTAGAAGAAAATATTCAAATTAAATACAATGGTCAATGTATCAAATTAATTTGTATGTTTAATATCCATAAAACAGACTAATTTGAATTAAATTCTTAAAGAAATTTCCATCTCAATTAGTCTAGTGGTTAAATTTTATCTTTTACCGTATTTCAATATTTTTTTGTCAATTTATTTCGTTGTTATGCACGTGACGCAAAATTAATTTAAAGTATCCCAAAAGAAAAGATACCACGTGATCAGCATTGAATAAATTAAATTCTAAAAATAAATCGTTAAAAATTCACCAAAAATCAGAAAATGGAGGTAAAGATTCAGAAAATAATTCATTTTAAAGGAATTTTTATGATCTTTTTTGTGATAGAAATTTTATAACCCTCAAATTATTATTTTAAATGCAAACTTTAAAGAATGCTACAAAAACAGCTTAAAATTTTAATTTTAAAAAAATCTACGGAAATTTTTTCAAAAATATTTCTTACCCTTACACTATAAGAAGAATCGCCATGCAAAATTTCAGCCCTTTAGGTCCAGCGGTTCGGTCTGTGCGTTATCTGTCAGTCAGTCAGTCAGTCGGTCAGTTACGGAACTGTTTTATATATATAGATAATTAAATTATTATTTATGTACCCTCAAAGCACAAATAAAACTTCGGATAATAAATTACATAACCTTACATTCATTGTTCAATCACTACGTAATACGAATCAAATTTTGGATCTATATTATCTAACTGTCGTTTGAAAATTTTACGTCATAATTAGTAATTATTTTGATTCTAAACATGGAGCCACCGTCAGTTGCTAATTTCTACCTGCACATTCATAATATTCGCCAAGCTGCAATTACTTACTGAGGGTTAATTAGTGAAAAATAAAAGCTTAAAAATAATCAGATATAATCTAAACACATCAACATATAATTTAATAAAAAACAAAGGTATTACGGAAACCCTCTATGTGGATATCCAAAAGATTGCCCAGATACACGTGTAATACCCCTAGAATTAATAAAGAGGCTTCAAAATCTAGTCACCTGAAATTACAAATGGCAGGGCACAACTATGGTATTGCCCCTCAAAGAAAGAATTTTCTATTTTACTTGAGTTCATGTAAAAAGGATAAAATAATCTCTTACCCCAATAATGCTTGTTAATTGTGGTATAAAACAAATATTTAGCTCTGCACAAGTAGCCGAAAATTGCTGCTTTGTGCTCGTTTCTCTCTAAAAAGACATTTACAGTATCCTTGATGCTCATTTCTCGCTTCATCCCCGCTGAAAGGACATTTACATGAACTCAGGTATAAATTTGAGTACATGTAAGTAAGGTAATTATGTTTCCTCAACATTATAAAATAGGAATTAAACTGTCTAGAACTCACAAGTCGCCGAAAAGATTTTTTTCCCCTCTAATACTCATTTTGCCTTATTATCTCCCTTGAAACTTGACCCTTAAAGTGTGCTGCCGAGAAACCATCTTAACCACGCTGAAGAAACGAGTAACGCGTTATGAATGTTCCCCACATAAAGCCGCTAAAAAGGGTCGAAAACGGCAACTATCGAGGAAATGCGTCGATATTTTTTTTCCTTCCTTCTAGCGGTTAGAAACCTTTTAGCTGCAACACCCGAAAAATAAAAAAAAGTAAAATTACGCATTCCAGAAATATGTGCACTTTGCGTTTTCTTTCCAAATTTTGCGGTAACTTCATTCGTACAGAGCGGGATATAAAAGAAATTGTTGAATTAAAGAATGTAGTAATTCGACTATGAATTTGATATTTACTGGACTAACCAAAAGAATAATTGGTTTTTGTACTCAGCTCTCCATTTTTTTATACTACAGACTAATTAGGCACTCGGACATAAATAAATATCCCAAAGACGATGAATTATGATTTAATGAATTATTTGATACGCATATTTCATGATGCACTTATATCCACTGAATATGCGAATAAATAACAAAAGAATAGATTTCATTATAGGCATTTTTGCCGACAGAATATGTTTTTCAAAAACTACTGTCCGTTTTCCTTCTACGAAAAACCAAATACCACTCCAAAAAGAATAAAAATTGCCGTAAAGTTCGGTTTGCTGATCACATGATCTCAGCATTTTTACACGAAGAGATAGATGGTCATGCCAGACGAATCGACGCCCGCATTTCTGCAGATGTCTGTTTCCGAGTCATCAGGAATATTTTCAAATAAAGTCATACAATAAAAAGAAATCAATGTATTTAGCATGCACTTCATCGATAGCGAATTCTTCATGGTTCTGGTTCCCTTTCGAAAAATTTAATTTAGGACCTCCCGCACATGATCGCAATAAATTTTAAAGTAGCACAAAATAACAAAGCCTCTCTGATGACTGGAATATGCATAAAGAAAAATTAACGTGAAGATGTAATGTTTTTTTCTCGTGCATTAGCTCGCTTCTATTTTTGGAGCAAAAGTGCCTATACTACACAGTTTGAGAGAAAAGATACAATTTGACAAAGAATTTATGGATGAAAATATTCGGCATTGAAATACACCTCTTTAACCCAATCACTTAAAGTGATCATGATAACAGCTCTTTTCCCATCACATGAAAATAACTAAAATCTCAGAATGCATTATGTAGCATTTTTAAGTAGATATTCCAAGCCATACTGAATCGGGTGCATATCAGACCAATGTTTCCATAGTCGTGAAAAGGCCCTGTGTTACAATCTTTACAAGGTTTTTAGGAGTCCAGAAATATACCCCCCCCCCCCCTGTTTTTAGGGCAGGGCATGAAAAGTAACCCCAAAGTCCACTGGACACATAATTTAACAAAATGCAAAAATAGGCATATTTGTCTAAACCAAGGTCATTTAGTTATTTTTTATAGTTCATAGATACACAACTACATCTCTTGTTTGCCGTATAGTTGTTCTTTTCCCCTATAAAAAGCTTTAAAATTGTTTTAATTATGCTGTTTATCCTTTCTACTATTTTTTTTTTTACCTTACACAGTCATATTTTTTTAGATTTCCAACAGATAATTTTAATACAAAAATGTTCATAAAAAAATATTTGTATATTATCCGCTACATTATGCATCCACATGCACTTATCAAAATGCAATAGATGCACCCTGACTATCACAAATTCTGTACTTAATATATTTTGCATAACTGATATTTGATTACTTATGAAATATGGACTCTATTGAATTGTAATCTGTTATTCATATAAATTTTTTTAAAGAACTTCCTTAAGTAAAATTGATGATTTTTTATGTAAAAATTTTTTAAAAGCTAGGCTGTTTTACAAAGGTTAAGTGTGGCTTCAAAATGTCGTTAAATTTAGTTCCAGATTTGAGTAGGAACCCTGTATTCTATGCCAATTGTTTTCAAACAGGACGCAGGCATTTCAGGCAGGCTAAGTATTGGGTTATCCCATAAATAATGCGTTATTTTGGATTTGTCTAATACTGCCATAATACCACATTTTTTATGGGATGACCCAATACTTACAATTTAGGTTGGAAATCATATGGGGGAATTAGTAAAGGTTAGCCATCAATGGTAGGTGCAGTAAATGTATTTGTAACCGAAGGAAGGTAAGAATTTTAAAACTAATCTCCCAACAACACTTTGCTTTCTTACATAACCACTCAGTTATCATCGACAGAGAATTTAAAACGGCATTTTTGCCAAGTTTTACGACGAAGTGGGACTATCAGGGTTTTATTTATTTAAATTTTTTGTTGTTGTTGTTGTTGTTTGTTTGTTTGTTTGTTTTTCATGGAAGATATGCAAGATGACTGTCCCGAAGCAAAGTTTTATCTTGAGTATTTCAACAAAGAAAGGAAATGTATCCTTTCGTAAAGGCTACTGTGATCTAACCCTATTGGATTCGCTCACATCAATGATAACCTATGGAGAAAATGTGTCTACTATTTACAGCTACATAAATGCTGATAATCCAATAAAAATAGTATTTTCGGATAGCCTGAACTTTTCTGCACCTTGCAACAGGATTCTTTTTATAAACTTCGTCATCTAAAGGAATTTATGAGCGTTTAAAACACGCTAGACCAGATTTCCCCCCCCCCCCCCCCCGAATATTGTAAGTTTAAAAATATTATTTTCATTAAAAAAAATGAAAAATGCGCCATGGTGTAAAATTTCATTCTTCTATTACAGAATACAGTTAAAAGAAAAAAATCTTTAAATCCAAGTCGGCAATCCTTGGACACATTTTCTCCATAGGTTAACATTAGGCGGGCGAATCCAAAAGGGTTATTACACAGCAGCCCTAAGTGTGAGAACCAAAATGAATTTTGCGAGTTACTTGTTGATCGCGATTGGAGCACTAAATTTAATAATTTAGTTGATAAGTTTGAATTTTTGCATAACGTTAACTGAATCATGTTACGCAAATATTTTGATAAATAATTTGACAAATATTTTGACAGATTATTTTTTAATATGAAAATTTGTGCTTATTACATATAATTAAAGTTTAAGTTATTTAATACTGTAATAATCATCTTTTTGAATTATATAAAAAGGAAACTAATTAATACACATTATAAATTATTTATAATTATATAAAACAACAAATTATACATATATACAAGCATAAAGTATTAGGAGCACTGCAAGAAAAAACAACTAGGTTTTAATGTTTAGAGCAAAGGCTGAAAGAAACTTGCCTGTAAGCTTAAAAAAAAAGAAAAAACCTTCAATTGTTTCTATATATGTCTATTTTATCGTCAGTTACAAATCGAATACAGGAAACATACGAATTACAGCATAGGCAAATTATGTATATTTATATACCCGTATATCAAAAATTTCAAACAACTTTTGTTTATCAATTGAAAAAGTAGCAAAAATTTAACGTTCCACAGTCATGCAACAATTACAAACAGTCACAACAGTCGGGGGACATATCCTCCATACTTAAATGTTTTTCTCCCTTCCAATGGCTGGTACAATAGATATCTGAGGCCGAAAGAAAGAAACAATGAACAAAGCAAAATACGAAAAACAGCCACAGAAAGAGAGTCTATAGACCCATAAGGTCCCTTGCTCGCCACTAGCGCTCCCACGTGGTTTACTCAAGCAAAGTATTCTATGCGATTATCGCAAAAATAAATTTTAAGTGTCATTAGTGCGGATAGTCATCTGTGATATACGATTGATTGATGGCAGAGGGCCCACACATCGCCCATCTCGACAATGCATCCTCGGAAATGTTACAAAAAAGAGTATAAGTGAAGAAACCAAAGGCCTATTTTAAGCAGCTGATGAAAATTCGAAATCCAAATAGCCGCCAGCAGCAAAAGACAAAACAGGTCAAAATCTTGTCAAAGAAGTTTTAAAGTAGGATTACGTTCCTCCATAACGGTCCTTCGGAAAGCAAAGTTTCAGACGCTAAAACCGTCCGTCGTCGAGAATTATAATTTTGGCAGCGCGCCAAACCCAGTATATATCGCTTGGGCAAGCAGTAAACAGTTAAAGAGAAAAGTACCAAAATGCGTCAAAATTTTGACATATGTATATATGTGTGTGTGTGTGTGTGGGGGGGGGGGGTATGTATACGTGTATATATATATATAGATAGATATATACAGTGGATTGCCAAATTATTAGGGAACCTTAAAAATTAGACAATTCCATTGTTATTCGCGAAAATGATTAAAAATTGAGGGTTAGAGGTAATGTAATTTATTTTAGTTGCAACGAGCGTTTAATTTAGAACACGAAAAGAGCATATTTGTTATTAATATGTATTTATTTTATCTTAAACAGTCATTTGGAAAAAAATTTGGTAAAACGCTTAATATTTTGTAATGCCACCTTTTGCCGAAATTACGGCTTCGAGACGACGAGGCATGCCCTCCATGTATGTTTTTACATTTTCTTTCAGTTCTGGACAGTGATTTCATACGTGTATCAGCTTTTCGATGAGTTGTTGCCTGTTAGTGATTAGTTACGTCGTCTTTTTCCTTTTTGTCAGCTCCCACATGTTTTCCATCAATTTCAAATCGAGTGAATTGCCTGGCTAGGGCCAAATTCTGACATTATTTTGAGCCAGGTAGGCTGTTACACTTCTGGCTTTATGGCAGAGGGCTGAGTCGTGCATAAATACGTACTCCTCATCATCAGGGAACCATTCATCGACTTGAGGCAACAGGCGATTTTCCAGGATTTGCTTGTACTAGTCTTGCTTCATTGTCCCCTGGACGATGTATAGGCATCCATTCATTTCGCTGATATTACAGACCACACCATAATGCTTAATCGGTGTTTTACACTGTCCACGAGGTACTCAGGATGAAATTTATCTCCGGAGTGACGTCGCACAAATGCGCTTATATCAGCTAAAATTTGAAAAGTTGACTCATCGGAGAAGCAGACCTGTAAAATACTAAAATAAGCCTCCAAAACTCTTTGCGCAGGAATATTACACAATAATAAATCATATTTACTCGACTCCAGTCCTCAACTGTCATATTCTTGCGTTCTCGAGCCCATAAAATTCGTTTATCTTCATTGTTTTCAGTCAGACGTGGTTATTTGGTCGGACGATGACCCATCAGGTTTCATTCAGACAATCTCCTCTGGACTGTCCTTTTGGATACTTTGATCCCTTCATCATTGATCATAGTGGTTAGACGAGACACACTCTGTTTCCGATTTTCGAGACAGGCATCCCTTATCTTGCGGTCACTACGACCAGTGGTAATGCGTTTTCTTCCACTTTTCCCTATACGGTCCGCTTCCAATTTCACATTATTGTCGATTTTTTTCTTAATACGGTTAACCACTGATTTAGAAACACCGGCAATCGATGCTATCTGTCTTTGGGAATGTGTTGTGTTTAACAACACATACAAGCTTCTTTATTTCAATACCTTTACTAGGGGAAATATCTGAAGCTTTTCCCATGCTGAAAAATCCAACAGTGACATTTTTAAGGATTAAAGCATGAAAAACAAAAAGTTGACTGCAAAAATACCAAAAATAAGGCAGTATTAAACAAAACTTACAGAAATAATACAATACTAAACAAAACTTACAAAAATAATACAATAGTAAACACAACTTACATTTCTGTTTTTTCTGTTGAACCGACACAAATTACCCACAATCGAACACACTCTTTCGCCTGCTCCAGAGTAATGCACGCAGGTGTTGCCACTTTGTAAAAAGTATTTCTAATGTTGCCAGAAATACATAACAAATGACGAAATACATGGGAATAATTATTTTTGGTAATAACATATGTTTAAATGTCGAAATTTCAGAAATTCCGTAGTGGCCCTAATAATTTGGCAACCCACTGTATATACGTAACACATGTATACATATACACATACAAAAGAGGTAAGCAACGATAAGAAATCCTACGTTAACAACCCGCGGTAGTTTCGTTAGAAGAGACTACCTGAAATTTTTTTTGATTAAGGCTGCTGTGTTCTAACCCTATTGGATTCGCTCACCTCAGTGTTAACCTATGGAGAAAATGTGTCAAAGGATTGCCGACGAATTTAAAGAATTTTTTAAATTGTATTCCGTAATAGAGAAAGAAATTTTACACATTGGGGCATTTTTCTTTTTAAAAAATGCAAATAATATTTTTTAATTTAAATCATTCTGAGGGAAAAATCTGGTATAGTGTGTTTTAAACGTTCCTAAATTCCTATAGTGGACAAAATTTATAAAAAAAATTAATCCTGTTGCAAGGGGCAGAAAAGTTCGAGCTATCTGAAAATACCATTTTTATTGGATTATCAGCCTTTATGTAACTGTAAATAGTATACAAATTTTCTCCATAGGTCACCATTAAGGTGAGCGAATCAAATAGGGTTAGTATACAGCAGCCTTAAATGGCATAGAGGTGTTTTAATTAGACGGCATCTTTCCTCTGCTAAGGGTGTCCGGCAAACGATGGTTACGAAAATATACGTTATAAATTCAAAACAACTCAGTCCTATCTACACTACAGAAATAACTTGTCAGTTTGAAAATAATAACGCCTCTAACGAAACCGTAAGGACTCTGAAGGATTAGTGTTAGAGAAATGAAATGTTGTCTTTGTTTCGATCAACTCACTGACCTCAATCGCGTAGAACATCTAGTATGTGATAATTCCCACCTTTCTGGTGTCTTCCTACTGGGTCAACAAGCAATGCATCTTCTTCCACCGCCGCACAGAAGCAAGTATGAAATGAGTAAACCTGTATATTTATATTTTTCAGTTATTGGCGAGAATACAAAAAAGAAGATTGAAGCTGTAATCCAAAAGTAAGCCAAAGGGAACTTGATCTTGTACGTCTATCCACAAAATTAAAGCATTCTGCAGCATTAGAAAATAAGTGTAATAGGCATATAAGTGTCCCTTTTATCCCTAATGTTAATGTGCAATTTCCCGACAGGGAAATATTTTCTGACTTTTGAATTTTTACAATATTCTTCCAAAAAAATGTTACGTCAGCTCGATGAACCATGAAGTTAGCATAATACGAACTAAAAGAACACGTTAAGTATTCACATAATTCGCTTTTATTGTTTCCCTATAAGCACAGAAATAAACCATCAGACAGTGTGAAAAATGATTTATCTTTTAAAGAATCGGAAAAGTTTGAACAGAGGAGGAGGGGGGGGGGGGGACTCTGCGATATCGAGAAGTTTCCGGAATAAATACTTTTTGGCCGAAGGCATTCACTTATTTATTTATTTATTTATTTTTGAAACGTGATGAGGAAATGAACAACAAGAAAATAATTTTAAAGAACTGATCGGGGGCTGTTAACACAAAGTAAAAGAGAGCAGCTATAAAGTAACCCCAGTGTAGAAATACATATGCATCAAGGATCAAGGAATTTAAAGTTGTTGGAGCTCCATGGTCAAAGACTTTATCTCTAGTTATTAAGAGAAAATTGCGATTAAATAATGCTCAGCAAATTAAAAGGTCTTGAATAACGCCCTTATCAGTAAAAATTAATTAAAAATAAAAATACAGTTGAAAAATTAATAAAGTGAAGTGAAAAAGTTTACAAAGGGGAAAAAATTAATATTAATAATATTAAAATAATATAAGGGTTGCCTAGTTAAAATATAAATCTCCAGCGTACACAACAATGAGTATGCTGGAGAGAAATACATTTCCTTTCTTACTCGTGGTCATGCCTTGCCGAGGAGCCCATACAGACGAAACCTAGGTTCTAGGGTACATACGAAAAATATTCAAAATGAGTTTGTTAAAAGAAACGCAAATCTTTCGAAGCAAAAGTCTTAGCCCCTTTTAAGGAGGTTAAAAGGGGCTTAACCCCTCCCCCCTTAAAAAAAACCATTGTATTTCTGGAACCATAGGACCTAGGAAGCTGTAATTTTGTATGGTGGTTCCCCTTAAGCCCTAGATATACACCAATAAATATTTTTTTAAAAGTTCGAATTTTAAGGGGTTTAGCCCCCTCCCCCCCCCCCAAAAAAAAAACCACTGTATCTCTGGAACTAAAGGTCCTAGGAAGCTGAAATCTTTTCCGTTCTTAAGCCTTAGGTGCACAATAAATGTAGTAGTCGAGAGCGTTACAGTCAGGCTTCACTTCATAAGGGCTAATTAGACCTATCACAGTTTATGAACAATATTTACAATTTATTACAGGACCTTCAAACACACGAATCATGATTTTCCTAAGAAAATAATTAAATACATGACACTGTAAAAACTGACTTGCGGATCAAATAATTATACAAATATGTGTGCGTTTCACGTTTTATAATTATGTTCATATCGCACCTTATGCTTGTAAAAATACTTTAAAGGGATATGTTTGTTTGAAAATTTTAGGCAGTTTTGACAGATCGAAACAATTATGCTCTCTCCTGTCTGTGCTACTTTTGGCGCCATCTATCTACCAAATTTGTATTTAAAATTCCATTATTGTGAGTAACTAATAAATTTACTTTTTTATAATACTCTTTCATGAATCAACATCCAGGATAAAACAAAAGATAGAGGTTTATATTTGTTTTAATTTCATAACATTCATTACGAAATAAAACTGAACTAAAAAATTTAATTTTAAATGTAATATCAATATCAGAGATTTCGGAGTAATGAATAAATGTACTGTTTGCAAAGGCAACACGGCCACAAAGGAGAAATACAATTCTAATGAAGAGATTAGAACACAAGCCTATGATATGAAAAGCCATAATTTAAATTTTATGGGGTTTTTTTTTAGGGTTATACAAATGTTATGAGAAATATATCCAATAATATATATATTAATTTATAGAATATTGTAATAATTAAAATAATCTGTCATTATTAAGAATGGTTATAATTGAATATATTGTTGGGAGTCTTTTGAAGTTCACACTACAGCGGGAAAGAATTACCTCCCATGACATTAATCTATTCTCCATGGTAATCCCAGTCTAGCTTTTATTTTTCCCACAGCACAATTTTGATAAAATAAGATTCGATAATTTCCAGTAATTTTCTTCTTAAATATTCTAGCTTTTTTTTTCAGAGTTTTTGTCTCTAAATTCTACTATCCCTAAATCAGCTAAAATTAATAATACCTAAACCTAAGTTTAATGTATAAAAACAGTGATACAACCAGAAACACTTTCTATGGGGAGGGTTGCTTTTTGCATTATTTGTATCTGGGAGGATAAAACTTTACAATATAAATTCCTCTTTCCTTTTTTTTTCATAATTTTTAAGCTACTAGGTGCACATTGACTATAATGTATTTACATTTATCCCCTGCCTTTCCCGTCATAAATAGTGACAACATATGGCTATATTTCAGCTATGCATACAGACACATGTATATGTATACAATTTTTAAAATTATATATATACCTGATGTAATTTATTATTTAACCCTAGGAAACATGGTTTTGCATAATTAAGTAAAGTCACTGAGTATAGGCCAACTTCTATTACTTCAATAATAGTAGTCACTGTGTATTGACCAGCTGCTATTACTTCAAAAATAATAGTCATTTTACTGTGGTTTAATTTTTGTATATATGTATTAATGCCTCAAAAAAATTTTCTTTGTGTGTAAATTTTTGGCTGGTTCTGACTTACTACTACTATATTATTTCAGTTCTAACTGACAACCAACCGAAATTGAACTAAGCAATGCTTGCTCTATTGATCATTCAGAGTACTAATAACAAAATTATAAACAAAATTTAAAACTTGACTGATTTGCAGAAAATTGTTTAATAACTGATAAAAACAATAATTATAGCTAATCAGATAATGAATGGTAGTTTAAGGAACCACGTATTTCTTCCTCTCATGTTTATCAATCTTCTTTTATTATGTGAATCCAGGGTTTCAAAACTGTGCAAAAGGAAAAGTATTAAAAAGTAACCAAAAGAAACTAAACTAAGTACGTCTTACAAATTTTTTATATATTAACATAATATACAATGTAATGTATATTTTTCTTATTAAAAATATGCAACTAAACCTTAAAGGTTCTAATGACTTAGTACAAATCTGCCTTTCAATATTCGTCGCATAATTATAGCACGTCCACCAGGAGTCTTCAATCTTGTTTGCCAGCCATGCTTTATAAGACGTAATCTTTCACTAGGACGATAAAAATGCTTTCTTATGGCAGTTCTAACTTGCTCCACGTGTGGTGTGAAAAAAGGGAATGTCAAGTGATATCCTGAATTGCTTAAAATTGAAGAGCCAGCCATGGGTATCCGACAAAATTGCCTGTAAGGATAGTATACAATTTCATAGCACAAAGAAAATAATTGAATATAACATCAATCAAAAAATCAAACAATTTAATAAATATGAAAAACCAAAGTTTTAAAGAAAAGGAAAAGACAACTTTTTGCAAAATACCAATGACATAGGGTGGCTAAAACAATGTTAGCTAAAAAACTAACTGGGATATTTTGATTTATAAAATTTAATTGTTATGGAGAAATAGGGACATTTAATCAAAATATACTCAGTTCAGGGAGAAGTGAGTCAGTTGAACATAATCTTTCATTTTTCTTAGCTGACATCAGGTCTTAGCATGGAATGTAAACTTTGCTACTGTTTATACCTCAGCTTCAGAGTCTTCATTGCCTATTTTGCAGTACCTGGAGGCCTTTTAAAAAGTTTTTCTATTAATTTATACTATAAAAATTTACATTTGTTAGGGACATGAAATTTCAGACTTTTTCATATATTAGAGCACCTGATTGAATATGGTATAGCCCTGTAGTATCGAGAGAAAGAGCATGAATAATTAAGAAAATATAACAAAATAGAGAACACAAATGGGTTATTAGTAAGCCTTTGATTCTATCTGGATTCTAATGACTGCTTTACAAAGATTAGAGTTGAACCTGAGCCTCCAAACCTAGATGACTATATTAAACCACTCATTAAGTATTAATTTAACTCTCTTTATAAATTTTGTTTCAGAAATTGAAAAATTCAAATTCAACATCAATATATTTTTAATAAGGTTATATTTAAACTCAGTTAAAAATTACAACTTAATCTAACAACTTTTTTTTTTTTTTTTAAATCATCTGGGTACAATACCTTTGAAACAGGATTTATTGCCCCACCATTTTGGGAAAACAACTTCAAAGAAGCCAAGCTCAGCAGTTACATGAGAATGCATAAAAATTGAAAATTACACAGGTTTATTCTTACAGAGTCATGCTGATCCATTCTGGAACATGAGGTAAGTTTTATAAATGGCATCTTTTCAAATTTTTTGAGAGACTTGAAGTTATGAATGTATCTCTATTAGAAATACTCTACTTAATAAAATAATGGGCATTTGGGGATAAATATGTATTTATTAAAAAAAAACAAATTCTTTTTAAATGATAAAACTTAAAAAAAGCAGAAAAATTTTGAAATTTGAATTTGTTATGTAATAAAAATAAATTTTAAATCATTCTTCGAATTATTCATAGTAGCAAATGGCTCAATTACATCTCTATAATTTATTGTTTTTCATACAGCATTTCTTCCATAGAAATGATTCCTAGATTGTTCAATCATTCTTGATCTGTTGTTGTTTGCAAATAATTCTTTAAAATTTCCAGTTTAGAAAAGCTGCACCCTGCTACTTCTATAGTAGGTACTGTTAGAAGAATTCTTACAGATACAAAAAGTTTGGAAAATGGCATTGAAAATTTATTCCTCATAATATCAAATTCAGCACTTTATAAAAAATAGTTTAAATATTCACTTATATTTGTTAATTTTTAGGAATTTTACCATGCACTAGACTAAACTATTAACATATTTTTTTATTTGTTAAAATGTTCGTATTTTTACTTTGTCTCATTTTGGTGTCTGAGGTGGTCGCCTCATTGCCTCACTTATAGGACTGTATTCATAGTTCCAGTACATTTCCTTCTTTGGTGTACAGGATTCTCAAATTTCATGTAATAACTATGTCTGAATACTATTAAATAATCTTAGTCTATTGGAATCTTAATCTATTATTAAATATACAGATATCATTCTGTAACCCTCCAGGGAGTCCTCAAGTTCACAATCTTTGTATCAATATAGTTTCAGAAACATATGCTCTTCAGAGCTAAAAAAATGTTGCATATTACTATTATATTTAATTAATGAAAGAAATGAAACAATCTCAAATACAGCAATGCCATCTCTTGATTAAATATGTTAGACTCTGCACCTTAACTCAAAACAGTGAAACATACATGATACAATTTTATCAACTTCAGAAAATATGTTAATATCACCCAAGTAATGTATTATACCATTAACACTTTACATAAAATACTAATCTCAAATTCAAGTAGAACATAGTTAATTAAAACACAACTAGAATTGTGAATTATGACTTAAGAATGCATTGTTCCTAAAAGGTACAGTTAATCACAACATCCCAAAAAAATGAAAGGAAAAGTTAAATAATAAAAATTTTAAATGAAAGGCATAAATCAATATAATACTTTGAGTTCACACAAATGTCAGTTCCTAAAGGGTATAGTAGTTAAAAAGGAACAACCGCTCGCAATAGTAGTTTTACCTATTTCACATCTTCGCCTGGTATTACTAATTAAATCACAAAATAGTTTTTAAAATATTTAAGGTTTGAAATGTTAGATTAAGCGGTAAGCTTCGCAGATTTACGCTCTATAAGTGATTCTCAGAAAAACATTCGCGTGACAGAACAAACAAACTTCATGACTGATAACATAATCGTCAAAGTTGATTTCATATCAAGATCTTACCTTAACATATTAGATGACATGGTGTTTTTAAGAATATGTCTTTTCGAAATAAATGCCTGTTGATTAAATGAATGGGATGATGTCAATAAAAAGTCACACAAATATCCCAGAATCCCAGTTTATTGTTATGATGAAGAGTGTTGCCATCCTAGAGAAATACAACTTGTTAGAGAGTACTGCAGGGAGTACAATTGGAACTCTAGAAGCCTCTTGAGATTATTGGTGACAGAGAATCAAAAACTATTGCTTCTAGAGTTTGAAAACTTGCTACACTAATGACCTCTTCTAATGAAAATTCACAATTAACTTTATCAACACTATAAAATTTTCCCATTTTCCACAATTTGAATAAGAAAAATTTTCGTCAAACTTTAATTTCCTCCTCTTTGAAATATCTTCTCATAATTTGGTTTTTGGTACCCATATTTTTGGCCAGTTTAAAAGTTTAAAAACGGGAAATATGTTTTGCTTAGTTGCAAATTTATAACTTGGAAAATAGACTTAAGAAATCAGTATTTAAACATTTCAGATTATAGCACATCACGGCAGTTAATATTCCAAAAGGTATAATAGTTCTGTGGCATCGGCTATTCAGCCAATCACAGCAGTACGCGCAGTTGACGTAATGCCATGACCCAAAATTCGAACTACCGTCTAGTAGGACACTGGACTGTTCACTTTTTGTACAACTCTCGCTTGAATGTGTCGTATTTGTTTTCAGCCGGGGGATGTCGGAGAAGATCCCGGAACGATTGCAGGATACTCGTTTCAATTGCCGAAATAGCTGTATAGAATTTGGTTTCATCGTCAGTGACCGCTCCTAGCCTAAATTGAGCTTCAAGCTGAAGAAACCAGGTTTGAGGGTCTTTCGGCCAGAATGGGACAGGTTCAACCGCGACGCGTGCCAGTTCGGGGGTATCAGCCATATTTTCAGGTAGTGCCATGCCAGATGTGAACAATACAAGATAGTGTATTCAAAATAAAATAGAATCGAAAATGGCTATATACAATACTTAATATAAGCAAAATATAAAAATGAAAATATAGCTGAAAATGGCAATTCACAATACTTTAAAAGATGAGTAAAATATGATACTAAAATGAATTATCAGGAAAATACATAAATGATACACAATATTTAAATAATTACGAAAAATGACACTTTGCAACAGTAATGGCGATGCGGCTAGTATGTAGAAGTAAACGGCATGTGTTGAGTGCAACGCCTGCCGCATTTAAAAAGAGCGTTGCTGTCGCTGTATATGTATTATGTGACGTGTGATGAGCAGATGAGACGAGCTCCGAGTGGAGAACGGAGTGAGCGTAGCTCAGAGTTGAAACAATAAATAAAGAGAAAACCTATACAGTCCAACATAATTAATTTTGAGTTGAGTCATTTAATTAAAGAATATTGAGCTATCGATGGGCCAAACATTGGTCCAGGTCATCCGGAGATGGATATATTTAGTGAACTGGAAATTTGAGTATTCGGAGTAATGGATCCTGGTCTCGTGTGACAGCAGTCCCAGCATAGTGGTAAGAGCAATAGTTTCCTCTTGCCCTCTTGAGTTAAGAAAAACTAATTAATTTCTCGAGTCGAAGTTAATTTTTTTAGTTTAAAGCAAATTTTTGTTTGTGTGTTAATATTGTTCTCTTGAATTAGTGTACAGTGGCGTAGCGAGCATAACTGGCGTCCGGGGCACGACACCTTTTTGGCGCCCCCATGGTCTTGGAGACCAAATGGTCCAATGGTCTTGGGAACCATTTGGCTTCCCTCTGCAAGTGGCGCCCGGGGCATGATAGACCCCCTTGCCCCCTCTCGCTACGCCACTGTTAGTGTACTGTCGGTTTATAAGTTCAAAATGTCGAGAATAGCCGAATTAAATAAAGATGAGTTAAAACGCGTTGTTGAGGAGATTGGTTTATCAGTACCAGAATGTGCTAAAAATATTGATTTAAAACGTTTAATTGAGGGGAGTGATGTATTTAAAAAAGACATCAAATTCGTAGAAAACGTTATGGATCAAGTGTTAGAGGAGAAGAAAAACCAAAAAGCCGATCAGAACGCTCAAATTGAATTAGAGCGACTTAGATTAGAGAGGATTAAAGCAGAATTACAATTAGCGCAATTAAAGGCTAATGAAAAAAATTCCGATACTTCTTTTGATCACAAATGCAAAAACGAAACTGAAGAGTCAGTTGATGTTTTAATAAAAAAACGTTAGAACATTAACTATTAAAGTGCCCAGTAAATCAGAAGAATGGGGATTCTTTTTTACTTCGTTAGAGGGAGCATATAGTATAGAGGGAGCATATTGCGCTAAAAAGGTACCTGAGAAACTTAAAGCAGAGATTCTGTTGAATTTATTATGAGAAAGAGCTTCTAATATTATAACTTATATTAATGAGAAAGATCTAAACAATTATGAGGAAATTAAATCAATTGTTTTGAGAGAATTCGAACCAGCAGCGCATGCAGTGTTAGAGAATTTTAGAAATGCATCCAGACAAAACGAAACACATGTGCAATTCGCTTCGCGCTTAACTACGAGTTTCGAGTACTATTTAAAATTGAGAGGAGTAACGGACTTTGAAACCTTAAAACAACTGATTGTGTCTGATAAATTGTTTCAGACATTAGATAGAGAAACAGCCTCTCATATTAATGTTAGACAGGCAAAAGACTGGTTTAATCCTGTGGAGCTATCTAAGGAGATCGATTTGTATTTTACTTCGAGATGTAAGCCTATAAATGAGACGAAAAGGGAGCAAAAAGTTTATAACAATAAATATAAACCCGCTACAAGAGTATTTTTCAATGAGATGAAAAATAAAAATTGTGATTTATGTCTAAGGAATGAAAATCACCCACTATTCGCTTGCCCTCAGTTTAGAAGACTTTCGGTTCCTGAGCAAGTTGAGATAGTAAAAAATAAAAACGTGTGTTTTAAGTGTTTATCGCCTAACTGCAGCGTTAAAAAATGCTCATTTAGTAATTGCTTTTCCGATAAACCACATAACAAATTAATCCATTATCCGAAAGAAAGGAATTATGTTTCGTCTACGAATGGAATAAACAGTAGTATGCCAGGCGTCACGGAAATCGTAAACAATTCGCAGTCGGAGGAAAAAGATGATGACCACGGTTTTTCTGTTCCTCCCAGCAACAAGTGGAGTCAGCCGCCTTTCGTAGCAACTAATTTAGTTGAAAATAAAAAGAACGTTATTTTGTCTACGGTACAGTGTTTAATTAGAGATAGATACTCACAATGGCAGGAAGTGAGATGTTTATTAGATGTGGGATCCCAAATTTGCCTGATGAGTAATGAGTGTTTACAGCGATTACAACTAAAGAGTGAAAAAATTAAGCAGTCTATATCTTGTATTAATGATGCCTCGCTAGTGGTTAATCGTAGAGTTACGGCTACTCTTGCGAACAAAGACAGGAGTTTTGAGAGAAATATTTCTATGTTAGTAGTACGAAAAATAACTGACCTAATACCAAATCAAATGATCGATGCGCGTTTGCAGATTCCAGAGACAGTTAAACTTGCGGATATTAATTATAATGTTCCGGGAAAAATTGATATTTTAATTGGTGCGGAATACTTCTATGACATAATAAAGCCGGGAAAAATAAAAGCAAAAGGTGCGAGCCTGACGCTTCAGGACTCTGTATTTGGTTATATAGTAGGAGGTAGTACTACTTTGAGTTCAGATAAATTAAATTCCAAATATTGCGGTTTAATATGTGAGACAGAAGAATTAAATTCGAATTTGAGAAAATTTTGGGAGATCGAGGAAATAGGAAACGAATTACCTAAAAATAAAGAAAATTCTATATGTGAGGAACATTATGCGAGGACGCATAGGAGAGACAAGACAGAAAAATATGTCGTGACTATGCCATTTAAAGAGCATTGGTCATGTTTAGGGAATTCGAGGGACATTGCTTTAAAACGACTCGATTCGCTATGGACTCGCTTGTCTAGAGACCAGGAGTATCTAAAATTATATCGTGACTTTCTTAGTGAATATTCAAAATTAGGCCACATGACTGAAATGAAGGAGGGTGAGGAACCTGAGTTCACATATTATATGCCTCACCATGGCGTCTATAGGCCTCAAAAAAGCACAACAAAACTGCGAACTGTGTTTAACGCGTCCACCTTGACTACTAGTGGAAAATCTCTGAACTCTATTCAATACAACGGTGGAGTTATTCAAGACGACCTTTTTTCTTTGTTAGTGAGATTCCGTAAACACATCTTTGCATTCACTGCAGGTATTCGTCAAATGTACCGCATGATTAATATAGATGAGAATCAACGAAACCTCCAAAGAATTTTGTGGAAGGAGGAAGTTAACGAGCCCGTTAAGGTGTACGAACTGAATACCGTGACGTACGGAACGGTTAGTGCTCCGTACCTAGCAATGCGAACTTTAAAACAGATTTCCATTGACGAGGGGAAAAATTTTCCTATGACTGCATCAGTCCTGTGTGATGACTTTTACATGTATGATGTCTTAAGTGGAGCAAACACATTGGAGGCTGCAAGAACTTTGCAACACCAACTTATTGGCATTCTAAAAACTGCTCAGATGTTATTACACAAGTGGTGTGGGAATACTTCCGAGCTTATCCCAACCACAGAAAATTAGTATGAATTTTCATCAACAGATGAGATTAAAACTTTAGGTATTGCCTGGAAGGCTAGAACTGACTGTTTTACCTTCAAGGTAGAAGTGGAGCAAAATGCTCATCCTACTAAAAGGTCGGTCTTATCAATTATCGCCAGACTCTTTGATCCACTTGGATTGCTTGGTCTAGTGACCACTAAAGCAAAAATTTTCATGCAACAATTGTGGTTGCTCAAAATTGATTGGAGTGAAAGGCTTCCTGAAAAAGAAGCTTATGAATGGCAAGAATTTGTGCGGTCTTTAATGAGTTTAAGTGACATCAATATTGAACGGTGCATAGTGATTCAAAGCTCTGAAGTAACCGAGCTTCATGGCTTCTGTGATGCCTCAGAAAAGGCATAAGGTGCTACAATCTACGTCAGATCGGTCACTTCAGATGGAGAGGTGAAAGTGAAGCTTGTCGCGAGTAAATCTCGTGTGTCACCGATTAAGCGGGTAATCATACCTCGCTTAGAGTTATGTAGTGCCGTTCTACTCACCAAATTAATGCATAAAGTGAAAAATGCATTAAAAATGGACATTACATCAGTGTTCTATTGGACTGATTCTACGATAGTGCTATCGTGGATGAAAAAGGAACCCAGAGGTTTAAAGACGTTTGTAGCCAATCGAGTGGTGGTTATCCAAGAGTTTACAGAGATAAATCAGTGGCATCATGTTCCCTCGGAACAAAATCCTGCAGATATCATATCGAGAGAGCACGTAGTGAACTTCCCTGGTGACTGCAAGTACATCCATAATAGTGAATTATACGAAAGTGAGCTAAGGGATAATCAAGGGGATTCAGTTTGTCTCTTGGTGCAAGATTTTGAGATACTCCCCATCCTTTATAAGTGTTCTTCATTACTGAAACTGCAAAGAATAATTGCATGGTGTGTGCGTTTCAAAGAAAATACAACAAATCCATCGTCGAAAATCACTGGCAGTTTAACTTCACCTGAATTATCCACATCTTTATTTTGTTTAGTGCGAAATGTGCAATCTGTATATTTTTCAGGAATCTGTATATTTTTCAAAGAAGGAAATTCAGTGTATTCAAAGAGGACAACAGTTACCTAATTCCAGTAACTTACTGAATTTGTCTCCGTTTTTAGACGAGAAGAACATACTTCGTGTTGGAGGTAGACTGAGACATTCTAACCTACCTGCAGAACAAAAACATCCTATGTTAATTCCTAGTAACAATCCTATTTGTGATTTGATTATTAATCACTATCATGTCTTTTATTTTCATACAGGAACTGAGGCTACTTTAGCCAACATTCGTACCCAATTTTGGATAATTAATGGCAGATCAACAGTCAAAAGAGTAATTAAGAAATGTTTAAAATGCCTTAAGGTAAGTGCTAAAGGTAAAAACCAAATGATGGCGGATTTGCCTAGTGCCAGAGTTAACATTTCAAGAGTATTCACTAAAGTAGGACTGGATTTCTGTGGTCCCTTTAGTATCAAATTAATCCCAGGTAGAGTTAAAAGAGTATATAAGTGTTACATTTGTATTTTTGTATGTTTTGTTGTCAGAGCCATACACTTAGAAATTGTAAATAGTTTAAGTACTGAAGCCTTTATTGGTGCCTTGAAAAGATTTATTTCTCGTAGAGGTAGGCCTAGTGAGATTTTTAGTGATAACGGAACTAACTTTGTAGGAGCCAACAATGAGTTTCGTAAAATTTTAAAGAGGCTCTTTAAAAAGGAAAGTACAGAAAAATTTGAGGATTTTCTTGCTTCTGAGAGCATTAAGTGGCATTTTAATCCCCCTGCCACACCTCACTTTGGAGGTTTGTGGGAGGCTGGGGTTAAATCTTTGAAAGGCCACCTTAAAGGGGTTGTGGGAAATACGGTCCTTACTCATGAAGAATTTTTTACACTTGTTACACAAGTGGAGGCGGTATTAAACTCACGACCTCTTTGCCCTCTCACTGAGGATCCGAATGATGATTTAGCTCTTACTCCAGCCCATTTTTTAGTTGGCTCATCGTTAACATCATTTCCCGAACCAGATTTTAGGGAGATTCCAATGAATAAGCTCAGTAGGTGGGAGTTAGTGCAAAAATTATCTCAAACATTTTGGAGTAAATGGACCTCAGACTATTTAAATCGTCTTCAAGCACGACCTAAATGGTATAAAGGAGAAAAAGAGTTTAAGGAAAACGAAGTAGTTTTGGTTAAAGATGATGATTCAAAATTACTGAGCTGGAATCTTGCCAAAATAGTTAAGGTTCATCAAGGAAAGGATAATATAACCAGAGTAGTTACATTAAAAACAAGTAAAGGTATCTATAAGCGACCTGTTCATAAAGTTGTTAAATTACCCTTTGAATCTAATTGAAGTATATGATTTTGATTTATTTGTGTTTGTGCATCAATTTAATTGTATTGTTTTGTAATTTTAGAGTATTTTTTTAATATTTGACAATTTGAGCACATTTTATTGTAAATTCATTGTGTACTATGGTTTCCAGTGTATTGTAACGAGTGTCATCTGGTATTTGTAACTTGCTTGATTTATATGTTGAAAATTTTAAAAAATTTGTCAAGGCGGGCGGTATGTTGAGTGCAACGCCTGCCGCATTAAAAAAAGCCTGCTGTCGCTGTATATGTACTATGTGACGTGTGATGAGCAGATGAGACGAGCTCCGAGTGGAGAACGGAGTGAGCCTAGCTCAGAGTTGAAACAATAAATTAAGAGAAAACCTATACAGTCCAACATGTTTAATTTTGAGTTGAGTCATTTAATTAAAGAATATTGAGCTATCGATGGGCCAAACAGCATGTTTAAAATAATTTGTCATTAAAAAGTCAAATTTTCAGTTCGTTGCTAGTTTGAAAGTTTTTTTGGCAGAACAACATTCTTTGGTGATTGAAATAAATGGAAAGGGCTTACCATGAGGAGCGATTAGAAGACGTGAATATAGGGTATATCCAAATAATTACCGAGAATCGATGAAACACGATAAAACGAAATCGAAAACGGCAGTGAAAATGCACAAAACCGAAAATGCACAATTTCTTCGTGCCATGAAGCACCACAAGCGAGACATCGTGCTATGTAGCACTACTAGCGAGACTTCGTGCTATTTAGCACTACACACAATCTTCGTGCAATATAGCACCACACACGCAATTTTCGGTTTCGTCGTTGTAACGTGCTCCGGAGGAAATCACTCGTCGTTGGAAAGCAAAAGAACACGTGGGTCAGAATTTTTGGAAATTCGGCGTGGAAAAAATATTTCATCGAAATAAGCCTTTATAATGCACAAGACATCTGCATATGTTGCTTCTGCACATCCAAATTAGAATACTCGCTGGCCGCTGCGACGATGAGAATTTTCTCAACCCTCGACCTTACCCGTTCTTACAACTAAATGTCTGTCTTTCCGGAAGACGTGCCGAAGACAGCCGTGACTACGCCCTTTGGCCTTTGGGAATTTGTTTACATGCCATTCGGTCTGAGAAATGCCGGGCAGACTTTCCAGCGATGCATAAATAGCATCCTCCAAGACCTCGATTTCTGCATCGCCTACCTGGACGACATCCTGATATTTTCGGCCGACGAAGCAGAGCATATAACTCACCTGAACGAAGTGTTCTCCAGATTGCAACATTTCGGCCTTACTCTAAATCTCTCAAAGTGTGTCTTCGGGATGAAGGAGGTGAAGTTCCTGGGATATCTTATCACAGCAGACGGCGTTCGTCCACTTCCAGAGAAAGTGGAAGCCATCACTTCTTTTCCTCAGCCAAAATCTGTTGCAGAACTCAGACGTTTTCTAGCAATGCTAAATTTTTACCGACGTTTCTTGGCATCAGCAGCATACACCAAGCCCCAGAGGGGCATACACCAAGCCCCTCTGACCCACTATCTCAAGGACAGTAAGAAAAACGACTAGCGATTAATTTCCTGTTCGGATGACGCCATCCAAGCTTTCCAGAAATGCAAGGACGACCTGGCTCACGCTGCCACCTTAGCATATCATGCTGAGCAAGACAAGCTTTCTCTCGTTGCCGACGCCTCAGACACAGCCATTGGCGCTGTCCTGCAGGCTGAGACTCCTGAAGGCATCAGAACTCTCGCCTTCTTCTCGCGAAAGCTAGCCTCACCAGAATTGCGCTACAGCACGTATGATCGCGAACTCTTAGCTATCTACGATGCCGTCAAACATTTTCGACCTTTTCTCGAGGGCAGAGAATTTAAAATCCTAACTGATCACAAACCACTGACCTTCGCTTTTACGAAAAACTCCAACCTCTCTCCTAGACAACTCAGATAGTTGGACCTGATTGCTCAATTCTCGACGAATATCGTGCACTCAAAAGGCCTCGACAACGTTGTTGCTGACAGCTTGTCACGTATCAATGACATCACCGCACCTTCTGTCATTGAATTCTCTTCTCTGGCAGAAGCACAAAAAATAGACGACGAATTGCAGACAATCTTGGAAAACCCAAAAGTCAGTGGCCTCAAATTACAGCCCCTGAAGGTTGATGGACAGTCGGACATAATTTGCGATACCTCGCAGGGAACAATTCGCCCATATTTGCCAAAATCCTTTCGGCAGCGAGTGTTCCAGAAACTTCACAATTTGGCACATCCTGGAATCCGCGCCACGAAGAAGCTGATCCAGCAGCGGTACGTTTGGCCTGCAATGCTCACCGACATCACCGAATGGACCCGTGCATGCATTCCATGTCAAAGATCGAAAGTGCTGAGACATACTAAGAGCCCGACCCAACCTTTCCTAGTGCCAGAAAAACGGTTCGATAACGTTCACCTCGACCTGATCTGTCTCCTGCCTCAATCTGAAGGTTCAACTTATCTGTTGACCTGTATTGACAGATTTACCCGTTGGCCTGAAGCATTTCCCATTCCAGATATGTCCGCGGAAACTGTGGATCGCACGTTTCTCTCAGGCTGAATTGCACGCTTTGGAGTCCCTTCCACCATCACAACGGACCAAGGAAGACAGTTCCAAAATTTCTTTGTTCTCCTCACTGTCGACCTTACTAGGCATTATTAAGAAAATCCGAACAACACCATACCACCCTGCTAGTAATTGGCTCGTAGAACGTTTCCATCGCTCGTTAAAACAAGCTCTTCGATGCAAAGGAAACAACTGCTGGACTGAATCTTTACCCTTAGATCTTCTCGGACTAAGATCCGCATTCAAGCCAGACCTCCAATGCACCACTGCCGAACTGGTATACGGGTCGACAATTCGTATGCCAGCTGAATTTTTTATGCCATCTACAGAAACCGACATTGGTACGGCAGAATTTTTGCAACGACTCAGAAAACAAATGCAAGACCTTTCGCCAGTGCAGACATCGACACACACCAGCTCGAAATCCTTTGTGCACCCTGCGTTGGCGACTTGCACACATGTGTTCGTCCGTCATGATGCGGTACGGAAACCTCTCCAGCCGCCATACGACGGACCATACCAAATTCTTAACCGCAGGGCCCGACTTTGACCCAATGGGGCCCTGGGCAAAGCAGACTTTGGGGCCCCCCTCCAAGGACAGATCCAGAGGGAGGCCATGTGCCCTCTGGATCTGTCCTTGGTGTCCCACATGTTCATGTGGAAATCTCCCCCTCCAGGAGTAGATTTCCACATGAACATGTGGGACACCAAGGCCCCCCCCCATAAATTCGGACCGGAAATTCAAAAAATTTTCGACCAAGTCAAACATTTGAAAAAGAATAATAATAATAATAATAATGTGTTAATTAATTTACTTTTAAGGTTAATAAATAAATTCAGGAAATTTTCTTTTGAAATGAATATAGTGGGTGCACTGTGCCCCATCCAGGACTTTTTTCTGTATCCGCCACTGCCCACCTTTACTGAATTAACCTAAAAGCAAATTTTCAAAAATATGTACAACTTAATACTAAATTTGGGGGACCCATAAATTTGGGGGCCCTGGGCAAGTGCCCCACTTGCCCATGCGGAAATCTGGGCCTGCTTGACCGTACCACAAAACATTTCAGCTTAATGGTGAACGGAAAAAAGACGGTCATCGGTATTGATCGCCTAAAACCAGCGTTCGCAGAACTTGAAACTGTGCCCACTTCGACAGGTAAAGTCACACCTTCATCGGCTTCAAGACAGCAAGGGGAATCTCCTCCCAACCCTGTGGCTACGCCTACACTAGTTACTGTGACGCTTGCCGGGAGAAAGGTCAGATTTAACCCCAGGTTCCTTTAAGTCTCGTAACTTTGGTACTTGGGGGGGGGGGAGTACTGTGGCATCGGCTGTTCAGCCAATCACAGCAGCCCGCACTCGCAGTTGAGGTAATGCCATGACCCAAAATTCGAACTACCGTCTAGTAGGACACTGGACTAGTTCACTTTTTGTACAACTCTCGTACTTGACGCACGCGTGAGTTCCGATGGAACATTCTGTAAAATCAATGTGACGATACGATGCCGGTAGCCGAGATTTTATATGTGAAGTGTAATGTCAACGGCTTTATGATTTTGCTATGATTAAAGCTTTTGTTAATTATGACTGTATAATCTTTCCAACGACAACTACACTTCTCCAAAGTTCCAATAGGTAATACAGTGTTTGAAATTCCTTTCAATTGTTAACTGCAGATGTGTATATCTCCTCATCTGTTTCTTGTAAATACAGCCTTTTCTTAGGGTAAACCATTGCCCATCAGCAGAAAAACACCTGTTCGACTCTTCCTTGGGGCAAATGCCGATATTTGGCGAAAGTGAAGGATGTTTGGTGATAATTTCATTCGCTGTTGTTGACCTTCGCTTCTTTCACGTTTCACCTCTAATCAAAAAAGAACTCTCCCCTAGTGACCAGTTTGTCGGGAATCTTCTCTTCGGAGGAGACCAGTAATACTACGTTAATAACCCGTGGTAGTTTCGTTAGAAGAAACTACCTGAAATATTTTTTTATAAATAAATGATTCGTAGCTACGATCGTGTTTACATAGAAAATAAATGAATTTACGTATAAATATTGCCTTATTTAAATATCATAAATTGCATACATCGTCGGAGAACGTAAATGTTAATTAATATTTACTTAATCACCATTTTAATGCTGTATGTTGTTATAAAAATGACTTTAATCCATGAAAAAACGAAGAGTTAAACCTTTCCTTGTCTCTTTGAATATATTTGATGTATTAGAAATTTTCCATAATCGGAAAGGACGCATGTGAGTATAAAATGTATGATCTGATATTTTTGAAAAGCTGAGCCCTTTTTATGACAAAATACTAAAAATTGCTAGTGTTCCCTAATGAATGTGTTATATTAGACTTTAATTACTCGCAATTTAGTTACTTAAACTACGCGCAGTATAGTTTGTTCGCCACATAAGATTCTGAGGTTCTGTTCATATTGCATTCCGTTAGCGTAAGCGTAAAAGTATTGAAATATATTTAACCAATGACAAACCTCCAAACGATAAGCAACGAAATTGTTAAGGCCTATGATTGGTTTATTTCCGTCTCAGCGCCATTTTCCCTTTAACCCTTACGCTAACGGATTGCAATGTGAACAGGCCATTACAGATTTAGATGGTTTGGGTTGGAGCGCTACAGTCAATGTTTGCTACACGAGGAATAATTAGACCGGGTCCTACCGTTTAAAGCGATTCCGAACAGCTACAAACGTCCATGCAAAGAGTGGGACTCGAACCCACAGACTCTGGTACCGAATGCCAGCACCCTAGCCATTCAGCCATCATCCGGCACTTACAGATTTAGAAAAAACACTCTTGATGTCCTGTATTTTCCGTTAGGATGAATATGGTATCGTTTACAAGAGGAGGAGGTGTCGATAATACAATGTTAGAATTCTTTTCTCTGTGTCTGGTGATTGGAAAAGAGTACAACAGTTAGGGGTAATCGCTTAGCCCCTTTTAATCGCAGTGTGAAATGTAGTTTGCCCCGTTGTAATCGCTGTGGATGTCTGCGATTCTCACCCTTGTGACTAATGCGTAACCAGTTTCTTCCTCAGATACAGGACCCTCCCATAGACAGTGATTCTTGTTGCCCCATAACTTTCTGACGCTTACACAAGAAGTGTTTATTAAACGTTAATGACGTTAAGTGAAATATGTTGCTCATTTACTGTAATGTCATGGCTTATATGCAATCTTTCGTTTTGTGTTACCGTTGCTAATTCATTTGTGTGACATTATTACATTGTATGGATAGTAAGGGCTCAGATTATTTCGTAACCTACAACAATTACCCTTCTTTTAGGCTGTTCCGTGTGAGATATAGAACTAAGGTTTGAAAATGTTTGAGGAATCTACGAGCAATAAACTAACATTTGCTGATATTTAATAGGAGGGTTTTCAATTACAGTTCTTCATATTTTGTCGAGGTCTTCTTTTTTGCATTTTCATAGTAATGTCTATTCCAACGAATAATACTTCGAATAAAATATTTTCAGCATCGTCAGAGACCAGATCCTCTCCGGAAGACCATTGATAATTTTTTTCCCGACACGATGGACACATTGCCTTTTCGACTTTCGTCCTGTGTTACCGCAAGATTTGTTGGTTGCTTGCAATAGGAGTACTTCATAAGTGCACCAACACTACCCCCTAGTGCTACTTCTATTATGACCGAACACCCAGACAATTGATCATGATTAAAATACTCATCAATAGCTATTTCAACAGCATCTTTATCAATGAACTGTATATCTTTAACATTTCTTCTCTAGCTAAGTTTCTATAGGTTTATCTTTTTTAAACTTAAATTTTGAGCAATTTTTCCTTCTAAACCACGCAATAAAATTCCAAGCTAAGAACAGGGAAACGCGCTCAAAATTTAAAAAAAAAAATTAATCACGCAAAAGTTCAATTTTTCAGTGCATATCCTCGAGATATAGTTACACTAAATACAAACTTCTCTAGAACTGAATGATTTTCCTTATAGGTGTCAAGGCGTTCCCACCTTCTATATAGTAGTGCCCAGATCAAAAAGGACCGTGCGTAGGGGCTAAAATATTTATCACATTCTACTGGTTTTCTATCTGATATGTTGTCTCAGCAATGTTGAGATCACAACCTACCTCTAATCCAGATCATAAACATTCGTTCTGTAAACAGCATATAAATATCATACCACTATCGTTTTATTCTGAATTGTTGTCACTGAGCTTCACAAAATGGAATGAAGTTGAATTTCGGGCCTGTGAGCTTGTGGTCTGTCACGTTTTCGCGCCACCCGTGCTAATTGCGCGTCGCTGGACTTAACTTTTTCCAGTTTCTAGAGCAGGGATACTTAAACCGCAGCCCAACAAGCTTTTATGTGCGGCCCGAAACAATCATACTCCTTAGTAGGCAGGGACTTTTGTACACAATTTTTCAAACGAGTACCTGAAAAATACAAAACTATACGAAAATGTACCACTTGCTGCTCACGTTGTTCGTATTAACGTATCTTTGTGAATCATTCAGTAGCAAAATAAAATATGCGAAGAACGGATTTAAAAATCGACTAAGGGATTATTTCCTTGATGATGTATTGATAGTAGCATGTAACATGTATAAACCTGATTTGTGTAAAATAATCAAAAATTTGTCTCGACATCAAAAATCACACTCATTTTTAAATAATCGCTTGGATACATTTAATATCTGAATTCTATTTTTTTCGATATTATAATATGAGGTATAGTGTATTATATTGCGGCCCGCGTAACGTAGCAAATATATGCATGTGACCCGAGTGAAAAAAAGGTTGAGTATGGCTGCTCTAGAGCATTAATTTCTCGGCCCACGCTTTAAAATTTATTCATTCTTCCAAATTCTTCAAGTTCGGCCATTCTTACGACTCTCAGTCTGCTGATCAGAGCAGCTTTCGCCCACTTAAGACTCTCCTGTGGGCAACGGGGCTAATGCGTGGAGTAGCTTGAGTCGCCATGTTAGGCCCTGTTCGCTGCGATGAAGCCTCAATACTGTCTCCACCGGTGTTTCCTCTACCGAGGCTTAGCTTAGGACAGCTTTTCCAAATTCTTGTACCTCTCCATCTGTTCTGTGGCTTGCCGCCCTGGCAGAACTCGTTCCCTGGGCCATTAGTCAGGTAGCTTAGGGCCGTATTTTAAGATTACCGTTACATGGCAGATAAAAACACCAAATTTGGTATGGAGGTACCTTAGAGTGTACTAATAAAAGTTAGCCTAGGAGCCCTCTGGAATTTCTAAAAATTTTCCCGTACAGTGCTAAAATCTAAAATGGCCGACTACGACCAAATATCACTTGTGAATCTTTCACTCCAAGGCACAAATACTGCAAAAACCATAAAAAATGGGATTTGTGATGTTATGTTGCATATGTTGACCATCGTGGATTTCGTACCTGTTTATGTAGTGTTTCTCACAGACTAAATTCTAATTATATTGCCATTATTTTTCCAGGATAATTTAACATGGATGTGAACTGGGATCGATGCGTGTTTTGCCAGCATGACACTGGTGAAAGCTTGAAATGTCCTTCACTGACCCCAGGGACAAGTAGTGAAAAACAGATGCCTATACCACATTCCTGAAGAATGTAGATCAGTTCCGAAGCATTGATGCTCTCGCAGTTGAACTGTCTTTCGGAATTAATGAAACTGCTACAAACTTTGCTTCTCATTCCGCTTCATGGCACAAATCTTGTCATCTGAAGTTTAATAATTCGAAGCTGGCAAAGGCTATCTAGAGAAAACAAACTGGTGTTGATCAAAAGAAACGTCCTAGTAAACGCGTAGCATTGGAGGTACAATGTTGCTTGTTTCGCGAAAAGGGCAAAGATGAAGGTCCACTCCATGAAGTTTCAACATTTGATACCGACAGCAATATTCGATCCGTGATCACACAGCTCAGTGACACACACCTCATAACAAGAATAATTGGAGGAGATATAGCAATGGAGGCAAAATACTATTTTGCATGTTTGGTCCAGCTTAGAAATCGCTATAGAAGCCTCACTCGTAAGGCAAGCCTTAAAGAAGAAAACACAAATGAGAAAATGAATGAGTGTCGATCATTCGTAGAAGTTACCAGTTACATTAGTACATCAGTGAAGTCTGGTATTCTCCTTTTCAAAATATCTGAGATCCTCTCTATGTATATAAATCGTCTTGAGGAACTAGGCATCAAGAAACAAATCAACAAGACAAGACTGAAGAATCAATTGCTAGAGCATTTCCCAGAAGCCCAAGAGCAGTTTGATGGGAGACACACTGCAATCATATTCAATGAAGTTATGAGAAATATATTGAGGGAAGCTCTGAAGATTCGAGACTTCTCAGAAGATGCTGTTATCCTGGCCAAAGCAGCAGCAATAGTCAGAAAAGATATCATGAATCACCAAGGTTTCAAATTTAGTGGCTGCTTCCCAGCACAATGCCAAGAAAACTCACTGCCTGCAAGTCATAAGTCGCTTGTATCTATGATGTTAAATGGTTCAAACTTGAAAGATCAAGACAAACGTGACTCTCAGGCATGCTTAACCATTGGTCAGTGCATCGTTTACAACTCAAAGACAAAAATGTCTCATACTAGGGGAAACTCTTGTACCTAGGGCCGGCTATTTTCAAATGGCAGTATCTTTACTTATAACTAACTTACAATAATAAAAATAATTTGTATACATTACTTGCTTTATTCTCTTTAAATAAAAATCACATGAAGTGTAGAAAAAAAATTGTAAATGATATTGAAAATTTTAAAAAAATTACAAATGGCCCTAGGTACAATAACACTATTGTACCTTGGACCAGTTATTTTCAAAAACTGAAATTGTTGTTTACAATAAAAAAAAAAAACAATTTGTATGCATTATTTCTTTCATGCACAATTTCTAAAATCTTTGTAAGGAAGAAATGTTAATTGTAGGCAATATCTTAAAGGAAGAAATGTTTGTTATTTCATCACTTTCTAATGTATGTTTTTTCTCCATTGTCTTCTTAATGATCCCACATAAATTTTCTGTTTCAAACACAGATTTCGTAACCTTTTTTTAACAACCAGGGGCTTCGCCCCTAGCCTCGCTCCTCTGGTGAATCAAGTGATTGAATAACTCAATAGTTTTTTACAGCGATTGAGTCATTCATTTGTTTACAGTTGAAGCTTCCCCCCCCCCCCCCCCCTCCCGACGAAATGGATGAAGCCCGGCGAAATGAATGAATGGGTGAAAAATTGGTTCTTCTTTCAAAGGAAGCGAATGAGAAGATTTTTTTTTTAAGTATTTCTTTAAAATTCAATTAAAAATCGAAATTTTAAGATAGAGACTTGAAATGAAGTTTATATGAATGAGAAAGCTTTCATCTTCCAGTTGATATAAATATTTTCTTTGTAACATAATAAGTCTGAGAGCATCGAATTTATATATCTCGAAACGCATAAATTTTTCCAAAAAAATATCAGTCTGTTTTAAATTATTTTTAAACAAATGAGGTCTTGTTTAAAGGAGAAATGTCTGTAGTCTTAGATTGTAAAAAAAAAAAAAAAAATTATACGATCCTTTTTTGGCGAGTTATCGTAATCTGAACATGAAAAAGTCAATATTTTCCCACAAAACATAAAATAAAAAAAAACTTAAAGTCCGACGAATATGAGACATGTCTTACTTTCTTCCCCACATTGTTATGCATCGATTGGTATCGGTCTCGACTCCATACCCCCAGCGGTTTCGGAGGAGATAGCGTGACAAGCTTTTGACAGCGGCGGCGGCGGCAGCGGCAGCTAGTTCTTTTTAGAATAGAGAGATTACTTTTTTCAATATTTGTGCCTGAATTTCATTTTTCTCGGGGGTATCAGTGAGAATTCTATGCATGTCAAGTTTTCGTCCACCTTTTTTCTACCAGAGGCCATGGCCCTAGGTACAAGATGTTGTTGTTTTTGGCAAAATGGCTTCTATAGCCAAAGACCTGCAGAAACCAAACTTTGTTTTTATATCATTTTCCCCTTTAATGATTACAAAAATTATCTGCTATACATTAAAACATAAGTTTGCACTTACTTTCACAAAATAAGACTTCAAATTGAAGTGACAAAATTTAGTTTTGATCATCAAATCAAGACTTTCTTTTCTATCTAACTATAGCTTCTTCTTGCTTTCATTAAAAATGACTGTTATAATTTGAGTGTTGTCACTCACTCCAATGAGTAAAAATACTGTAAAATAATAATTATTTAAATAAAGTATGGTGGCCCTAGGTACAAGAGTTTCCCCTACTCTGAAGACACGACACAGTAAAGAACGTGAGCCTCCCTTCCCGATCTATGTCGGCATCAATGTTCATGCAGCTACCAGAAGTAGGAAACTCATCCAGAAGTTATGTCACATGGGTATTTCTATTTTATATGACAGGATTCTAAAGACTGAATAGGCACTTCTTCCTGTGAACGCTTTAAAGAAAATGGAGTGGTGTCTCCTGCTTGTCTCCGAAAAGGGTTGTTTACTGTTGGTGCCCTTGACAATATAGACCACAACCCAAGCTCAACTACATCATTATCCTCATTCCATGGGACTGGAATCGGTCTTTTCCCAGATGCCTAGAAATACAGAACCTGGGGAGAGCCAAACACCTATTACAATTCCACCTTCTGGAGATTTAAATCACTCTCTTCCTGACAGCTATGCCTGTGTCCCATCCGTAGCTTTGAAGATCACTGATGATGTTGTACCACAGTGTACGATGTTTCCAGTAGAGGAATGTTTAGATGCAGCCAAGTCAAAATAATGTAAATGGCTCTAGCAGGCACTACATCATCTGCAATAACAAAATCTCACTAGTGGCGATAACATCACATGGGCTGCCTATCACGCCGTAATGCAACCTCCGATGGAAGACTCTCCAGACCTTTGTGCTCTTCTTCCTATGTTCTATGAGAAGGCTGCCACACCCGCAATGATTAACCATGGCATGGATGTCATTAGACAAGCTTTTCAATTCCTTAATCCAGGAAAAATACCAGTCATTGCATTTGATCAACCTCTGTTTGCCCTCGCTAAGTTTGTACAGTGGGCATGGCCGAACACTCATGCATCGTTTACAGCTCAAGGTGAGCGACTTCAAGTGGTTATGCTGGGTGGACTGCACATTGAAATGGCCCTCTCGAATACATGTGGGAAAGCCAGTCTGGACTGCTCACCACTTTGCAAGTGCATTATTATAACTGCTGCATACTGAATTCCATTGAATGAATAGCTATAATTCTCTTTTGTTGTTTTGGGAACACTTATTAGCGTTATATTTGTACTTATAAATTACTGTAATAAATGATATGGATATATTTTATTGTATTTTATTTAATATGTAGACTACCCTAAGTTACGTAGTGTACTTAGTTAAAACTTAGTGTACTTAGTTAAAACTTAGTGTACTTAGTTAAACGTAGTGTACTTAGTAACTGTAATTGAAAATTAACGGTAAAATATTGTGTTAAGTGATATTTTGTCGGCCATTTTGGATTTTAGTGCCGTACATGAAAATTTTTAGAAATTTCAGAGGGCTCCTAGGCTAACATTTATTAGTATACCCTAAGGTACCTTCATACCAAATTTGGTGCTTTTATCCGCCAGGTAACTGTAATTTCGTTAAGCGACCGGACTAGATGTTGTCTGAACTAAAACACGGAGTAGCCTCTGAGTGCGGTCTGGTTCCTACCTGCAGGAATCTTACCCCGGAAAGCCTTATCTAGTGCATTGGACCCCCAATACTTCGGCTCAGTGGAAGATCTAAGAGCCAAGTAAGAATATTTGCTCAGGGTCCGATGTCGATTCGTAACGTCTACAAGTTAATTTGCAAGTTATATATTATACCTATTACATAATGCAAATATTTGAACAAGAATGAACTAACTTTTGAGAAATGGAAAGAGAAATAATCTGAAAAAAAAAATCACCCTAATAATAAAATTAAACTCACTGAATTTAAACAATTCACAAATGTATTGACACTTGGGAATTGTTCACTAACCATCATTACCAATGCTCCTCGGCCTGATTATAAACTAAGAAATAGTTTGAAACATGTAGCCAGTCCCTTTTTTAAACTTATTGTAAAAGTTGAAGAAATGTTCATTACGTATTTGTCATACACAAGTTTACTGCAAGTTGCAACAATCCTGAAAATTATGTCAAAGGATAGCTGTTGTTTTCGAAAAATTGTTCTCTTATACAGACAATTTACAGAAAATTACTGCTTTAAAATAAATCGTTCTTAAATCTTTCCCATTGTAATCCTATTAAAAATTTTCAGGAAAGACTGGGGAGTTACCCAATTACTTTTTCTTACCATTCTCAGAGAAGGCAATTAAAATTGTTTGAAAGAAAGAAAAGGTTTCCGCAGTGGTACTTAGGAATAGGTAATCTAAAAATCCTACAATTTTCTTTTCATTTTAGTTTTCCCTACAAGAGGGTGGCACTATTCCAAACGAGAAGTAAACCCCTTAAAATAACAGGATGTATGTTGCAAATTGAAAATAGATATATTGTTTTGGCGTACTGGTAGCGCCTCTTGGCTGTTTCGCGATTCATGCGAAACGTGTATTTGTAGTGTGTGTTACTCTTGAGCGAATAAAAGTATGACGCTCGAAGCCTGATTCTTGAATTCTTGGTTATAACAATATTTTGACTTCCTTCAGTTTAAGATATTTGTAAGCAGAGTACGCCAGAAAACGTCCACATTTATTTGTCAAATCTGTTAATTATGCAAGAACAAGACACCAGGAAAAAAGTAATAAATTAATTATCCTTGGAAAAATTTGTTTACTTAATAGTTTGAGGACCCGGTGAATTAGGCCGATTGTCCCTGGGTTACATAGTCAAATCAAAGTAAGCAAACGAAACTGGTCCATTTAATCTCTCTTAAACTACAAATATTTTAGCTTAATTTAGGTACAAAATGCAAATTTAAATTCAAAATCAAAGAATTCACATAAATTATTTCATCATTAATGTAGCAACCTGATGCATGTAGTTTGGAGCATGGCTATTATTTCTCGCACATAAACATAAAAACTGTAGAGGTACCAGAGAGCAGGAACTCCTTATCCTCAGTATCAATGTTAGTATGTGACATAATATTAATGTTCTCAAGGGTATAGTGTTTACAATGATTAAGGGAGGAAAAAAAAATTAGTTGATAAATCAACTAATTAACTAGAACAAGTACAAGTAATCAATGGAGAATTTTAACTATGGGTGAGACAAAAACCACTATAAAATAATGTGAAAAATTAGGAGACGGGAAATTTGGTATAAGTTAAAAGACAAGTTACTGGAAGAGGTCACATAAACGTTTTCTGCCAAACTATGATCATATTTCTGTGAATCATGATTTCGAATATGGCCAATAATCTGTGAAATATTCTCTCACTGGGCATTCCTTTTTATACCACATCGTCTTTTTTGAGCGTGCCAGATCTCAGAAAATGTTAAGTGCACGATATTTACAGTAATTTTATGAAAGAAACATGTACCCAAAGAGCCTGTGCCATTTCTACGAACATTAATACTGTAACAAACTAAATGTAACACAAGATAAAAATTGTTTGAAACATCTAGTCTTCCCTACTATTCTTTGGGAGGGGGGGGGGGGGAAACCTGTAAGAAAGAAACCCTGTAAGCCTTCAGCATGGGGAAGAAAGGTGCCGCCAACTGCAGATGAAAACTTTTCGTGCTGTTCCTGTGTCTTATATACAGTTAAGTCTCAGAATTTGTTGTGTGTTACTCAAAGTTTCAAAACCTTTACTGGTAACAAAATTAAGCAGTTACGCATCTCTATTTTTAAGCTATTGTTATAGTTGCCAGTTCTTACTCTGGGAAACACAAAGATAAATAAATTAATAATAATAAAAATCCAAAACGCAACTCTGTTATATTCGTCTTGTTTTCACGAACATAAAAACATATGGAGGACTCTGCAAATCATGGATTACCCCTGTCTAACAAACATTGAGAGACAATTAAGAATGTCAAGTTTCCCATGAAGACTTTCAATGACCTGCATTCCTGTTCTAATGTACCTTATTTATTGGTAATAAATTTGACTTGTGATATACTTAAACAAGTACATCTTTTTAATTCATAAAGAACAAAACATATTGCTATTTAACACACTTTTGGAAATTCATTTGATTGACAAGTGATCCTCGGTTTATAAAGGAGAATGACCAGAATTCCTAGCCATCCTCTACATAGCAATAATTTTTTTTCTTTTCAAAACAATTTGAAGTTAGAAAGTGTATAGTAGAAATAAATACCAAATTACCAATGACCAGCTAAAGAAAAGACACATACAAGAATTAAAAATAATTAACACTTAAGTCAAGAATAAAATAGCAAAATCTGAAACAGCGAATACAGAGCAAAAAACAAACTATATACCTTGTTTGATGACAAACTTTTTATATATGAACAACATATCCTAGTATACAGAGACTAAACTACTAGTATACAAATAAGCTGTGCAGAGATTTCTCTGGAGAGCAATAACTATATTCCTCATTAAATACATTAAATTTTCCTCAACAATTTTGACAATGTCATTCAGTGGCACACCTAGGATTTTTTTCTTGGGGGGCAGGGCCCCCTGGGTGCACCACTGCTGTCATTCAAAATAAAAAAGAGACTTCTGGTGGTAGGAAGGATACTACCTAGGCTTTCAATACATTCGTTTCATCAGCAAATGGGAGTGAAGTAATTGAGAGGATGTGTTTATTTTGAGATTTCCAACTTTTTTCACAGTTGAATTAATCTTGCATGCGTAAAAGTTGTACATGTGATAAACAATGGGCCTCTTTTCAATATAAAAATTCATATTTTGCTGATATGCTAAATATGAATAAAAATGTTTTGATAACCAAGCATTTAGTTATCTTAAATGTTGGTTGGTTGGTTTAGAGGTAAATTTTTGCTGCACAAGGACTAATTAGACCATACCCCACAGATTAAAGCTGATTCCAAATGGCTACAAACATCCATGCCAACAGAGGAACTTGAACCCACAGGCACAGGATGGAATGCCATTGCCTGGCTTACATTAAAGTACACCTTAACCATCAACTAAGAATATGGAAACAACTCAAAATGATTCCTACACAAAAAAGCCAAATAATGCACAATGAATTAAAAACTGGTTAACATTAATCTCAATCTTTTCAGCACTGAAAAATCAAATTTTCAGCAAGTTCATAACTAAATGCAGAAAGTTCACATATAACCTGTAACTGTAAATTTTAGTTAAAAAGTACCTGATAAAGTGAACGCCTTTTAAACATCAGAATTTTTCATTCATGAAAAATATAACTACATATAGAAATCTATAATTAGAAAATACTCCTATGAAAAATTTCTAGTAATGCAGCTAGTACAGAATAAACAGATCTGAACTAAAAAAATTGTTCTAAGAAATCAAATAAGTTAAATTTGCCATTCAATACAGTAAATAAGAAATGTGTAAGAAGTACAATGCAAACAAAAATAGTGGTTATTAAACAACTATTTTTTTACTTAAAAAAAAAAAAAAAAAAAAAGGTAGAAACGTATGTGTAAAATAAAATAAAGTAATATAACACAATACAATTAAGGAAAATTCAGAGAATTTTCTTTATTGATGTGAAAAAAATTATCACAAAGATTTCACTAAATCACACATAAATTGCATTGAAAAATCACATTTTGGACTTGGAAAGAATTTTGATACTGAGATAAACAGGTATAAACAAATTCAAATGCAGATAATGACAAACTTTGATAAAATGTTTTAATATATATGAGAAAGATAAAAATTCTTAAAAAATAAATTTTTAAAAAAGCTGGACAAATACTTAGTTATACAAATATAACTATCTTATAAAGTAAAATTAACACATGTATATTTGTTCAAGAAATATGGCACTAAAACATTTTATTGTCCCAATTATTTTTGGAAAAAAAAAAGAAAAAAAAAACCCCCTAGACATTACACACTGTCTTAATCCGTGTAGAGAAACAAAACCTTGTGGAAGAATTAAATATAATTTGTATTCTAACCTTTGTATTTGTATTAACTTCAAATTCATTACCATATCCTTAGCTTTTTTAAAAATTTATAGAAAAAAATCTACTAATGTGAAGTATTAATGATAAATTTAATCAAATATGAAAAGAAATATATATAAGAAAAAGAAGTATTAATTTTAAACAGCATGGTAATAACAAATTATGGTTAATTTTATAAAACATTTTATCTTTGGAATCAAATAGATTTTTTTTTTTTCTCTGTAAAAACTGGAATGCTCATATTTCATTTAACAATATGCAATGTCATATGAAGTGCCACATTTACAATGGAAAATTTGAATGAATAACAAATATTTCAGAGGCATCCTTTATAAATGATTTATATATTACTGCAATTAACGTGGCTCAAAATGATCAAGTTATTTCAGAAAAAAAAAGTTCAAAATACTCAATTTATAAATCGAAGCATTTAAATTAAGGGGTAAATGTCAAATTCATTGGTGATAAATGTCCTCCAGGAGTTGCAGCATTTTGAAATCTATTTTGTCCTTGATTTTTCTTTTCTCCTTCTAGGTAAATTCTAAAAGTAGCAATTTGTCTAAGGAGAGTTTTAGCATCTTCTTTAGTTTCAGGATAATCCATGCACTTTTGAGCATTTTCATGAGCTTCAGCAAGTTTCATGTGTTCATAATAATACTTCGCCAAATATAAGTATGCATGACACAATTCATCTCGGTCAGTCGCATTTCTAGCCTCAGCATCCTTTATGTAGTCAGTGTAAGCTGCAGCTGCTTGTCTTTCTTCATTCAGCTTTTCATACATTTTAGCTAATTTTATAAGAGCTGTTCCTTCAATGTCGCCGATTGCATGGGCTTTCCAGTAACATTTCTTAGCTTCTTTCAACTTCTCTAACTTTTCATATGCTTCACCAAGAGCTACCATCATTCTTGAATCATATGGTCTTAACTGCTGGGCTTGCTTATAATAATACAAACAGTAAAATGGCATTTTCAGAATTTCATATGTTTGGCCTAAACCATACCAAGCTCGATAGTCTCTTCTGTTAACTTCAATAGCCTGCCTATAAGCCTGAATAGCAAAACTGGTATTTTTCATCTCCATATATTCATGACCCATAAGGGTCCAAGCTGAGAGATAATTAGGATTAAGCTTCAATGCTCTCTGAAAATACAATACAGCTTTTTCATGCTGAGTTCGCAAACTATAAAAGTTTCCAATCACACAGCAAGTTTCAACTCTGTATTTATCTATATCACAAGTGTTGTGGGCTAAATTGCTTAATTCTACTCTCATTTCTCGTACATATAATAAATTTGAATAGATATCCATGTTATCAAGTCTGTAAGGATCAACTTTAAGTATTTCTTGAAAACCGTTTATTGCCTTATCTAATTCTCTCATATTGTGATAAGCTATTGCAATTTGAGCCATGACGTATGTACTTTTAGAGAATCCGATGTCCATTAATTTAGTATAAATCTCAAGTGCTAATTCATTCATTTGAATTTCTAAATATGTATGAGCTAGGAAAAAATCCTTTATCCAACAATCTGGCAAAGTCAAATCATTCAGCATTTCTCTGTCTGAAATTAAAGTAGCTAATTCTAACCAAGATCCCCAAAAATATGGTTCACTACGAATGGCTTCACAAAGAATCTCAAGTGCATACTTTTCAAGTTGTAGCTTTTTTAAAACAACACCATATAAATAAAGGCAATAACCATCTAATGAACCAGTTAAATGAGCTTTCTGTAACTGAAGACGTAATGACTTTAAAAAAGTATTTTTTGATTTATCAACAGGTGGTGCAACAATGTCATCTAGCCTTTTTTTCTCCCCAGATGAATATAAAGAATAATAATGCAAAAACCTAGCAACTTGAGACTTACAATTTTGAGTAAAATAAGCAGCTCTGTCATACTCCTGAGAATCAAAGTAAGACTTTGCCAAAGAATATTTTGCAAATTCTTTCTTATCCATAATATCATTATCTTCCATACTCTCAGGTTCACTTTCTTCAAGATCACTCAAAGATAAATAAAGCTCAGCTGACCACGTAACAGAATGCTTCAATCCTCTTTTACTACACTGAGCCATCATTCTTCTTAAATCTGAACTAACTTTTCCTAAATCATAGTCTGTTATCAGAGCCATTTTTTACCGTTTAATACACTATCTTCTTATGAGTTAAATAGCTGCAAAAAAGCAAGTTAGGAACTTAAGGATAAATATATATATATATATATAAATGAAATGAATTAATGAAACAAGAATAAATTAAAAAAACAACTTCTGTTCATCCTCAATTACTTATATGTATAACATAATAAAAACAAATATTTATATATATATCATCAAATAAAATCAATCATTGTCCTTAATTTTTATAATTAGTACAAAGGCTAAAATGGAATGATAAAATTATAAGCTCTTAAAGCAGTCAACCGACATTGTTTAAACCCATGTCCTCATAAAATTTCTCCATGAATTTTTCATCCATTCTTCCTAACCGAGCTAAAAACTCATTCTTTTCTTCCTCACTCCAATTGGCATACCATTCACGGAATAATTTCATTCTACACTGAAAGATGCTAGGACGGCGCTCATTCAATTCTAAATTATTAACAGAATTAGCAACTCCATTAATATCTTCCCGAGAATATGTTTCTTTGAGAATAGTATAAAAGTCATCTTTTTGCATTTCACTATATTCCATGAACCACTGTACTAAGTAGTTTAACTGCTCAGCTATTCCAACTGGACCTTTGTTTGCCATATTTTAGCGATCAACTTTTTGAGAAAGCAAAGAAACAAAATTAGGGTCAACTTCTAGCAACTTAATTCTAAATTTTTTTTTACCTTCAAATGACCAGTGATCAAACCACAAAGAGAACTGTCTTAATTGACACTGAAATATTGTTGGTGATTGTCCTGTAAAGGTAAGATTTTCTATAGCACTTTCTAAGCAAGATACACTCGGTTCAATTTTTTCAATTAAAAATGTCAAGAACTTCAGTCTTTGTGATTCAGACCAGTTACGAAACCAGTGTTGAACTATTCGAATCTCTTGCTCCTCTGGAGTTAGTGACATGAACCGAATACACCTATAAAGGAGGAAAATCAATCAATCAACATCATTGCTATGTGCTTAAGAAAAATTCTAAAATAGATTGAATTGGTAAATTGATCAGATAATTCAGCAAGAATTTTGTGATATATTTAAAATATGGTTTATGAAAGGGAGACTTTTTTTCTATTGTTAACTTGATTTCTGATCCTTTTAATGTAATATTGTAATACAATTTTTATAATAATGTTATTAAGTTGCAAGTAATTTTCTAATTATCTTAAACCCTCGGGTAAAAAGAGCATTTTTTGTGAATAACTCAAAAACTACTCCACAATGGAATGAAACTGTTTAACACACACAAAATGAATAAACAAGAAGAGAAATATTTATTTCTTGTTGAAAAGATGATGATTTTAACAAAAAATTATAGAATAAACATTTCATCCTGTTTATACTACAAGGATTATAACAAAGCCTTGATTTAAACTATACCGTGCACATTACTAAATTCTAATAGACCCTCTTTTAAGCTTAACATGAATTTTCCATGAGATACCTAAAATGCTATCATATATCTTCTAACCTAACAGAATGGGCAGAAGAAAAGGTTATACAGATTATAAAAGTCAGAAAATCAGCTAGAAAAAATAAGCCAAGTCCAAAATGGCAGATCCCTACACTATTATCAGCTCTACTATCTTTTAATTATGAATCAATTATTGAATAAAATTATTCTAATCTATTATGATTTCTAAAATAATATTACCCAACAATAATTTTAGAGTTACAAAAACTGCTTTCAACAGATTTTAAAAACATAAAAAAAAAACTTATAATTAACTCATCATAACAATGATTAGAATCAACCAGTTCGATTATTATGATTATAAAATGATATGAA
Organism: Dolomedes plantarius; assembly: GCA_907164885.2. Classification (NCBI taxonomy): domain Eukaryota; kingdom Metazoa; phylum Arthropoda; class Arachnida; order Araneae; family Dolomedidae; genus Dolomedes; species Dolomedes plantarius. The sequence goes on from OU015492.1 coordinate 148,472,368, forward strand.
ATAAATTACATATCAAACTTAAAAATCTTTAATAATTATGGAGTAGCCACAAAAATATTCATAATCTAACTTGGCAAATTGGCACAGGAACAACACTGTAGAAGGGTCGTTATGGTGTTGAAAATTTATACTTCAGAATTACTTCAGTAATGAACAACAAAATAAAAGATGCTAATAGGCAAAAGTCATATGATTCTCATCACATTTTGGGATAAATATATCAGCTAACAAACTTCCTCACTCTGACTGGCTAAAAGATTATTTTAAACGGGGTTGATTATTTAAATTCTATTAATAAATTATGTTTGGATATATTTATGTTTATAATGTATAGATTTTATACTTTTTTGGTAAAAGATTTTAAACTTTTTTTTCCCAACAGGACTATATCAATTTGTTCATATTGATAACTATGCAATACTTGTAATTTAAGTATATGTTCAAATTTGCAATAAAATATTGCTTAATGGCATAATGTTATAAAAAATTTTTAAATCGAGGAATTTTTTTTACTATGATTAAAGAAACTTTTCAAGTGAATTAGTTGATTTGTAACTCTATAAATTGGTGTACATTGATACTGATTTCACATTGAGGGTAACAAATTTGGCCGGGAACACAAAGTAATCTTAACAAATAATATTGTCACTGGTCATCAGGAGGTTACTTATTTCATCACTTTGCATTCGGTAGCAACCCTATTATATTTTATCTCTTTTTAAGATCAAAGACTTCATATAAGCATGCCCAGATCTTTTTTCAAGTAAATGTTATTAAGGGTCAACTAATTGTTCAGAATATACAACTGCCTCTTATCTCAATGAGGTGATGAAAATTACAAGATGGTTTAGAAAGATAATGAATGCAAAAATTACATATAATACTAGGTTTGCAGTCTTTTACATAAAGAAATAGGTTTGCTGCTAGACAACCTGATTTTTTGAAGCGGAGCCTAAGCTATCAGAGAAAAAAACAAACTCAAGTTATAAATTTTAACAGTCAGCAATTACAGAAAAAAAAAAAAAAAGCTACGTGTACGAAGATTAATTTAAACTTTGAGAAATTCTATTTTATTTTCCCTTTGGATTTTCATTAAAAACATTCCCTATTAATACAGCAGAGTTCTTCTGAAAAGAAAAAATACAGCAAAGTTTGAGAGGAATAATTGTTTTTAACACACACAATAATTAAAGATCAGACATGTAAGTATAAGCTAGAACCACTTTGTTTACTTTAGCAAATTAATATTGAAAAGAATAAAACCCTACCAGAAAAAAAAGAAGAGTTTTGATATTCCATATCTATTGATTATTTTATGAGTTTGCATGCTACAATTAACTAATTTAGTTCTAAATAGGTCAAATTTTCATATACATGGGGAAGAATTCACCAAGTTTTGTACATAACACAAAGTCACTAATTCTACTAGGATTTAGGGCCCAATCCCCAGCCAATTTATGAGGCTTAAATTTAATTTTATTTTTAATAACAATGACAGTATATAAATTTCGGAACTGTCTAAAACCACTTTGGCTTTAAGCATAATTCTTTCCGAAGTTTGTAAACTGTGACTGCTTTTGAAAATGTCTGAAACCATTATGATAAAAGGCACAATTCCTTCAAAAGTTTATTAATTTGGCATAAAATGTACACCAACAATATCATTCTTTAACAATTTGACCTATCACTGATAATCCGTTGATTTTTTTAAATGCACTTGCAACACTGAAAACCCCCATCAATGGACATCAACAGCAGATAGCATAATTTGTTATATTACACTGTTTTCTCTCTAAACATAAAACTCGGTGATTAATGTATATCTTTATATATTCTGGCTAACATTTAGTTTAAACTCGTGACAATCTAGTAAACAGACATGTAAGTTTTCATACTCTAGTAACGATACTAGTATTATTTTCTTTAGTTTTCTCTCTACTGTAATACATTTCTTAAGTAAAAAATAGTTAAATAAATAAAACCGAAAAAAAATTAGTTACCCATTTTTCACAGTTCATATCAAGTATCAAGTTTTAGCGGCATTATTATCATTGTCGATAATTTAACAGCTCGAAAATCCTCATAACAAGATAACGAGCGGTGATCATCATCAAGATTAGGATGTACTTAATGGATCTTATTAATTAATATAGATTGACACGATATGAATTATTTAAACAAACTTACATGCAATTTAACGCATACTTTAGGGTATTACTCAAAGGTTTTAAGTAAATATAACTGATAAATACTGGCACACTTACAAAAATAAACTTACTAAATATGATAGGTTGTATGTAACTGTCAAGTTTTCAGTACAAACAGAACCAAATTGGAATTCACACACTTCGCATTAACGTTTTTGCCACCATTCAGATCTCTGAGACAGCGCCAGTGGGGTTAACAAAAAATTGGAAATATTATTTATGTCATGGAAAGTTAAAATAATTCCAAGGAAAAATATGGAAACCTTTTATGGATAAGTAAATGAATTAATATCATTGAGAGGATAATAGATATGCTGAGAGAGATAAATTGAACTTTCTGATAACACACAAATTATAATAGAGATTATTTTTTTAACACTGAAAAATGAATCAATTGTTTTGAAATTTAACATATCAGATAACCTTTTCATCAGATAGCTATCTTATTCTATATTTTCAAATTTATAAATAAGTAAAAATATTTAACTGTGACTTTTGAGTTATGCGATTCCAGTTACAAATATTGACAGTGTTTGTTTTAACTGTCTGTCTTGATTCAAAACAAAGTGCAACTTTTACGCTTTTGTTTTCTTAAAAAAAATTAGCATCTGTTTTAAAGGCTTGGTTCTATTCGAAATTTGCTACATTTCACCGCTTCTCAGTTATGGCTGATTTAAGCTTGCTAATGGATATGGGTTTTCCGCAGAAGAAAGCGTACGTTATTTATGCTTAATAATATATATTTAAACTCATTTACCAGTACTTCTTTATAACTGGAGCTCGCTCCTTTACCAGAAATTCTAGAATAATGCCATAATTTGTAAGTCAAAGTATGAAATTAAAGTGCGAGTCAGTTTAATTAATTTGGGGAGTTAGTATGTAACTTTCTCAAGTTTAAAAAATTAAAGATGCTTTAAATTTCTCTTATATAGAGGCAAGATATATCTTTATCCTATAATATTTATTTATTTGATTTAAAAATTATATACCCTCCTTCAACTTGTATATTGTAAAAATTGTAACAAACAATTCCACACAGTTTTACAACTTTTTTCCTGACTGATAATCTTTTATATAAAAATCCAACCACAATTAGCTGTATATTTAGCAAAAGAAACTGTGCTAGAATATTTTGATGAAAAAATATTTAGTGAAAAGGAATAAATAAATAAATAAAATTATAACTAAAATATAGGCTAAATGTTTCAGGTTTATTAATTGGTTTTAGAAATAAAGCGTTTGAATTTAAAAAAAATATGAATAACTTTGCATGTGGCCAATAATGATTTGTTAATTAAATATAGAGTAAACCTGAAATGTTTTTCTGTCATTCATTCGGACCGGTCATTCGGTCATTCATTCGGTCATTCATTATAATACTTCATTAATAGATCATGAATTTGATCATGATCTATTAATGAAGCAAATGAGAGAACATTATGGAACAAAAAAAGAAAAAAAAAATTGAAAATGTTTCAAGAAAATGATGCAATCTTTAGGTAGGATTATGTATATTTTTCAACTATAAAACTAGAAACTGAATGTAACAATGTTTTCAAACCGCCTGAAGATTAATAATCTACTGTAAAGAAAAATTCAAGACTAAAGGAAAAAAAATAGTACTAAAGTAAAATTAAATCCCAATTATCTTCAAAATATGGTAATTAATAAAGAAATTAGACTAAAACCAATTAATTTCCAAAAAAAGTTCTAATAATTTTCAAACAAAGTACAAAATTTACCAGAAACATAATAAATTAAGGGTCTTAGTTTGAAAGAATTAGAAATTGAAAAGTGCATTAGAGTTGCAAGAGTTTCTTAAGATAATGTAGGGCTGACATTGGCTATTGATGTCCCTGTGGGGCTGGTGTAGGCAGTTTGTGTTACTTAATGTCTTCCTTAAAATTGAGGAAAATTGTATGTTGAGAAAAGAGTGTAAAATGATTATGTAAAGGAGAGAAGAGTGTGAAATGCAGTTTCATTGGCTGAAACTGCATTTTTTGAGCTGAAGACAATTTCTGACTTCATAGGCTTAAAATTTTTAAAAGATAACCATTAAAACTGAATCTAATAAAATTAAAATATGTTTTCTCAGTAAAAAAGCGGTCTTTCATGATGTCAGGATGTTAGAGCATACAAAGCTTAACAGGATCATATTTGCTGTATGGCAAACCTATACCAGTATTAGAGTTACAACATCTATTTCAGTCTTCAATTATAATTAACTAAATAAGTTTTATAATGATTATAACCCTAGAGCAGCAGCCTAAAGGAACAACTTTTAAGATCCAATTGCTGAATGTGACACAGGACATGGAAATAGTCCCAAATTTATGCAAAATAAATATAATTAAAAAAATATACATATATATTAAATTATAACTGTTTTTCGAAAAATATAAATCAATGTTTTAAGGAAATATAAGTTTGTTCATAAATTAAACTTTTATATTTATTTAATAAACATCATGTTTTAGTCTGCTACACATATACCATATACTGGCACAGTGTTTATTAGAAAAATTCTCGAAGACATTGCACTCAGCCTATACCAGGATAGAGTTTTTTTCTGTAACAGTTTCTTATCTCCTTAAAATTAAAGTAATTAAAAATTTGTAATTTAAGAAATAAATGTAAAACTTATTCAGAATACTTTAAAAGAGATAGTCAGCAACAAAAATATAAATCATGAGTTCTTAACGTGTTCTCTCTTTTATTGACTGTAACCATTTCTAGTATGGAAGACTGAAAAAATGCTATTGAAAAAATGCCCTAGGTATGGCCTGATATGAAAGAAAGACATGTGGGACCCAAACATCTGATCATTGTACCTGCAGGATTTTTACTTCAAATATTGTGAACAATACATTATCTACCAATAAGTATTTGGATACCCATACAAATGATGATGTCTGTGGTCCTGATATATGCCATGCCCTCCGCCATTAAATATCGTGTAAGAAACATTTGCATTAGTTGCATGCAAGATGCCACGAAGGGCAGAGTTATCTGATTTCGAGAAAGGTGTAATTGTCTGGTATCACAGAAATGGCGAACCTTAAGGGACATATCTAGCGACCTGAATTATTCAAAATTTATAGTGGCCTGTGTGATTCTGCAGTAGGAGGTGAGCAGTGATTGTTGGAATGTGTCCCGAGTTAGCAGACTCACAAAACTGGGAGACCGACGGGTGCTGTCCAGAGAAATTTAGAAAAACCACACCTAACCGATGACCCACCATACTCCAGGAGTTTTAACAGACATCCAAGAGTGTTGTTTCAATGATTACCATCCGTAAGGAAGTACATCTGCTTGGTTTTCATGGTCTTGCTGCCGCCCATAAACCTTTGATCACAAAAGTTCAAGCACGTTGCTCGGTTATTGTGGTGCAAAGCACATCAAAACCTGGACCATAGATCAGTGGAAGTGGGTTTTCTGGACTGACGAATCAAGGTTCACCCTCTGCCATTCAGATGGCTGGGTCTGGCACCTGCCAGGATGCATTATGGCCACAGTAAAGTTCAGTGGAGGTAGAATTGTGGTCTTGGGGGTGTTTCTCCTGACATGGACTGGGATCATTGGTCTCAATTCATGGTAAGCACAACGCCGATGCTTACAGCAGTATTTTGGATGACAGTGTGCTTCCTACGTTGTGGCAGTTTTACAGGTTTGACCTATATTACTTCCAGGACGACAGCACCAGCTATCATGTTGCGAGGTCCACCATAGATTGGTATGGTGACAGTGGAATTAACTGAATGGATTAGCCTGCCCAGAGCCTAGACCTGAACCTATCAAGAACCTCTGCGACTAGTAGGATCACCAAATTAAGGGGTGCAACAACCGTCCAAAATTGGTGAAGGAACTTACATGTCTTCTCCAAGCCAAGTGGAAGAAAATACCACTAGCTGTCATACAAGGACTTGTGGAAAGCATGCCCCGGAGGGTTGAGGCTGTAATTGCCTCTAGTGGAGGCTTTTCGGATTATTGAATATGAATAAATTTTGTTTTTCTTTTCAATCACAGTTGTCCAAATACTTATTGGTAGATAGTGTAAGTTGGATTGATCTTGCATGTCACTTACCGCAAAAAAACATTTTTAAACTGATAAAGATCGAAACAGATTACTTGCTTTTCATGTTGAAGTTCAATGTCAGTTTTTTCTCTTGCAAATTTAAAAGCCTCCAGTAAGAAGCTTAATGTTTAGTATTTTGTCCATGTTAATGTAAGGAATTTGAGTCTGTAGAAAAGTATTCAATTATTATAAAATCTATTGATGTTTATGGAGCTCATGACTTTTGTGAATGAAACATCTAGCTCTAGGGATAGACATTTTATTAACTTCTAGTCAACATTCAAAACCTTGTTTTTGCATGATTTTTTTTTTTTTTAAGGGGAATTTAAGAAAAATCTTAGTGCCAGAGAAACAAATTTTAATATAAAATAAACTATGAGTACTTCCCCAGAAATGTTTATGTAATTTTTTTGCAGACAGTGATGTACATCAGTTATTATTATTTAATTTTTATTTTCTTATTGCTTAAAAGTGTTGTATCAGGTAAATAAATATTTGTTATTTGATAATAAATGTAGCATTTAAATTAATCTATCCATGTAATTTATCTTTTTCAGGGAAAAAGCTCTTAGTGTCACTGGAAATAAAGGCGTTGAAGCTGCAATGGAATGGTATTGTATTTTCTTTTTTACTTCTTGGTTTCTATAAATGTATGAGATCTGTGCTAGTTCTTTTATTTCACTCTACTACTTGTTTGGAACATAGTCTCATAGGTAAGAAAAGGTATACAACAGCGTAAAATTTTGTTATTTAAAGAATATCATGACGCCCACATGGTGTAGCAGTTAGTATTGTGAGCTGCCATGCAGTGGGCTTGGGTTCTAATTCCAAATGAGGCTTGGTCATTACTGTGTGTTATCCACTCATACGGTGCAAAGCTGGCTCGCCTAAATTGTGCTCCTGTAATAAAGTAGCGAGCAAGACGGCAGGGTAAATAACAAAAGGGAAATGTCTCATGACAAGTTTCTCCGCATCAGTAAAAAAAAGAAAATGATTAAAAAAGAATATGATTATGTATATGAAGAAATACGTGTATATTATAATTAAGAACGTCTGAAAGTGGCATTGAAACGCAGCAGACGATTTAGTTTTGAGAAGGAATTCCGAGCATGAAATACGTGTATATACTTTTCTATAATAATTACCAGATTTGCTGTGTTTTAATATTGAATGTGATCTCAATCCATTCAAACATTATTGATTAGTTTTCTATAATAATAAATCCATTCAAACGTTATTGACTAGCTGTAAATTAATGCTTTAAAATGCCCAAAAAGAGGAGAGCAACTTTTAATCCTGCAGAAGTAAGGGGAAAAGTCAAAGATTGTTGAGAAATGAGCAATGTGATGGAAAAAAAAAACAGAAGAGCACGAAGCGAACAGAATTCGAAATGCAGTTAGACGAACACAAGAATCTGAAGAAAAACATTCCCAAGCGCGCAAAGCCAACAGAATTCAAAATGCAGTTAGACACACACAAGAATCTGAAGAAAAAACATTCCCAAGAGCTCGAAGGTAACAGAATTTGAATTGTAGTGATCCGAAGCAGTGAGACTGATGAAGAAACTTTTAATGCGTCGAACATATGATTGTCTTCGTGCTTCAACATCAAAAGGAGAGGAAAGCGATGAACAATGACAGCACCGACAACAAACTAATGCTATTAGCTACCGCAAAAGAATTTTAGCGAAAACTGTAGAACATCATAATATGAGGCTAATCAGTGAAAAAAAATAATAACAGAAACTGAATCCCGAGCGAAGCCGGGTAATACATCTAGTTTTGAAATAAAAGTTATTTGTATTCCTCTGTATAATTCAGTAATTTTTTGTGCTGAGGTATGTAAAATGTATAATCAATGGAGAATAGAAATTACTTAAAATCTTAAATTAACTGTTCATTATTAAATTTATATGTATTTCAAAACTTTTAACTCAGTTTTGTTCCTTAATTATTTTTTAAGCAGTAGAATGTTAATGACATTTACATTAAGAAAAATAGGATATGTTGAAACAAACAAAAATTTTTAACTGGTGAATGATTAGCTCTAAGCGAAGCAGATATCACTAGGTAAGTTTTCCTCATCAAAGAAGAATCATTGTAATGCAACAATTGTTTAGTTTGTATAAATCTAATGTTACCAAGAAAAATTTAAACGAAATTTTAAGGATTTTTTTTCTTTTCTTTTTTAAAACAGAACTTTATGGGAAAGCTCTTTATGGCAAATTTTGAGTTCTGTCTATATTTTGGTAGTAGACTTATAATGCATGGAATACAAAGTTACTACAAATTCAGTTATTTATAAAAAAAGTATTAACCTTCATATAGTTATTGATGGTTCCATAATTTTATTCCTTAAATGTTCTAACTGTAGAACTATCACTAGTGGTTCTTGAAGAGTCGTTAATTCCTGTTTGAATACAAGATATTTTTGATGGTGGTTATAAGCTGAATATCCACTATCAAAAATGCCTGGTGCTAAAAGTATTTTGTATTTTGGAATGTTTTCATGTAATATTGGGATATCTTAGAGATATGACCACTGTTTTAATAGTACTACCAATTTACAAATACTTATAAGACTGAGGATAATTTGTACAATATTTGAGAATATTTTTCAAATAGTATACAGTGAGAGAGATCCACCCGGAAAAAAGAGTTTAGTGATCTCAGCTGCCTATCTTTACAATCTGTTATTGTTTAACATGATCATCATGGCTGTTCTTGATTTGTTTGCTGCTCATGAGTTATCATCAATCCAACATGTTTTCCCCAAGTATTTAACAGTACAATATACAACATACTATTTTCATAATAGACAAATAATTTCTGTCAGAAAATTATGCTGCAGAGTGAAATATTAGTGACAGTTCAGAAACAGTGGCAACTTCAAACAGGGATGTTATGACTTAATTGGTTGTTTGTTATGGCAGTAACAAATTAATGAGACTGTCAACATAGCATCTTGTGGGAAAGTGAGGTGAAGTACATAATTTTTCACTTGTGATGTCCATATCAGCCCTGAAAAGGTTTTGATTTTTGGATAACAAATCCACAGTTGAAATTTCTACTGAAATTTCGGAGCTTTGGCTATGGTGGTGGCATTTATAAAATAGTTTTAAACAGTTGTTCTAGAATAAATACATCCTGAAAGAAAAGTATTGTTAATTTTGTCATATGATTAAGACTTTTGAAAAGGGAGAAATCGTTTATGGGATTTCTGTTTCCTGCTTCTGTATTTCTGTTGAAAATTGTTGGGTATAATTGTATAATTTCTACTTCTTATTATGGCTTAAATGTCAAAAATGAAAAAGCAGAAAAATCTTTCTTTTTTCCTTTTGATTGTTGTTAAAATTCAGTTTGGTTAGAAATATAGCTGTATTAAATGTCTCTGTCTGCTAAATGTTATGTCTCTGTGGGAAGTTTCATATACCAATATCCTTAAATTAAAAATTATGTATAAATGATAAAATTTTATACATATAAAGTCAAATTTGGAATAAATTAGCTGTTTTATCATTTAAAAGTACTGATAAAGATTTATTTTTAGATCTATTTATACCTTTATATGCATCTATGTCCTATTATATGCTTTAAATAAAGTTTTGACTTGTGTAGATAATGAGTGATTGTTACTTGAAAATCTTGCAGTATTCTTTTAATTATAAGCAGAGAGTAAAATATATCTAGGTTTGTAGATTTAGTTATGGTATGTGTAGGAAATTAGCCATAGCAATTGAGTATTCATTGTTGCTAAGCTGTAATATTTCAAGATATTACAAAAGTTATCTTGAAATAATCGTAAAGTGTAAGCCTTTTAGGCTTGTTTGCTTAGCAGGGATACTTGTATATATATATATATATATATATATTTTATATTAAATAGCCCCTTATGCAAGATAGTCATGAGTTATCAGCAGGTTATATCTGTGCAGATTTTATCTGTTTAAATAAATTAAGCATATTATGTAAGATTGTTATAAAATAATTAGAATTACATAAAATTTAATCCTTTTAGCACTTTGATAAAATGAATTGAGATCACTAGTGATTTGAATGGCTATAATAGTGATAAAGTATATATTAGTCAATTGTATGTTAAAGTAAAACAAGTTTTATGCATGTACTTAAAGGTTACTTGCCCATCAGGATGAACTTGATGACCATGCAGAGGGAACACCTGATACAGTAAAAAGTAAGATATTGCTCTCACTTTTTTGTTACATGCATTTATTTGTTCAGCAAATAAATACCCAGCTTTTTTATTTCTTTTAGTTTATGTTTATATACTTTTTAAAAATCATTTCACACAGAGATTTATAGGAACTAGCCGCTGCGCGACCAGCATGGTCGCTTTTAGTTTTATATTTTCTTTTGCAAATCAACTCAATGGAAAGTAGCATATGTAAGGACTGTTACCATTACCTGTCATCATAAATATACGTTGTTAAGGGGTATTCTCCATAAGGCTGATTCAAAAACATCGTGATTAAAAAATATGAATTTCCATTACTTCAGAACAGAGTTAAAGATAAGACTGAGAAACCAAACACCAATGATTTTAAAAATTACATCCCTCTCTGTATGTACTATTTTTCAATATTAAGATATCTACACTTTATCATTACATCAAATAAGAAATTGTTGGGAAAAATTTTTTCACTTAAAAAACGGAATAAAAATTCAGCAAGTATTAAAATATAGTGTGGATTACATCATTCTCTGTACGTACTATTGTTCACAATTCAGAAATCTATACTTAATCATATCAAACAATAAATTGTTGGGAAAATTTCTTCACTTATAAAATGGAGTAAAAATTCAGCAAGTACTGAAAAAAGTGTAGAAAATTATTACTGGCTGTCGGTTGCTATGCCGGTGACGGTTAAGCCTAACCTCGCGATAATTTATGCTCTCTCTTTAACGCTCTCTTAATGAATTATTTATTCTTCGCTTTCTTTCTTGAGACTGTTCCCAATTTTCACTTGATCGTGCAGCTCGCTTTCGAGCATTCCTGATTTCAATGCGTAAACCCATGTTGACACGCGGTTGCAAATTGCGCCGCCAATGTTTACATCTGATTGTTGTAGCCGTTGCCATTCGGAGTGTAGAAATATCGTCGATTTTTGTGCCGCATACCTACGTGTTTTATATATATAGATGTTCTTACAAATGGTTTATTTATATGATTTTGAATACTATCTCTAATTCTTATTTAATGAAGGTTTCTGTATATGGAAACGTGCCTACCCTCTGGGAGCCATGGTACTCCCTGGGTGTTATTTGTTGGGGTTGACTATCTGCTTTGGTCACTTTCCATTGGCAGGGATTTATATAATTACAAGACTGAATTTCTGTGTCATTTGTTATAAATTTCATAACTTTCTATAAAGCAAACTCTTTGTTTAGAGGGTAGGTACTGAGGTGGCCAAACTCTCATGACCTCTGCCTGGCACCCCTTCTCTGATCATGAACTCGGCCGAATGTCAGAAGTTGAACTTTGACCGAAATTTCCATTTCATCTGTTACTATTCACTTCGCCTTTGTTCATCAACGCAACACAGTGTCATGCTAGCTGTAATTGTATTATAATCAGATTTGTTGAAGTCGTTAATGAAATTGTTATTTTATGTGTTCGTGAGGCGCATAATACCTTTATATGACTTCAGTACATTTCCATAATCAGAAACCTTCATTAAATGAGAATTTGAGATGATATTCAAAATCGTGTAAATAAACCATTTGTAAGAACATTTCTATAATGGAAAAAGATCATTAAAATCTTTATGACAATACTCAAGAAAATAAATGTGTGTGTGATGAGCTCTTCAATTCATACAACAAAGATTTTACTTTCAGAAAGTTAATTACATGAAATAATTCATAAAAAAATTCATTTCAGTATAAAATAATCCATTTAAATATAATAACTTCCATCACTTTACCAATAATACCTACAGTACTTTCATACAGCTATTGCTGAAATCTAGAATTATATAACTGACTCTTCATTTCACAAAACTAACCTTCCTTCCTAATTATGGTAAAAATAGCTGTAAAATATATCAAACTGAAAGAAGTATTCTCCAAAATCTCTATTCTAAAAAAAAGTAACTCCTGCTGTCGCTGTCAAAAGCTTGTCACGTTATCTCCTCCGAAACCGCTGGGGGTATGGGCTTGAGAGCGATACCAATGGATGCAGAAAAATGGGGGGACCAAAGTAAGACATGTTTCATCTTCGTCGGACTTTAAGTTTTTTTTAAAATTTTATGTTTTGTGGGAAAATATTGACCTTTTTCATCTTCAGATTACGATAACTCGGCAAAAAATGATCGTAGAATTTTGATCCTTTTACAATCTAAGACTACAGACATTTCTCTTTCAAACTAGACCTCATTTGTTTAAAAATATTTTAAAACAGACTAATATTTTCATCAAAAAATGAAACGCAGTTTTTCAAGAAATATCGTCCCCTATGTGGATGTAATATCGATGCTCCTCGAGTTTTTATCTTACAAAGAAAATATTTGCATCATCTGGAAGCTGAAAGCTTTCTTCAACCTCATTTCAAGTCTCCTCATTATATAGCTAAAGATAAACCTCATTTCAAGTCTATATCTTAAATTTTTGATTTTTAATTGAATTTTAAAGCTGATGATTCAACAGTGATGAAATGCCCTTCGCATTAAGGGTGACAACAGTAAATGGATGGAAGCTGTTACATTGCCTGAGAATCACCCCTGTGTGTCTCGCTATTAGCCATAACAGAGGAGCGAGCATAGCGAGCCTAGGGGCTAAGCCCCTATTATAAATAAATAAGAATTCAACATTTAACATTAAATATAGATTAGATTATTATATATTCTTAATTTTATTTCATTTGAGCAAAATTTAAAACAAATAAAGCAGGCAGCACAAAGAGAACCATGGTACTCCCTGGATGTTGTTTGTGGGGGTTGACAGTCTGCTTTGGTCACTTTCCATTGGCAGGAATTTATAGCACTACAAGGCTGAATTTCTATATCATTTGTGATGAATTTCATATAATTAACTTTGTATAAATCAAAATCTTTGTTATATTAATTGAAGAGCTCATCACACACACATGCACATTTATTTTCTTGAGTGTTTTCATAAAGCTTTTAATCATCAGTGTTCATTTATAGGAATCTTTTTATAATTAGTTTATTTGCATAATTTGTATGTATGTGTCTGTTTGGAACACTGGAGTTCAGTTGCTATACATCCTAATAATCTGTTGTAGTAGTGAATTTTGCTATAGTGTCTTATTAATTAACACAAATGTTATCTATAAATATTTAATAAAAGTCATTGATAATAGCTGAATCTGATGAACATAATGGAGCACAAAAAAGTGATGTTGAAGAGTTACAAGCTTTAACCGAAGAATTAGCTGCTGAAGCAAAATGTATAAAATGTGATGAGTAAGTTATAATTTGTATTCTAGTGTATATATTATAAAATAAAATAAAAGAGAATGCTTTATTTTAATTGATATTTTTCATTAACAAATTTAATTTTTATCAAATGTTTTTAGGTGTAACAAAAAATTTCGAACAGATTCAGAAATTGAATTTCATGCTGTGAAAACAGGACACCAGAGTTTTTCAGAGTCTGCTGAAGAAATAAAGCCACTATCAGATGATGAAAGAAAAGAGCAAATGAGAAAGTAATTTACTGTATTTTAGTTATAAACTTTTGGTAAATAGATTATTACTTTTTAATAAAGCTATATCAGGAGGATAATTTAAGGATTTAAATTTCCCATTAGCAGCAAAATGTATTGGTAACTTTATACCATTAGATAATAAGCTAAGTCTACTGCAAGAATTTGTTGTGGTACATTTGCAGAGCAATAAAGAATTAGTTCTTCATGTTATGAAAAGCAACATGATAGTTCAGGAACTTTGTAAGAACATGACTTAACTCACTAAGAGGACTGTTTTTAAGGTATGGATAAGTTATACTGTTTTGCAGTGTTGAGAGTTTAGTGTTGCTGTTGATTGCCACTGATAAAATTTCTATTTAATGTGATAATGGAAAAATTCACTGATGGTAAGAATGCAACATTTATGAAGTAATATTTTGTTAAAAAGCACTGTATAGGCACTTCTAGCTTTGTCGAAGAGCTCATAACAAGTGCATAACATAGATCTGAGCCTTGTTGAGGAGCTCATAACAAGTGCATAACATAGGTCTGAGGTTGTCTGGTGTTATGTTGATATTTAAATAATTTAATCATTAACAAGCTCACAGTTCCAACTTAACATGTTTTGTAATTTATGTATAAGTGTGGTTTAAAAATGTTAAATACTGATCATTATTACTATACAGTGGCTGGTAAAAAAAAAATTTTTTTTGGTTGGCTGGTGAACCTTAGTTTCAAATTATGTAATATAAAATTAAATACTTAAATGTTTAGCAAGTTTCTATTCCTTTCTTAAAACCTCTTAGTAATAATTCATACTCTTCTATATTCTCTCCCATGGTAATCTAATACATCTGTTTGTGTCCTTTTCTTGAACTCTCTCAAGACCCCAGGGCTTAAGAAGCAAAGATATGAGGACGTAAGAATTTTCAGAATGTTTTCACAGATCACCATGTTTTATTAGACTACCCAAACAAGAGATTTCTAAGAAAAGGGGAGAATTTGTTTACAATGTCATGGAAGAATACATTTGAAGCTTATCGGCGGACTCCCTGAAGGCTAATAATATGCTGTGAGTAATCAAGAACTTTTTTCAGCGTGTAGAATTGAAAACGTAAGATGGCTACCAAAACTCAGTGAGAGAGAACAGAATTTTTGAGATTCTGATGGATGGTGCCTTTGAGAACGGTTGACACCAACTTAGCCAGCAACACAACAGCGGATATAAGGCCTAAGAAACATCCCAGTCTGACGATGAACATGAAGAGTTGGAGCTCAGTATAAATCGTGATCTTATGGGCATGCCCTACCTCCCAATCTTTATACTTTTCTAATTGCCTTTCGGTCTAATTTCCCGTCTTATTATTTTCTTGTAGACTGCAGTCGAAAATGGGTAATATGAATTTTAATTGGTTTTCTTTTTTTTTGGTAATTTAACTTACATATTTTAAATGATATATTTTTTATCAACACCAGCCACTAATTTTTGTCTTTATTTTATTGTGTTTTGTTGCTTTGATATGATTAAAATTAAATGATAATGTGCCATCAGGGAATTGTGCGATTAAGCAATTTAAGTTCTTCTAGAGTTTGTTTCATAATTATGTTAAAGACTATTGAAAGTAAATGTTTAAATAAATTTTGTAATTATTACCTCTACTATTGAGTTATGTCCTTATTTCCTTTAAGAGTGAGTTTTAGAGATTTTTATTTTTAGCGTCCACTTTAGGGTTAATTACAAAATATTTTTGTCAGTATTTCTTTTAGGGTTAGTTGCCGTTACTTCTAAGGCACTCATCAACACCCTTAGAATCTGGTTATTGCGGATAATAATAAATTTTTAATTATTTCAGGTTTTCACAATGCACCTCAATCTAAATTAATCCTTAAAGTAATTTAACTAGGTTTAAAATTAAAGTCATTAAAGTAATCTATAAGTAAAATTAATAATTATTTCCCAAATTTTTTCCGCAATTTAATATAATGGTTCATCTCACCACACACAAGTAGTTTTTGGTCCAACACCTGGTATGCTGGAGGTGTATGGAGGTAGTTGGCTGCACCCAGCAAGGCATGAATGCATGTTTTCATCTCTATGCATTTTTTCATCTTCAAGTACTCTATACTTTGTACCATAATTTTGTGATAGATGATGTTTCTTTCCGTAGTGGGTTGGGTGACTGTTCTTTGTCAGTCACCAATAAAAATTTAGAGAAATTCTGCATTTAGAATTCCTTTCTCTTCAGCATACTTATCTACTTTTTTTTTGCTGAGGAGCTGCTAATGAGGACAAATTTTAGGTCCAAGGCTGGCTGGTATGCTGCAGATGTATGTATTTACAATTGGCACCACCAAGCAGGGCTTATTCTATGCTTTAGTCTTGCATATGCATGTTCAAACTATGAATATTAGTTGAAATTTAAAAACTTTATATGTGGCAACAATTTTAATGAATGAAAAAAGAGGTTATTTAATATGTTTTTACAGTAGATTCCCATTTAAAAATACAAAACAGCATGTATAGGCTGTAAATCAGATTTAAAAAGTATATATATATATATATATATATATATATATATATATATATATATATATATATATATATATATACATACATACACACACAGTAGACGCTTGTTAATTCGAACTCGGTTAATTCGAACTTTCGGTTAATTCGAACTAAACTAAAGGCCCCAAAAAACTTGTATTGGAGTTAATGTTAAAAGTATCTCATTAATTTGAACTAAATTTTTATCAATTCGGTTAATTCGAACTAAAAATTTGACAAAAAAATTTTCTTTTTCCTCAATTAACGGAGAAAATACACGCTGTATTTATTATTTTGTGTGTCAAAATCACCTGTATTTTTTTTCTATGTAAGGAGGCACATGCCCGCATTCCTAGACTATTGCATTTCCGCTAAACGTTAGTGGCTATTGCCCATATCAGTGCTTAACGGACAAAGCGATTTTCCGTTATTTGTATCGATTTTCTTAGAATTTCAGAAAAACCAGTCTTTACTACAGATTCTAGGGAGCTGCGTCAGTTATGCCTGCAGTGCAGACAAGTTAATGTGATCTAGTTTTTCTTCCTCAGTGTGTGATGTGAAAGTGTAAAAATTCAGGATGTCTATGCGTAGAAAGTACAAAACCCTAATTTTGGAGACAAAGGTTGAAATTTTAAAGAGAGTAGAGAATGGCAAATGTAAAACAAAGTTAGCAGCTGACTATGGAATTAAAAAAAAATATCTTGTCAACTTATTTGAAAAACAAGGAGTCAATTTTAGATTCATGGGAAAAATCAAAATTTGCTAGAGGAAGGAAATACATGAGAAATGCATCCTAAGAATATTTAGAAAAAGCTCTACTGCTATGGTTCCAGGATGTTAGATCTCGAAATTTTCCGATAAATGGACCCCTAGTGCTGACGAAGGCTGGTGAATTGGCAAGTCGAATGGGTATTGAAGATTTTAAGTGCAGTGATGGATGGCTTTATCGATTTAAGTCAAGGCACAATATTTCTTGTCAAACTGTATGTGGCCAATGCTCTGATGTAAACGAAGACGTATGCACTAATTTCGGTAGGAAACTGCCAGGGCTTTTCTCTACTTACCTGCCGAAAGATTATTTTTAATGCAGCCATAATGGACAAAGCCATAATGGACTGTATTAAAACTCTGAAAGCATTTATTCAGATGGAACCTTCCTCTGAAAATGAATTGAAATGTTTACTTCAAATCGCGAAGTTGGCTGAACAATATAGGCATCATAAACAAAACCAAACATCCCCTTTACAGTTTTTTCCCAAAGTGTAATTCGTATTTTTAATTAAAGTTTACTTTCTACTGCATATCTTGTGCTTCATTTTATGATTAAGGCAAGTCTGTATTGCTTTTTAATATTTTAATTTTAGATAACATAGTAAAATATATTTTCTGAGGTTATACATACTAGGAGATTTTTCTTCTTCAGTGATACACTTTTAAAGTTATATATTTTCTCTTAACATCGGATAATTCGAACTTTTTTCCGAGAACCTTTCAGTTCGAATTAACGAGCGTCCACTGTATATATTTATATATATATATGTGTGTGTGTGTTTGTTTGTTGTATATAAATATTTTTAATTCAAGGGAAAATGAGCTCATTGAATATTTTATATTTTTTAGAATTGAAAGCATAATCAAACAAAGGCGATTAGAAAAGGCTGAGCAGGAAAAAAAAGAAGCATTAGAAAGAGAAAAGAGTCGTAGAAGAACTGGACAAGAATTAACTCAAGCAAGGCAAAAGTAATCATTATTTCAAAGAAATTAGTAATTTTGCAAGCAAGAATTATTTCAACTAAGTAAAATTTTCATTAAAATATGTGCTGTCCACATTCACTATTTTGCCTAGTTTATTTGAAATGTTTGCATATTATAAATTCATTTTGTGATCTCTGGCTAATTTCTTAAAAATTTCATAATAAAATTCCGTTTATTTATTTATTTATTTCGATTTTTAAAAAAAAAGATAATATACAAAAAATCTAAGAATATATACTAATAGAGATTTCTTAACATCTTAAGTTTCTTTTTGTAAACTTAAGTGATGATTTTTTCTTATGAACTTGTTAATTGTTTAAAATGTCAAGTGCTATGATTTTAGAGTTTTCGGTGGCAGCTTAGAAAACCAAATGTTGTTTAATGTATTATTAAATTTTTAATGATTATGCTATTTTTTCAAATTTTAAGGTTACAGGAAGAAGAAATAAGGCATTTGGCTGAGATGAAAAGGCGTGAAAAGCTAGAAGATAAACTTGCTAGGTAGTATTCTGTTAACATCATGATATACAGTAACCACCGCTTATAGTGATCAATGGTTATAAGAATCAATATCGCAAAAACAAAAGAATTATTTCCATGTTAAAATTTTCGCTTTAAAGAATCAATCCACCGGTTTTAAGAATCAGTTTACGCTCTTCGCTTTCATTTCATTTTTCCAAAAAAGCCACTTAAACCCTCAAAAGGCACGAAGTTCTTTCTTTATTTTTTTTAAAGAAAGAGTGATAAGATGGGATGGAATACAGTCGTAAAATGCATCCCTTTCTTTGTTAGACATAATATAATAGTTTCCCCTTAAACACTTTAGCTAAACATTGTCCTATTAGCTTGACCCAGGAGCATCTTTACCTTCTAGGTCCGATTTCACTTTTTTCCACCGACAAACAAAGACAGGGACTCTTTTTTTCTCACCTCCCACATCCTAGTTGGGGCTTCCTGGACCCTGAAACACACAAATCTTTGGCAAAGTGTCCACTATCACTTAGGCAAACGTGACATTAGTAGATTCAGCATGTCATCAAACCGTGAAACTTAAGCTATAAGGTGAATCTTCGTCTGAGACTATTGATATTGAAAGAGGTATAAACAGCCTCCTAAAAACTTCATTACGTCAAACTACCGTAGAAAACTTTTTCTTGCACCCTTCCTGTAGTTGAAATGTTAAAACTGTTAAGCAGGTATGTTGTAACAAATATTGGATTTTTTTCTTCCCTTACTATAACCAAGTGTATCTACTTATAGGTATAGAAATTAAGTTGTATTTTTAAAATTATAAAAGATAATTAACATAAATTAGAGTATTTTATGGTAAATTATCTCATATATGTATATATAGATATAGGTGTATGTGTGTGCCTGTCCAAAAACCTAAATTTCGGCTATAAGAATCAACTGCTTATAAGAATCAAAAACAGTAATAACAAACGTGATTCTTATAAGCGTAAATCACTGTATTTTTGTTATTAGTAACTAATATGGCTTTGTTTCATGATGAAAAGTGACAATATATTTCTCGAAGATGAAAATTTCTTAAAGAGCAATATTTATGTAACACCTCAGTAAATACTCTACAGAAAGCTGGCACAAAGATGACAGGTACATACTCAACCTTTGTGGGAGTGTGTGCATTGCTTTAATATGGGATACTAAGAATAAAAAGCTTTCTTACTCAGAATGTTGAATGTCAGTGAGGTAGAAATTGTAATCATTATTCATACATTTACACTATTTTTTGTATAAAAGTGCTGATTAAAGTAGTAGTTTATCAGATGTGTCCTGCACATGGAGGGAAAAGTACTTTGTTTATGCAAGTGTGCAAAAGATGGTAATTTATAGCATTTAAGTGCTTTAAAGTGAAGCTTTGCATGTCTTGCTAATTTATATTTTATCATTGTATAAATTCTAATATAAAATATATGCTGTGTAATAGTGTTTAGATGAAATTGATATTCAAATTATTATTTTGCAGGCAGCGTATTCTTGAAGATATAGAAAGAGATAAACAGCGTAGAAAAGAGAAATTTGGTATGGGTGGTGCTCAAACTTCAGCTCCAGCACCAGCACTAGTGCCAGTGCCAGTGCCAGTGCCAGTGCCAGCACCAGCACCAGTATCAGCACCAGTGGTCATGTCTTCAGCTAGTTCTGCAAACCAGACTTTTGATGAATGCAGATTGCAGGTGGTTAATTTTTTGAAAGCTTTAATTTCATTTTACCTGTGATCTGCAATGGGTATAAAAATTGTTTACAAAACATCATAAGTTATAGTTTCTTTTTTCTGCTCTCACTGTTATTCTAACACTATTCATCTTTAAATTTGAATGAAGCTTTAATAATGTTTGACACTAAGCTGTTTTAAATAATAAAGTTAATCATATCTAAGATTTTAAATGGACTGAGTGTGTTATGAACTCTAAAAAAAGTTCTACTTTTACGCGCCCCCCCCCCCCCCCTTCCTTGTGTACAGTATTTGAAAAAGTAATTACTCTCTTGATTATTTCACTCTAATCTATCCAAAAAGAACTAAATTTTGTAGTGTAGTGGGGAAAAAAATCATACCATCTATAAATCCATAATCCCATATGTGCGTTTATCCAAGAGTAATTTACAAATCTACAGATATTGGTGCTGGGGTACATTTTAATTTTTTATGCCTTAGTTTATTTTTATATTCAAAATACTGTATTTTTTAATAAAATACTAATTTAAAGTTGTTGAACCCTCTAAGCATTAAAAGACATATTTCTCCATAACATACTATCAGCTTGAAAAGTGTTTTCCAAACATTATCCCTCCTTAAAATCTGGTTTTCAAAAGGCATGGAATAATTGGTACATTTTTGATTTATGACCAAACTAGAGACCAATATAATTAATCTCATAGGCTCACTCAGGGCAACTGGGGCACTTTGCCCCAGGCCCCCCAAAAATTTAAAAAAAATTCATTTATTAGATTTCCTCAGAAAATAATAACAAGAGAGCAGTGCAATGAAATATAATAATTATGTTAATCATTCATGTAATAAAATTTTAAGTTTGAGTAACTTAATTTGAATGTGTTTTTTCGTCTCTTTCCATTTTTTATTTTTCTTGGGGCCCCCAACAGAAGTTTGCCCCAGGCCCCGTAAAGTCTCTGGGCGGCCCTGTTTTAGAGTGCTACCTTAAGTCTTCATGAACTCTTTTGATTTCTGTAAATAAGTATGAACCTTGACAACAATCCCTTGGGAAAATTTTCTAATCCTCTTAAAATTTTTTCTCTATTTCTCATGTAAAGTTTATATTGTGGAGGTCTTAAGAAATCATTTTCTAATATGAACAGTGTAAAAACATGCTTCCATTTCAGATCCGCTTAACAAATGGGCAGTGTTTAACACAGACATTTAGCCCTAATGAAGAACTAGCAGCTGTCCGACTGTTTGTGGAAATGAATCGTACTGATGGCTCTGGGCCTTTCTCTCTTATGACAAATTTTCCTAAAAAAGTTTTTAGCGAGTCTGATATGCAATCATCTTTAAATTCCTTAGGTAAGGTAGTTTTCCTGTAATTTCTTATATTTAATTTTCAGTATATAAAATGTTTTTTGAGTGTTAATAGATATCTACTACTCTTTTTGCAGGTTTAGTTCCATCTGCTGTTTTAATTGTATCTAAAAAGGTGTGAATCAAAGAATATATATTAGTAAATGTTTATGGTTTCTTACTACTTTAATAAAAACTTAATTATTCAAGTTAATTTTGTTTTATTAGATGAGGTAAATTGTTTAACATACACTTTAATACCAAACACAAAATGATACTGTTTGCATATTGATACCATAAGTACTTGCATGTTTCTCACAATCAGGAGTTGTACAAACATGTACAAAGACCACTTAAAATTTTTGTTTACGTTTTTAAAGTTATAGATAAGGTTTTGAGTCTCTTGAAAATGAACACTTATTTGAAATAAATTTTAGTATATAGCATTTTATACATTTTTAAGAATGGCATTTATGAACAATAGTTTCTAAGAATTCAGTATGATAAATTACACTATTCAAGATAGTTTTATAATATTCTATTCTCACAATGGTTACTTGTTTCTGGAGTATTAATTTTAATTATTTCACTTGAAATTTGAATATGTATAATGCATCTATATATTAGTTTAGATTGCAGTTTTCTCATATGTATATACATAGTCATTGCATTGAGAAAAAGAGAGAAAATGCCAATATTATTCCAAACATCATAGATGAATAAAAAATCAAAGAGGATTATTTGTTTCCATACCAAATGCATAGAAACATGTAATCAGTTTTTTTTTTTTTTGTTGTTGTTGCACTATCTATTTTGCTTCTCCTGTGCAATTAATACCCTCAGAGGTATTAAAATAGTAACTCATGTAGTTCTTACTGATGATGATCTGAGTAAATGAAACATTTCCACTTATCAACATTGTTAATGTTTTTAATATATTGAACTTTAAATTCTTGATGAATGTCTTCAAACTGCGATGAGTAATTTTTTTTACTCCATTTTATTTTAATTGTATACATTTTACTTACACATACTCACATACATATCATTTAAAGTTTACATTGTTGAAAAAAAGAGATTGTCATTTAAGTAGAATTTTAATGATTTTCGTACATATTTTTTATATCAGTCTGGAATTTTTTATTTATATATTTTCTACATTCATGCCTTACTATGGAACTAATTCGATTCAATTCCAATTTTGAATGCTTTTTATTTAGTAATTACAGGGTATGGTAACTAGTTTTCACTTCAGTTTGGTTAGTTAGTTTATAAATTCAAAGCTTGCCGTTGCTCACATCTACCACATAAGTTGGTCCTTTTAACAAAATTTGACTCTTAGTTTTTGAAGGTGTGAAGTAAATTAGATTCACGTAATTCATTGTCTCTAGTGCAGGCACTTCCATTAAATAAAGTCATGCACTGTGGAGCACCTACAGATGCTTTCTTAGTTTACTTTTCATGGACAGTCACATTCCTCTAATATAAAAGAGGTGAAGTTCTAGACATATTGCCCCTCAGTTTCACCCTATATCTTTAGAAAATATAGAAATATATATCTCTCAAAAATAAAGAAACTGACTTTTTTTAAAAAAAATTTATGCCACCTGGTTTGAGAAACTCCAGACCAAGTCCACAGATGGCAATGGGCAGTAGAATGCAGCTTCAGTTTACAATGGCACCACAAGGGTCAGAGTCCAACTTGGTCAGGTGCCACCATAACTTTGACCGACCCCCCCCCCCCAAAAAAAAAAAAAAAGAAAAAAAAAAAAGGTTACCTTCTCCTATCTACTGACCTCATAGAAAGACTTACTGGTCTACAGATTTAATATGCCCATAACTGACCTAAACATGAAGGTATTTAATAGCATTCGTTAGGATTCGAACTGAGTACCCTCCATCCAAAGCTCAACATGCTACCACTAGGCTCTTTTGGGACTGACTTATTCTTAAAAACAGATTATGATCGGTTTTCATCTTTATTCTTTTAAAAATGTTCTTTGTGGTCAGTAAAATGTAAGATCAGTTACTCTTATCTATACTAATATATAAAGAGAGAGAGGGGATTTTGTATGTGGAGGGTAATCTCCAGAACCACTGCACCTATTTGAAAAATTCTTTCAAATAGGTGCACTATTCATCTGGAATAATGTACCTTTCAAATAGGTGCACTATTTGAAAGGTACATTATTCCAGATGGACATAGGCTATATATTATGTATATCTGATCAGTAGCAAGAAAGTTAGGGGCCTAAATGTTGAGCTGATGCTTCACCTTTACAATTTTTCCTTTGTCAACCATAGTCAAGTAACCATAGCAACACATCAAACTACATTTTCATTTATTATCAGTAAAACATTTAATATTTTAAAGATTCAAGTAGAGGAGGTATTGATAAATACAAAAAGGATTTTTGAACATTTAAGGTTTTATTGAAGAAAATTACATTTGGTACTACGCTTTTTATTGGACATTTAAGGTAAAAAAAGATTTACAATTTATTGGCTATCAACTGGAAATTTATTGGTATAATATTACAGAACTTTATTTAACTTATAAACTTTATGTTTTTGAATTTATGTACAATTTTATGCACAATTTGCGTAAATCAAACTTGAATTATTGAACTTTATTCAAAAATCAGCATGTTTCATTGAAACTGTGAAATTTATTGATTATTTTGGATAGGCCCATGTTTGTTTCTTTATAAGTGAAAAAGTATTGCTTCAATTGAGCTGAAATTTTGTATAGATATAGATGATATTTCAGATTAAAACATAGGCATATTATTTTTTGAAAATCGGGCAACGCCGGGTACTTCAGCTAGTTCACAATAAAGGGGTCAGGAAATTTCTGTGGAAATAACAACCAGATGTTTTGTTTCTGCACATTTTTTCCTTCACTTAAATTATTTCAGTGTATTGATTTTTTTGGTCTCACATATTACAAAATGATTAATGTCAGTAAAAGAATGAAAGCATACAGAATAAAAATTTTAGATTTGTTTTTACTGCAATATTTCTAGTAAAACATCTTTCAAAAATTATGAAAATTATGAATTTCAAATTACAATTTTTGAATGATGAAAAGCTGTAATTATAAAAAAAATCAACAAACTCCTGGCATTAGCATCGACAAAATTCCATCACTGCCATTGCAATTTTGCACAAATTTAACATGTTTACTTCTGCACCTAGCCATGTTTGATAACTTAGATAAATGTAACAATATGTAGCCTAAACACACTGTAGATTAAACTAATTTATTCATTCCAATGAAGTGACCTGAACATGTTTCTATGAATAAAAATTTAATCTCTTTGTAAAATGTTTTGATCATAAAATATTAATAAATAAACTGCTCAAATGAAAGAAGATTTTTTACAGAATTTGCGAGCAACACTCATTTTAAACAACACTAAGGATTTTCCCGTGTTAATTACTGAATGTGATGGTATGGTATTATATGCTGCTGAATGAAAACATTTTATGTATGGCATACTTTCTTTTCTATTTGAAAATTAATACAATCAGTCAATCAAACAATTGTTATGATTTCAAATTTTTACATTTATGTCATTTTAAAATTGTTTTATTATCTTCTATGTCTGTTAATAAATTTAAAAGTTTTATTCAAGGAAATCCTATCCATTTTCATCCCATGAAATAATTGTTTAAAAATACTTTTAAAGTTTCTCATAGTAGTATACAACTTGGAATTATGAAGCTAAACTTTATCTTAAGCTCACATAGCTGCCAACCTCCCAAGAAAAAAAATAAGGAACATAGCGTGCGACCATAAATCGTATGTTTAAATGACATTGTAAACAAACATTAAATTATAAAAAGGCGTGCTTACCTTGTTTGCTCACCATATTTAATACTTGACAGAATAATTACACAATGAAAAAATAACAGTAAGATAGGTAGCTTATTTAATTACATTTATTATTACAAAAATTTAATGAATAGCATAAATTTCAATTAAGAGATGCATGTGTACAGGATTTTGCCTTTTTTAAAAATTGTTTATCATAAGTTTGCTTATAGCATGGTTCAGCCGTACGGGACTTTGCAACTAAAATTGCTTGCAATGTCTCAGGCTTAAGAGAGCTTCTGAAATCAGTTTTGTTTCTGCAAACCAAACTAAAAATTCTTTCGCAGGCAGCCTTACTGTGCGGAAATGTCAATATACCGAGCATCAGTCTTGAAAGTTTTTAAAATTTTAACTTTCCAAGAAGTCCCTTTTCTTTTGAGAGGTTTGCCCACTGTCTATCAACTCTCTTCTGCTAAGATATCTGAAGGGATTTCGGCAAGCTGGAAGTTTGAAATTTGGTTTCCAAAGCATCAATGGCCTCAAATTGAGATTCATCATCTTTTCTAAGTAATAAATTGGGATATTTTCCCACAAAATACCTCACAGCAGAAAAGTTATTTTCTTAGCGTTTTGAGATATCCACAACTTCAGCATGCTGTTATTAAAGTTCCGAATCATGAGGAAAATTAAGAACTATATAGCAACAAGATGTTGTATACTATTTTCTAACACAAGAATAGAACTGTAAAAGTTCGTTTTAAGACAAATCTTTTTGACAAATTCTGATGTTTCGGAATAAAATGAAATTCTTTAGAATACTTAGGTATATAAGTCTGGATCCTTCGCCTTTTAGACATATTTAGCGTGGCGTAGACGGAGGAAAAACATCGATTTGAGGGATCATAATGCTGGGCAGGACAGGGCAGTGCAGTGGATGACGCCGTAGCAAAGACAACGGACAGAACTCGCTATGTAGGAAGAGAAAATATGTATCTCGAAAATGTGATGTAGAGGAAGAAGAGCAATAGTGCTGTGGAAGTAAAAATACGGGACTTTTTTACTTGAAAACGTATTTTCGTAACAAAGCTTAAAAAACGGAATAAATACGTTTTTTACGGAACACTTGGCACGTATGAGCTCAGTATGTCAAACATTTTACAATTTACTAAAGGAAAGAAGGTATCATTTTTATTTCACACACAAATACATGAAATAGAGAATTATGGTATAAAGGTTGTCTATATATAAATAAAAGTAACTTCCATTTACAGAACTTACTAAAAATATTACATTGATTTAGAAATTTTTAGTGCTCAACATTTGATCCCTAGGTTTTCAAGTCAAGCACAAGCTTTGATATATTTAATCAATAAACTCGAGTAAGCCTTTTTTTGCCCCATTAGATTAGACTTACTGATGAAAATATTGATCAAATAATTTGAAGAAATATTAGTGGTTATTTTAGTTCCTTATATATATTTCCCCTTTGTAACTGATGTAAATAAGCTGTGTATTTTACCACAGAATATTTTAGTTTATTTCTGGAAATTCATCACAAATTCCATTAACCCCTTCCAGGTTCAATTTATCTAGGCTTTGAGGGTAAAAAAAAAATGTCAATTTTTTTAATGCTTATTTTCATAGATATACATTTTTAAAACATACTAACACCATTCGCATATATTTCCTAAAAAATGTTTAAAAAAAACTATTTAAATACAAGGAAAAATTACCTGTAAAGTTGGCTTTCTGCATGGTGGAAATCACAAGATTTTGGAGGTAATTCACACCAACTAAATATAACTCTTGCAATAACTGGACTTTATACTAAATTACACATTTTATACATATCTGGTATATTTACATAGCATAAATGTTTAAATTATGTAACAAAATTTGATCGCATACGATAAATGGAAAAACACGGCAGAGTCTAACATTGCAATATGAACAGTAGATTCTTGTTTTCCTAGCAGTTGTCCTAATAAAATGATAATTTACTATGAAATTATAAATATTCCATGATAAATGATCTGAATTTTCTTCAATATATACTGAATTATTCAAAAAGTACAAATTGGGTTTTGTATGAATACATAGAACTAATCTTATTAATTTCAATAAAAATATAATAATCTATAAGGTTGTATTAATAGCTTTAAGAGTTATATGTTTTGACAATGATAGTGAAACTCGTGCACTAATAGAGATCATTTATTATATATTCATATTCATGCATTGCTTGAAATATTCTTGCACCATGTGGCTAATGTTTGAAATGCTTCAATGGATTTGTCATCTTCAAAATTTTTACTTAATATTGCAGAGTGATTACAGCCTTGAAGCCAATAAATTTTATAAGATGATTTCAAAGAAAGAACTACTTTTTCCAAAAGTTCTTTTTTACACATTTCATCTTTGGTTCCACTTAGAAAGAATAAAGGTTTCTGACATTGTTTCAAAGGTTCATCTCTTAGATCTTTTGTATGGTTTACTTTATGTAAAGGATATGAAAGGCATAGGATTCCCAAAATCTTTTCATACACAAATGCAGTCAACTCTTTTTCCCCAAGCATAACAGCTGCTCTTGCACCCATAGATCGACCTACAGAAAAAGATAATTTAATAGAGATCACTTAGAAACTTTGTACTAAGAAACTAAACTAATGATCAACACAAGCCATTCTTTAGTAGAATTAAATAAATTAAGTCTAAACTTCAAGAAGTGTAAATTGGAAATTTTAAGACTTTAATGAAATCAAACTTATATGCAGTATCAATACAAATTGCCAAATGGTCAAATGAAAAAAAGAATAATATATTTTTTTTTAATGAAGTATTTATTTTCAAATAATTTGAAGGTATTTATATTTAGATCTATGCCTCTTTTAAGTTATAATCACATGCATTTAAATTAAATCTTAAATAAATATCATGATGAAACAGTTTGCAATTGGTTGAGTTTTTGAGTTTCAGCCGACTTTTGCTACATAATAGATGGATGGACTACATTTTGAAGAAAAGAGGAGTCACTTGTAAAGGATGGATGCTATTTGAAGAGGCATCTAAGGGAAAATATAGGGAAACATTCTTAAGAGACTATATGACATTTATACAACATGTCACGAAAAGAAGAGAAAACTGAGCATTTAACAAGATAACAAAAACAGCAAGGTCAACAAATCAAATCTGTATAGTTGACTAACATGCTATCTACAGAAATTTTTCGATAATCCATATATAGTTATTTCTTTCTGTAACTTATGATACATGAGAGTACAAGCTGTTCAGTTACAAAAAAAAAGAGAATAAAATGTGTTTTGCTCTTTACCTATATCCTTAAAATTCTTTTTCTTCTTAGTTAAAAATATCATCATGATATGAGGATCAAGTGTATCAGTTTAGTACATTTTCATAGGTATACTATCTTCTACTGTGTTGATATTATATCACTAACAGTCAAATGTAAACATTAAGAAAATTCTATGATATAAATTGCTTGTTCCTATTCATACAGAAATTTTCGTACAGAGAGTACAACTTTTTATGATGTTTTTATTATAATCTGGTACTTTAATTACTTATTTTGTCATTTTTAACTTTTTTTATGAAAAGAGCAATTTTTTCTTTTTTTTTTTACCAAGAGCTTTAATGATTTGTTATACCATTGCACTAAAGATTGCATTTTCCACCATAACTTTGACTAGTTATAAATTTCAGCAGCTAATCAGCTATGGATATTTGATTTCAAGCTTTTCTTCTAGCTCATTCTTGATAAATAATAGATTGTCTATTGAATTTGATTTCTAATTCTTGAAAAGTTTAAACATTCTCAAACACAACAACAGTTACAGATAAAAGTAGCAATATAAGGGCCACACACCTCCAAATTTCATTTCTGGTTTAAGGTATTTCATTTGTCAGATAATGAAAAAGTAATTCAATTTTAGCATCTTTTCATCATTGCCTTTTCTAAAAAGGAAAATGCAATCTCTAGATTTAATTACTTTTTGAAATGCTAATTATCTCTTATTCCTCACATACAAAAATTCCTTCAATTCCAATTGTTGGTTTTAGCCCATGCAAGAGTCCATTCTTAAAGGAATAGCTGAAATGCTTCTCCTAACTTATTAATACTTTACAATGTAAGTTCAATAACAGTAATTTTGTGGTTGTCCACTTTCCAGCAGAAAAACTGCCAATTTTGCTTGAAGAATAATTGGATTACCATTTTCAAAATAAGTGGTACGCATTTAATGCAATGAACTGGTAGACAAATCCTATCCATTTGTCCCTGATGATGCCAAATTCAAGCAATCCTTAACATTAATAAATTAGTATTAAATGACTCAATATAGTTTATACCAAGAAAGCAGTACAAATACTATTCAAGTTACATAATTGAAAAGGGCCTTATAAATTCTGACTCTTTCAAGGTGGGTAATTTATAAATGACTATTCAGCTAACAGTTGTGCAAGTAGAGTTTTTAAAGACACCTTTGATTGCCTTTTCATTTAACCTAAAATAATGGGAAAGAGACCTAAACTGAAGATAATTCTCAATTAAAGCTGTAATTTTTTGACAGTTTACTCTAAACCAAGTGTGTCTAACCAGCAAGCTGTATGAAGCCTCTCAAGATCCCAAACTTTATAAGATCTATCTTTCCAGAGGAAATATATCCGTTGTTTTACAATCACATCTTATTCATGTCATTGCAATTTTGCACTATGTACATTTGCCAACAACTGTTTTCAAAGACGAAGCACATGAAGAGTAAAATTAGATGAAAAACTTCTGATGAGCATTTTTTAAAAACACACTAAGAATTGTAACCACTTCCTCCTAACCAAACATTGATGCATTAGTTTCACAAAAAAGAAGGTCGACTATCCCACTAATTTCATGTTTATGTTACCTTCTTTTTTTTTAGTGTCATAATAAAAAAATTAAACTTTAAAGGAAATTTTGTTATTTATAAACATTAAGCTTATACATTTTATATGTGGCCTAAAACAATTCCTCTTCTCCCAATGCGACCCTAGCAAGCCAAATGGTTGGACACCTATGCTCTAAACACTGCCTGACTGATTTTGTTTAGACAATAAGAATTAAATATTTATGGGGATAAGTCCCTGAGGACCCTTGTGATGAGCTCCATTTGTATGTGTCACAGTTTTAAATGAAAGAATTAAAATATAATTTAATACTATTTTCTATCCATAAAGTACCAAGCATTTTTTATTTTAACATTTCAGAACTTCATGTTTTAAACTACCCATCTTGTGTTATAAAAATTTCAGTCACATCTAATTTATTATAAAATTAAAGTCAAATGACTCAATATGAAACGTTATATAAAATTGAGAAACTGAAGGTTTCTAAGCCACAAAACAGTTATCTTGATGCAAGGCCTATATTATTATATAAGAAAAAAATACCTATCTAAAATCCCATTTAAAACATTAATTATATCCATATAAATCTGGGTCTAATATACAAGTCATTTAATGTTAAAGACACCTGAATCTATTATACCATTTATCTGAGACAGGTAAAAAGATTCTACGCAAGACTAATTTTGTAAATTTAACTGTCCTATTTCAACTTAAAGAATATTTAATAACATGTTACACAAAACCAGGAATGGGTTTAGTCTTCATAGGTTAATACATCTATTCTACATAATAGCAACTATAATAAAAATAAAATTCAACCTTTATAAAATTTAGCCCCCCCCCCCCATCTGTACAAGAGATATTAAATGTTGTCATACAAACTCAAAATATAAAAATAAGTAAAGAATGAAATAACATTTGACATAACTCGGTCAGCTATTACAGTCAGGAGGATAATTTTAAGATTTCCAAAGACCTAGTTGATGGAACTTCATTTTATTACGAAAGAATTATAAAAGTATACATTTATATATATATATATATATATAAATAGATGTATATGTGTATGTTATAGCATCACTTTGAAACACCTGAAGCAATTTCAACCAAACTTGGTAGACATATAACTTACAATCAGGAAAGAAACACTTGGGGGGGGGGGAGGAGACACCCCTCAGGGGGCAGGGGGAACATGTAAAAATAATCGAAAATGATTGATATTAGTGTCAAATCTATAGTTTTCGGGGTCGCTGAGATGAATAGTGACACTCCTAATGCTGTTTAAGTGCAAGTTCAGCCCCCCCCTGCCCCATCAGCATTGCGACGGGGGAAGATGGGATGAAAAATAAAATGTCCAAAATGACTGACAGTAGTGTCAAATCCATAGTTTTTGGGATTGCTCAAATGAATAGTGACATTGTTTAAGATATTCCTGATATTGTTTAAGTACAAGCTCAGCCCCTATCAGCATTGGGGGGGGGGGGAGAGTAGAATGTACAAAATGACCGAGAGTAATGTTGAATCCATAGTTTTCGAGGTCGCTGAGATGAATTAGGGCACTAAAAATGATGATTATAATCAAGTTTTGAGTTAAATTAATATCATAGTGAATTTGTAATTTTACTTTATGATTTGTATACTGTACATGTGCTTTTAAATACCTGCAAATAAAATTACTTCGATTTTGCACTATAGGTAGAATTTATTCCTTTTCCTATCTAATAGCAAATTAGGTTAAATAAATATCCAGGCAATGCCGGGTAAACAGCTAGTACCTTGATAAAATGAAATAAACACATTCGAAACTTTATTTTGTAGCAATGCTATTGACTATACAAAAGTTTATTACTAAAGAATTATAAAATCATACCTTTATAAAATAAAACAGAGACATTCCAAACTTTGTTTTTAACTATGCTATTGACTATACAAAAGTTTTAATACATACCTCCAATAAATATTCCGTTTGGATCATATGATTTGCAAATAAATTTCTGTGAATTAAAAAACAGGATTGCAAAATTAGAAAACTTAATAGAAATAAACAGTATGCACAATATATATAATTTTTTCTCTCCTTAAATGCATAGTTCATCAATATATAAGTATAAAAATCTGAATTAAAGCTAATGTGTATCCTACATATGAAATTCCACTTGCAAGGAATTAGGAATCTAATTATTTTCCACTATTTATATATATTTTTTTAATAGGCATGATGTAGTTTTCAGTGAAACAAAATTTGATTCCCTTTTATTTCATATAACTGATGTTTGATGGCTTGAGAAACTTTCTTTAATAACCATTCAAAAATACCTAAAACTAATATTTTTAAAGTTTTGAGTGAAAAACCTCTTTTTATTAATTAAATTACATTTAAGAGTTGACAGGCCTCTAGAATCACCGATTAGAAAATTCTGTTATTCAGTTTTGTCATAGGAATAATATGAAATTGAAAAGTTTCCACAACATCTTATAACACGAGGAAGTGCTTGAACTGATTTAGAACTAAACTAAGCTACCATTAGGAAATGCACACTTCATTAGAATATTTAAATTCATCATAAAAGTTTACAACTTTTATAAAAGTGCGAGTAAAATCAATTTTTGTTTTAGTACTGCATTTTACAATGTTTACGATGAAAATAAGTCTACACTATACATAGTTATTCTCAATAAGTTTATAAATATGATACTATGATAAACAATTGAGTTAAAAAAATGAGAAAAAGAGTATAGATTTTATTAAATGATAGTCATATTAATTTATCTATTGAAAAGTTTAAAACTGAAAACTTTAATAACTAAATTTATATACAGGAAATATCATAGGATATATAACCCTAAAAGATTTATAGGAATACTTACCAACATTTCTGCATAGACATTCATTCGATACTTTATGTTTAAACCTTTGCATGTAAATCGGAAAACAACAAAATCTGATTTTGATAAAAACATTCCTAAAGCAGTCAGCTGAGATGTATTCATATCACCTCCTGCACCATGTGTAAGAATAATCCATATTTTATTTTTCATATACTCTTGACTTTCATTAATACAATCAATCTTTGCAGGAATTTTTCTGTCTTTAAAAGGTATATTCAAATGAATCTAAATTTCAAGTAGGAACATTAATTTTAAATTTATCTTATAAACTGCTATTTAAAGCATTCAATTAAATTAAACACTTATAAAACAAAATAAATTTATAAAAAAACATCAATATGGTAATTTTTTTTTTTTTCAAAAAAGATTACCTTTATATATCAACACAGTGATGGACAAGAGCCCCAACCGCAACCTAGGTTTGAGGCTCCTTTGATATAAATACTAATTAATGCTATCAAATCAATTTATTATTTAATTAAAAAAAAATTCACAGAATGTATTTCTTTTTTAAACTTTCGGAGACTCAGCACATGCTTTTTGAACCTGGGCAATGATCTGCCATTGTACCAACAGCAAATTTTGCAAAGGTATAACCTTGAAGGTAATCAAACTTGTCAAAGAAAAAAAATATATACATATAAAACAATATTTAATAATAAATTCCACATTTAAAAATAAATTTCAGAACTTTTTATGCCAGTGTATTGAGGAGTTAAAGCAGTTTATAATCAAATAGTTAAGAGAAGGATAATAATGAAAAAACAAAATAATTATTGAGAGTATGTAATATAAAAAAAAATAATTATTACAAGGTTATGAATACATTAGAGGCTCCAAAAAATTTCATTGCTTAGCAGTAGGCTAAACTGCATTCTACCCACAAATAAGGAAGTCAAAATATAATCTTTCCATTTAGGCCAACTAAACAATTATGTGGTCAATAATTTCATACTTTTTACTACATTTAAAATAGGAGAAACTTAAACAGTTTTGGATTAGTGGGTTTGGCCCTTTAAATATGTTATACATGTCACTATATATATATATTTATAAACATTTAAGGCTTCTTAATATCAGTTTATATTTTATTTTCATTTTTTTTTTTAACTTTCTTCAATACAAAACTGCTATAAAATTTATGATATGACTGTACATCTCTAAGACTGAATAAACAGGAATTGCACATCTTAATACTATATAGCTTAAAGACCATAGAAATTTACAAAGCAACTTATCTATATTTCATGTTACTCTAATGAATCCCTCAATAAGTATTTCATTTTTCAGTTTCAAATCAAGATTTGAAACAGGTCTTTATACATAATCATATTTCAACTGTTATTGACAGCTTCCCAAAACATTTTAAACTTCCCAGTCCTTTTAATCTGTCCTACTAAATGTGCATATAAGATTTAGGAAGGGCACAAATCATCAGTTGTAAATGTTATTTAATTTCTTGGTATGGCATTATATCAAGAAGTAAACAGGGGGTAAAATAGAACAAATTATGGATTTTATGGTCAAGAGCTTGTGTCTAGATTATGATAATTTTTATTAATGCTTGAAAATTGATTACAACTAAATTGAAGCACCTCAAAATATTCAGAAAATTTATAAATGTTCTATCATGAAATGGGCTGATTCCCCCCCCCCCCCCAACTTTGTTACGAGAAAGATTTACATTGGTGGTTTGTTTCTATAATTTAACCATATTTATTAGATGTCTAATACCGAGTAACCTTTTTACTAAAAAATTCATCTGTTTTAATATTTTCGGATATGAATTTACGTGGTAATTAGTATTAGCATCTGATATGATAAAAGGAAAGTATTTTCAGGAGGAAAATATAGTCCTCCTAAAGTTGTTTGTTTGGTATGGACAATACTTAGAGCTCAGTTACTCCATACCACGCACCTCGTACACATCATTTCCCTGTTAAATTTGGCCAACTATTATTTCGTTTTATTATTTAAGACTAGATTTCGCTATGAACCTTTAAAATTCGTACCCCTATTCCTATTTAATATGGAGTTGAATGTCAAACACTTGTACCTACATAATATCATCACTATAAATACATTGAATACGAGCAATCATATAAAAATTTACGTTTAAAAATAAGTGTTTAAAATTCAGAATGAGAGAGAATTTAATTCAAGCAGTGGAAAAATGTTGTGAACTTAACTAAAATTTATCTAGCATTACATGATTAAATTGCACCGACTTATAATAATTTATCTGATACATACAGCCATAACACAGAATAACCCAATAATTAATTCGAAAAAAAAATACACGTTTTAGTGTGAGAGACTGTTTAATGAAAAATAAATGTAACGGTGTCAGAGTGTCATCATGCTGTGAAATTACAATTACCGCCACCGGTCCGTTGCCACGCTTAAAGCTAAAAATAAAAACATCGTTCTCTCATCCCGCGACGGTCCGATTATAGAAAATTCACTACTACTACTACTAACTACTAACTTTTAAACGTTCTTATAAACACAAAAATGTTTTTGCAATGTATGTTAAATGATTTGTAATATGTTGAATAGTCGTAACTCGGGAAGCAATACGAGTATTGTTTTGATTTTTTGTGGCTTTTTGCAAATCTGTGTACTATGAACTGCGATTAATCCTAAAAATTATTATCTAGTCTTACAATGATAACGAAAAAACTTGTTGATATAATTTTAAGCCCTTACTTTAATCGTTTTAAGCTACAGCCATGTTACAGGTAGGATAAC
Source organism: Dolomedes plantarius (assembly GCA_907164885.2). NCBI lineage: Eukaryota > Metazoa > Arthropoda > Arachnida > Araneae > Dolomedidae > Dolomedes > Dolomedes plantarius. The sequence continues at coordinate 148,508,506 of OU015492.1, forward strand.
TTGTGGTTTCGTGGACAATTTTTACGTCTAAAAATCTTAATATGACAAACAAATTACTTTATAAGTATGCCCTGTTCTTAGCAAAGGATATCGTGTGTATATTACAACTATTACTGGAGAAAAGTTTCCTATTTAAATTTAACGTGTACGCGAAACTATTGCAATTGAAAAATAAACTTGAGTGTGAGCTTCACTTGGAATTTATGTTCGCATATAGGTCTTTTTATTCATATTTTTATGTTAAAAATGTGACTCTACATAATGTTATGAGTGGAAGATGACTATACTTTCTTCTGGCCTAACAGAAGAGAATAATTGTGATGTACTTTAAATATTGATTTAAATAAAACAAATAAAATTTTTAAATCGATGTCTTCATTTATAAACACTTCAGACAATTTTATGGTTAAATTTTTTTAGAAGTCATCACCAGTAACTTCTGATTATTAATATTTTGTTCATGGAACTTTTTGGCGAATAAATCACCTTTTTAAATGAAAATTTGAAGGAAAACATATAGCAAAGTATTTAAAATTCATATTTAAAGGAAAATGTTATTGTTTTTGCTTCAACACTGAAAAGGTATAAGTGTCTATGTAATTAATTTCAGAATTACATTAAATTTGATATTTTTTCTACAATAGCATGCAATAGAACCATACAGTATTTTAATGAAACAGGTGACTTTTAAATGTAATTTTCTTATAATGAATGATTGACTAATATAATATTTATGGGCTAGATAATTCATGTTTGAAAATGGCTTTTACTTTGACAGGGGTATAAAATTTTATAAATTTAACAGTGAATATTCATTGCTATGGAATCATAAACTGTTTTATGATCTAGGTTGAACATATGACATTATATTTAAAATTTACTTAAACTAATTTCTGAGCAATATGTTCACAGAATACAATAATGAATTAATAATGAATTTATAAATAAGTATATGAAGCTGAAAAAAAGGAAGTTAAAAACTGTCTGGTCTGAATTCGTAGAATGGGAGGAAATCAAAAGTTGTGCATTTGAGGTATTTGAAAGTATTTGTCTCAAAGATGGAGGTTTCAATATTTTTGAAGTAGTATATTGGGGCAGCGTATTTATTATATTATCTGAACTGATGAGTGATTTTAAAGTTTCTTTCTTTGGACAGCTTAATCTGGGAATGCAAAAGTAATTATCATGTATAACAAGAAAATGTACTTCATATATCAAAATTAGAATGAGAAATTATTTATACATCTTATCTTGAATAAAATAACATAAATAATTCAATTAAAATGCTTTAAAAAGTGTGTTTTTAAAAATGGGCTTTTTGCACATTTACTAATGAAAAATTTTATTTTGTTTAAAACTATTTGTTATGATTTAAAAGTGATTAGTTTAAAACTATTTGTTATGATTGCTCTTATGTAATATAATGTATTCTAAATTATAATTTCCACAAGTCCTTTAAAGTGCTAATTTCAATAAATCAGTTACAAACTTTATGGGAGTCACAGAAAAAAAAATTCTTATTTGGCTTTGCATTGAAGCCTATATGACTCTTTGAAGTACGAAAGCTGAATGCCTAGATCAATGGCATCGATACCAGAGTCTGTGGGTTTGAGTCTCATTGTTTGCATGGATGTCTGTAGCTGTTCGGAATCAGCTTTAAGCAGTTGGTCCCAGTCTAATTAGCTCTTGTATAGAAATGACCATAGTGCTCTCTTTAAAATTAAAATTTGAACCTCTGAATTTCATGGACCTGGAAAATCTTATTCTTTCTTTCCTCATATCCTCAAGCCTGGCTAAATGCTTAGTTTTCGTTTAAATTATTATTTTTAGATGCTTTTCAATTTTTATGTTAAGACACTTTACCATATTTGTGTAAAACTTTTATCTTTTTAAAAAAAATTTCCTGTAAAAAGGAGCCCTTTGGTCATGTTAATACCTGCAGGTAATAACATGTTATGACATCTTATTACCTGCCTTTTCCCAAAAGATATATAATAAGCAAATGAAAATATCTGGATAAATTTTTCAATTTATTCACTTTGATGTATAGAAAATTTGGAACATTTGCTATCCATAGAAAAGACTATGTATGGCAGATATGTCTGTGTGCTATTGAGGCCTATATCATAAGCTGTGCTTTTAATTGAATGGGAAATCCAGAGGAAATGATCTCCCTAACTTTCCCTTAATCATCTTTGAATGATAGGATTACATAGTTTTTCTGATTTTATTGTACTGATTTTCTTATTCATAGAGGGAAAACTTGAGTCAATAGTATTTAAAAAAGTAGTTTGTGTGTGTCGTCAATCATTTTCGGTAGGTAGGGATTTCTATTATAAAGAAACTGAAGGAATGATGAAAGGAATAAGGTGTTTTAAAGTGTTTATTTTCATTCTTATGAAGAATAGGAAATTTTTCTTTAAGATGTACCTGGGGGGGGGGGGGGAGGGGGAAATCCTTACTTATTCTGAAAAGATCCTTTAAAAGTATTAATTCCTGTTGAAAATTTTAATACTGTCTAATCCAAGTTGGCAAAGATTTGAAACTATATTACATGTGAATTCATAAATCTGAATATTAGAAATTCTATTTATTTTTGTCATAAAATTGTGTTGAATGAAATTTTGATTAAATAGTTATACCAGTAAAACATCCATTTGTCTTGGAAGTTTATTTTCCTCTAATTAGGATTTATTTTAGCAAAATTGAAAATTTACTGCACTTCAGATGTATATATTGAAAAAAATCAGCACTTCAGATGTATTAGGATAGAATGTTCGATCATTTTATTGATAGATGCATTTAAATTAAAAATGTTAAAAAACTGTAATGTTATTTTGTCATTTTGCCTGTGAAATCCATGTATATGAAAATTTTGCAGCAAGAATACTCATCAAAATTTTCTTCACATTGTACATAAAGAAAGAAAAATAAACATGAGCATTGCCTAACAGGACTATTTTAAAATCAATACTGACACTTGCAGATTCTTATTTTTTAGATCATTGCGAAGTTTCATTAAATTTCAGTCAATGTTTTTTTTTTTTTCAATTTGAATACCTTTAAAATACATAAGTGTATAATTTAGGAAAGAATCTTCATTGATTTTGATATGTCTGAGAAATGATTTATAATTTCACATTTAGGTAGAAAATAAGGTGGTTAAATCTATGAAGCAGAGTTAAAGTACTATGAATTCCCAAAGTAATGTAAGACCCTCAAATTTTCATAATTGGAATAAAGTATGTATATGATGCAGCAGGTAAATTCAAGATATCAACTGTACTCTAAATCACTCAGAATTATACCTGAAATTTTATTAATTTATTATCATTCTTGACTATAATTCATTTTTAAGTCATTTGATTTTTTCCATTCTAAATTCAAAGTAAATATTAGTTTTTATGAGTACGAACAAAGAAACTACCGTAAGGTATAGTCATTCAAATCTGCTTGTAGCAAGAAAGCATAATGAAAGGGTTTCTGTGGGTGTGGCACAGGATTAAAATGTTTGTAAAAAGTATGATTTTGCTTATTATATTACTCAAGTAAAGAAAAAAGTGTATTTAAGTTCTAGCTTTAATGCCAGATGATTGGCATTATAAAAGAAACTCTAAAGTAGTTAATTTTGATAAAATAATTTGCTCTTTGTATAATAGTGAGTGTAGGTTTTAATCAATATCCTGTTCTAAGTTATGTTACAATCAAAAGTTGAACATAAGAGATTATATTTTCATATTCAAAGAGTAATGTGTTTAATTTATTTCTGAACTTTTGTTAAATTTTCTAGATATATTAGTAAAAATGTGATAAAAAGTACTACCCGAGCAGATTTTCGCATGGCTCCTAATGTATTCAGGCAAAAAGTAAGTTTAATGAAGTGATCTATCTATTTTAATAATCTTTTCATAGTTGTTACTTTTATCTTGAAATTTATGTTCTAAAAAAATGTTTTACAGAGATTATTTTGAACTCCATATATAATATGAAAATTTTCTCAGTATCTAATATGCATTTAGCATTTTCTAGGTTCTTTTTATCTACAGTGACAGTTTTTTTATATGTCATGAATTTAGTTTATTTGACTGAGTTTTATAAAACTAGTGAACATTGAAAGGTATCAAGATGACTTAAAATGTTGCCTTCTACTTAAACACTAAAATATTAACTGTTCACTTTTTAAAATTTTATATTGTATCTATTTGTTCTAGCTATGAAGTAAAAAAATATAGTAGTAAACTTTGCAGCAAAGGAGTTTACATTTTATTATTATTACATTATAATTTATTACTATTTACAAAGGAACTATGTCATTGTTAGAAATTGCGGTTGAAAAATTTACTTATGAGATCAGTCTTAATTCTGTTTTATTTTAAATCATAATATTAAGAGTTTATATCTGTTGGCATGTTAAAAAGCTATTAACAAATAGCTTATTTTTTAAAAATTTGTCTGTACTTTGAATATTGAATATATTTAAACAAAATATGTTAAAAGCATTTATGTATTAAACTAATTAATTGTGGGAAACTGTTGGAACTACTGATCTTGTTTATTCTGCATAAGGAAACTTCTCTCTGGGAGAGGTTTGAGTTTGATTTTGCAGGTTAGGGAGTGCTTCTGTTATTCTGATTTAAAATTTTTTTGCTCTTTCATTTTTATAATTTATTTTTCTCTTTTTATTCAAAGAATTTTGGTATGAAAAACAATGAATAATCCTAAAACAAATTTGGTTGTATCATATACATTGAAGTTGAGTTTGGGCTTGAATTTCAAAATCCAAGCTCAGAAAAACTAACAAAGCTCTCCCTAAGCTGAATGATTTTGAGTATTAATGACTTGAAGCTTGCTATCTTGCAGTTTATGTATATAAAAGATATATAATTTTTTTTGCTTTGTACAAAAACTACATTTATATATGCATTTTAAATATCTGAATCAATTTTTTTTCCCTAAAATCTGCTGCTGAGGTAGATGTGAACCTATAAAAACAGAAACCCTTATCTGTGTCAGACTTGGGCTTTAGTTGTTGGATCTGCCTCTCTTACCTATATATTATATACAAAAATACCACATTCCAAATATTAAGTATCTAGTTATAAATTTTTTTAGAGTGGTTCTTATTCAAAATGAAATACAAACTATTTTCTGTGTTAGGATGTTAATTTAAAAATATTTTTAAAGGCATTCATTCATATGTTGTATTGAATATTAATAGCAAATAATTGATGGTAATAATGAATTCTCTTCAGATTAAATGCAAGTATTTATTGTTTTTTAACCAAAAATTTATATTGTCTTCACATTTTTTACTGATTATGTTTATTACTCTAGGAATTATATGATGCTGTTGTGCAAGATGTACGAAGTGCTTCATCAACTATAAAAATACTTCGACTTTTAGTAAAAGAATCAGGGTTTTCCTTCAAGGCTGGTCAATGGTAATTTGATTTTCTAGCAATTTAGACTAATGAGATAATCTGTATGTTTTATATTTGTACACTTTATTGTGATGTAGAAAAATATTTTTGATGTTTCTGAAATTCCAGATGCATCAATAATTATCATGTTATTTTATTGCATTAACTAGCCAGATTTTGCCTGTCTAGCTGGTTGGTTTTGAGACCCGCTCCCTTCAGCAATCATTGTCAGAGAATGGAAACACTAAAAAAACAATGAATAAAGATATTTCAATTTTGTGGTTATGTATTCCACGTCCTGCAAACAGTCGCAGGTAAAGCAAAAATTCTATTGCCTTTCTCCCCTGGCAAGAAGTTACCTTCCCCTCCCCACATATGGGTGAAGAAATGGTTCTTTGGTGTCTGGAACTGGTTAAAAAAAAAAAAAAAGACCTTGGGAAAAGAATTAATTAAAAAAACAATGAATAAAGGTATTTCAACCTTTTTGTTTTAAGTGAGGGATATATAATCTGTTTTTTAATTAACTCTTTTCCTGAAGTCACTTTTTTATTTCAACCAGTTCCGGACATCAAAGAACCATTTTTTCACCTATATGCAGGGAGGGTAAGGTAACTTCTTGCTGAGGGGGAAAGGAAAAGTATTTTTGTTCCTCCTCCTGCAACTATTTGCAGGATGTGGGATGCGTAACCACAAAATTGAAATACCTTTATTCATTGTTTTTTAGTGCTTCCATTCTCTGAAGATGATTGCTGAAGGGAGCAGGTCCTTAAACCGACCGGCTAGACGGGCTAAGCCCGGCTAGTATCACATATATTCAAAATATTGAGTCTAGACTACATCAATCACAACACACATCAACCCTGCACCTTACTACATACCATTTCCCAAAGTAATGTGAGTTTCAGAATTCCCAGTTAAAATTTAGATGCTTTTACTAATAGTGAATCTCACAAAAAAATTTTTCTCTATAGATGTAGATTGCTGGAAATTTGTGTTTTTGATTTTCTTAGCATCTTTTTTTACCAGAGGAACAGCTATTCCCCCCCCCCCCCCCCCCCTCCTGCATTTTTATTTTCACTTATAATTATGGCCAGTCATACAGTAGGTAGTTCACATTTTATGGAAACAATTTTGATAGTTAAGTTTTATGTATAAATACCATATTTTTTATGGCAATTTGCTTCTATCTGATAGCCATGGTTCTTGACAATAGCTCTAGTTCGAATTTTCCATGAAAGTTAACTTTTTCTTAGTACTGTCCCCATTCCTCTTGGACCGTTTTCCAAAGTCCGTTCAGTGTTCCATTTTCCTATGGCTTGTTTTAACCCATTAATGCCTATTGGTACGAAAATATACAGCTTAAGAATAGTTATTTTTCTCTGCACTAGATGTGTCTAGTTGTCCAAAATTGTTCATGTGCTTCAAGAATAGTTCACTGATAGCGGGAAAAATAGATTTTCCACCATTTGCTCTCAAGTTCTTGTTGTTATTTGAAGTTATGCTCAGGTGAAAGCATCATGAAACAAGATGCCTCTGACATCACATAGAAAATAGTAAGTTTAGAGTTTTGTATTTATCTCAAAATTATATATTGACTATTAATCACTGTTATAAAAGTGTATTTTATAAATCCATGCCATTCGAAAGTCGTTTTGCTTTGTATTATAAAATATAAAAACTTATATATTGTTTACAAAACCGTACCAACCGGCTAATGTATAGTCAAGTTTGAATTAAAATCGAAAATCTTTCATGTTTGAATTAAAATTAAAAATCTTTCACGTTTGAATTAGAATTTTTTGAAATAACTAGGGGCTTTGCCCCTAGGCTCGCTCCGCTCGCTCCTCTGTTATGGCTAATAGCGAGATACATAGGGGTGATTGTCGGGCAATGTAACAGCCATTTACTGTTGTCAGTCACCCTTATGCGAAGTGGATGAAGCCCACCTATGGGTGAAAAATTGGATCTTCTTTCATGTCCTTCTGCGAAGGAAGCGAATGAGAAGATTTTTTTGAAGTATTTCTTTAAAATTCACTTAAAATCGAAATTTTAAGATAGACACTTGAAATGAAGTTTATATGAATTAGGAAGCTTTCGTCTTCCAGATGATGTAAATATTTTTTTTGTAACATAATAAATCTGAGAGCATCGAATTTATATTTGTCAAAACGCATAAATTTGTCGAAAAAGTGGGTTTTAAATTTTAATAAAAATATTAATCTGTTTTAAATTATTTTTAAAGAAATGAGATCTTGCTTGAAGGAGAAATGTCTGTAGTCTTAGACTGTAAAAAAATCAAAATTCTACGATCCTTTTTTTGGCGAGTTATCCTAATCTAAACATGAAAAAGTCAATATTTTTCCACAAAACAAAATTTTAAAAAAACTTAAAGGCCGTCGAAGATGAGACATGTCTTACTTTCTTCCCCACATTGTTCTGCATCTATTGGTGTCGGTCTCGACCCCATACCCCCAGCGGTTTCGGCAGAGATAGCGTTACAAGCTTTTGACAGCGGCTTCGACAGCAGCGGCAGTTACTTTTTTTTAGAATAGAGAGATATTTTGACTTTAAATCATTGTTATAAAAGTGTATTTTATAAATTGTTGCCCCTTAAAAGTCATGCTTTTATGCTGTTGGTATAAAATTTTGAGTGTAGATGAGTCTATAATTCCTTATATACAGACTAAAACAATTCTTAAGAGGTAAGCTAATATGTTTTGGCCTCAAACTTTGGACTCTGTGTTCTTCTAATGGTCTTTTATTGCATGCTGAACCTTATAGTGGAGCATTTATGAAATTACCAAAATACGATTTAGGCCAAGGTGCCGATGTTGTTCTTGGTTTACTAGACAAATGAGAGATCCTACCTGGGACGCATGTTGTCATGGACAACTTATTTTACTAGCATTCCCTTGCTGAAAGAGCTATCGAAAAGAGGCATAGCAGGAACCGGGACATTGAGAGAAAACAGGCTGAAAAATGCTCCTTTATCATCCAAAGAAATCTTGAAAAAGTCGGCGAGGGGGACATATGAATATATATATATCATGAAGATATCAGTATCGTCAAATGGAATGACAATAAAGTTGTTACTGTTGCAAGTAACAAAGTTTCTACAAAACCTATTGCATCTGCTACTTGATGGAGTGCCGCAGAAAAAAAGAAAATTAATGTTTCCATGCCACAACAGCTAAAAATTTATAATAAGCATATGGGTGGTGTCGACATTGTTGATCAAGCTGTGACAAATTATCGCGTAAGAATCCGTTTTAAAAAGTGGTGGTAGCCATTGTTTTTGTTTGTACTTAGCATGAGTGTTATAAATGGATGGAAATTGTATAAAATGAAAAATGATATTGATGAAATCCCACTTCTTGAGTTCATACGACAATGCGTACAGGAACTGTTATGCATTTATGGAACATTGCCTAGAAGGTCAGGTAAGCCAATTTCATTTAGGCATAAAGCGGCCTCACAAATAAGATTTGACAAGAATAGTCACTGGTGAATTAGATGAGATCAAGAACATGCCCGTTGCAAGAACTGTTCTGGAAGAAGCAGCTACAAGTGCGAAAAGCATAATGTGCCACTGCATCCTCAGTGCCATAAAAACTATCATGTTTGCACTCAATAGACATTTTATTGTTTTATTCTGTCAGAAAATCATCTAACATGCTTTTAATTTAATTGTGGTATTCCCAATTTTGTTATTATTTTCATTAATAAATAAATTTAATTTTAGCTTTTATTCTTGATGTGTACTACACACATACACCGATTGGTACAAAAACGAACCAGTAAAAAAAACCAGTTAAAGTGCAACTAAAAATATAATTTTAGTATAATACACATTAATAGACTCAAAAACATGCAAACATGAGAGAAGTTACAAAAATGGTTAAAGAAAACGAAGTTGGCTCTAATGGGTTAATAAACCAAAAGTGCAAAAGTCCACTGGAGAAGCGTCAGGTGATTTTACAGGTATTTCATTAAATGGGATACACTTCATTCCTGTTTCTAATTCTTCCTTTGCTAAATTAGCAGCAATTGATTTAGACGTGTGACCAGTAGGCTTTGTCCATATAAAGCTCAAATTCATCAATGCTCTTTCCATATAAGGCTAGAATTTCTTCTTCAAAAATTTGTTCTAAAATATTTTGCTAATAGTAGAGTGACTTAATTTTGGCTTTACTTGAGACTTTTTTTTATTTTTAATTTGCTGTTGTAACAAAATCCTGCAACTATCATGAATCCCTTAGGAACTTTTCTGTACACTGACGAAGCCATTTCGTACCGTCATTCCCGTCAGTTGAGCAATAAGAAATTTATCTTTTTTATTACAGTCCCTTAAATACACCCATGCCTTATCGAGTGTTATTACAAATTTCCCTTTTTCATCAGCTAGGTGTTTTTCATATAATTTTCTATAATTTGTTTTTCTTTCAGCAATATGCTTTGGCAAAAGCAGATGAATTTTAGGTTTAAACATCTTTTTTAACTTCAAATCTTTATGAATAATTTTACTTACAGTGCCAGAAGACATTCCTAGTTTCGATGCAGTATATCTTTGAGTCGGCAGATTTTCTTTTAGGATCAGAGACTCCACTTTCTCATTATTTATCTGTGTTTGAATAGTTTGAGGATGAGGTTTCACAGTCATGTTTTTATTTTTATTTTCATTTAGACGCTTTTTCCCTTCCAAATTTAATATTATAAATAACTTTTTTTGAAATGCCATAACTGCAATTTTTACACCACTTTATCAATTGTTGATACAAATATTTCTCCTTGGAAAGTGCATTTACATAACCTTTGAGCCATCTATCAATTTTAGGAGCCATTTTCAAAATGAATCTTTTATTTTACATTCCAATCAAAACAAAACAGTAGCAGACAATTTATTCTGAAGTTGCCAAATTTTTTTCTCAAAATGCAAACAGCAAAAATAAATTGCAAAATCGTTTCCATAAAATGTGAATGACCTGTATTAATACATGATGCAAATAGGAAACAAATGGACTTCTAGAAAATGACCACAGCACGAATAAATAATTATGATTACACTTTTAAAGTAGTGTTTATCAGTTATAGATATTTTTTCATTGCATATATTGTAGAGTTCTTTCAACTATTAGCAGTAGATATGTTTCTCTGCCATTTATCTCTTGTAAACACTTCCTTGTCTTTGGCTAAACCAGTGGTTCCCAACCGATGGTCCACGGACCACAAGTGGTCCGTGTGAGCCTCGGGAGTGGTCTGGCACCACATATAAAAATGTTGCCTAATAAATGAGAATTTTGAAAGCAATGTTCATTGAACTAGATGGGCCGAATATATCCGATGACTATCAGGTGTTGAATTAAAATTTCTTAAAAGTTTAACACAATTATTTTATTTTTAGAATATGATACCTTAGAAGGTGAGTACATTAATCCTGTATCTCTTGTGCCTGAGGGATATTCTATACCCTCATACCCCTGGAAGGTTCTCCCTCCTCAAGTTGGTGGGGTGGTCCGCAAATGGTTCTATTTCTGGTTTAGTGGTCCGCAGACTTTAATGGGTTGGGAACCACTGGGCTAAACCATTTACAAAAGACAGAAAATGACATCTGATTCTTGGGAAAATGTCGTTTGGTGACAATCCGCTCCTCACCATAGCCATCGCTTTCGCTAAGGGAAGGGGATGAGATCCTGTTGACCCTCACTTTTTGTCATTTTCCCTCCCTTATCAAAAATTCCATTGACTGGTCTTTCAACAATCTTCTCATCAGAGGAAATCAGTAATCACTTTAAGTTAATTATTTGAGGTAGTATATAAAAATGGGCATAAAAAACTTAAAATTCTGCAAAATTGTTATTTTCATGTTTATAGCTTTATATGTAACAGAAATTGTCAATTTAGTGGATATTTAGTTAGAAAGTTCAGTATAACATTTTAAGAGTATATTTAGGTGGAATACACATTACACTTTATTGAAAATATAAAATAACTTTAAACATGTATAATAAACATTTAATTTTAAATTTGATCATACTACGGATTTATTTTGATGGAAGCTATTAAATTATGTTTCCCGCTGGTAAAAGTTTCTAAAAACGTAATTATAATACAGTATATGTGTTTTAATGTTTGTAATTATAATTGATGTTTATTCAAATTCAGTATTGAACTGTTTTTTATTTTTAAATATAGGGTTGATTTTTTTGTTCCTGGCATTCCTGAAGTTACAGGCTATAGTATGACATCTCCTCCAAATGAGGCAAAAGAAAAAGGAATATTAGAGTTAGCCGTAAAATATGGGAAGTTTCCTCCAACTCACTGGTTACACACAGAGGTGAAGAAATTTGATTATTATAAGAGAAGTAGAAACTTTTCTAACCTTTCAGCCATGATTTAGTTGCTTTTAGAGCTGGGATTGAAAATGAAGTTTGATCTTACAAGCTACTCTCTCCCACGTTATATTTTGCCTATGGTGTTTGTGCTGATTATTGATTGATTTCAGAGTGTTTTAAAATTTTTAAGTAGTAAAGTTGCCAAAATGGGTAGATGTTTGGTAAATATACCTGTTGTATTTTATTTTACTATGTTATTTATATCTCTTTCATATTCTTTTGTTGTTTATGACACATACATTAAAAAAATGTTTAAGTTGGTGTATTAATTACAGGTTTAATATATATGTACAATTCCTCTTATTGTTGACTATGAAGCAAATAAATGTTCTAGTGTGAGTTCAATTTTGCTAACTGACTACCAGCACTAATTGCCCCCCAATATGGGAAAATATTACAAAATTTAATTGCCCTAAAGATGCTTTCTTGCAGAGTCTGTTTAAAAAGTTTCATTGAAATGCCCAATAGTTTCAGCCACATCACACACATAATATATTTTTGATGGAATTATATTTAGTTATCAAAACACTATATCCTTTTTTTTTCTTTTCTTCCAATAAAAGAATTAACAACCTGCTAATGTCAGCTAAGATGCTAAGGAAAAAAAAGTCTACCTCTATAAATGAAATTTTTTTGTTTATAGAGTTTCCCTGTAGCCTCATTTCGAAAATCAAACTTGCATTTTTATACTTAAAAATTACTTGTTATTTTTCTTTTTAATACAAGGACATAGCTGATGTTTCCTTACAAATCTCAGGTATGTGTGATTTATCACAACATAGGTGTAATTTGGATTTCTTTACCATATAAGTATAGTTTATTAGCTATTGTAATTGTCCCTTATATTCTGATTTCTGAACTCCATTTTTTTCTTCTTTAAAAGTTGTTTTAGGAAGCTTAACGTGTTGCTCCAGTTCATAGAAATTACTATCAAAGAATCAAAAGCTGTCTTCCCCATTAGTGTAAAAAGTGACCTTTATCTTCCATCATCTACCATGACAATTTAATGTGTCTTATGGCTTGCCAAATTTAAACTAAAAGAATTCTGTAGTTACAAAATCTTCTAATAAATTTTGAGCAAAAGGACAAAATGAGAGAATCTTTGTGTCAGAATCTAATAGTTCCATAAAATTGTGAGTTTATAAGGATTAAATTTTAGAACTATCACCTGAAATAAATGTTGGTAATTAATTTTGTTATATAATCATTTCTCTATAAAAAGTTTGTCTCTCAAAGAGAATATTCTTTTATTTGAATGATGTAAATGTATTTTTTGTGAGTTGTTCATGTGTGAATATATATATATATGTACACAATGAAACTTCTCTATGGCAGCCAGTGATGGTTCTGAATAAAAATGGCTGTCGAAAAGAGTTTTTTTTCCCATAACATTGGCTCTGTGGAGTCTTGAATCGGTTCTCAACAAAATATGGCCAAAGCTTGAGAAGTTTCACTGTATATATATATTTGTGTGTTTGTATATGTATGCATATAGATTAATGTATTTTCTTTTTTAGTGTTGTGGTGGTGAAGTTGTACAAATAAGGGTTGGTGGTGACTTTTTCTATGATCCTTTATCAAACAGATCTGAAGCTGAAGCTGATCTGCTGTTAGTTGGAGGAGGGGTAGGAATCAATCCTTTAGTTTCTATATTACTTGAATATACAGACTTACTTAATGCCTCAAGTTCGCAGGATGATAACTCTATTAAACCTGGAAAAGTTCATTTATTGTATAGTGGCAGAACAGAAGAGGAGCTTGTTTTTAAAGTGAGTTATTGCAAGATAATTTTGTTTTGTGTTGAGTTTTTCAAATACTATGAAATTTGCTTATGGTGGTAGTTTGATAAAAACATGTATGTAGCAGATGATTATTTTCTTTACATAGGAGGAAGGAATGTGAATGCAGGGAATATTAAATTTTATTTCTGTTTATACTTAAAAAAAAGTTAAATGGCATCTATTATGATTAAACATGTTTTATTTGCAGCTTTTAATTATCAAGTTTCGAGGTTTGTAACATAAACCTCCTATTGCGACATCTTGAAAGCTGTAGTTTGATCATATTAGGGTAGTTTAATTTATGAGACTTGTTACAAAAGAAACAGTAATATATTGTAGACTCACTACTATTTGGCAGTATCAACAAAACTTTTCAAGCAAAATAAAATTACCTTTATTCCATCTCTAACTTGAAAATATTGAGTCTGTTACTAGCTTGTGATTTCATGAATATACTAATGTATGAAAGAGCTATAGCTGTGCAGTTTGTATGCTTATGACAAGAAATTATGAAGGGAAAAAATATTTTGATGTTGAGATGGCTGCACACCTTTTTTACCACATTCAAAGTTTATTGAACCCTTTATCATTTTTCAAATAGCTTGTTTCAATGTGCCTCCACCTTTGGGTTAGAGTTTGTTCCTGCTTGTTTCCATCCTCACAAGCATTAAAGTTTCCTTTTAATTGAGAAACATACATTCACTCATCTGTACTTTTTTTTTAAAAGAAAGATAAATTAGTTTAATGCCTTAGCTTTAGACTATGTTATCTACTTTTCAAGAGCATCTGAGATATGGAATATTTGATCCTGAAATTTCTTGTATATGTATGTTGTAAAGATGTTCATATAAAGCAAATTAATGCAATACCTGAACTATGTCTTTTAAAATTAAAATATACAGAAATGAGTTATAGGCATAATTTTCAAACAGGTTACACAGGATTTTACATTTTTATAGCAACACTTCATTAGCTTTCTAAAACTATGAAAAAAGCCTTTACAGCTCTTTGTTTATGATCTTTTCTGCTGAAAGAGATCATTGTAGACTAGAAGTGAGCATGTGCTTTCATAGAATTTTAATTATTTTTCTTCTGTTAAAAATACTTGTACTATTTACAATTTCACCAAAAATAATTACTTAGTTGTTATGTTTACTACAACTGATATTCACCATAACTTGTTTAAGTACTAATTCCATTGTCAGAGTAATCTACTGGTAAATACTGTAATTAGTAATTCCATCTAATTATGGATATGGGTGTATGTTGCATCAAACATATAGACATTAGTATCTACTGTTAAAGGTTGTTAGTTATCTTATATTTAATTGCGTAGATTTGTGGACTACAGAAGGTCGTTCGCACTTTATGGAAACAATTTTGTAATTTATTTTCGGTGTTTGCATTTTGAGATAAAAATTTGGCAACTTCAGAAAAATCATCTGCTATTATTTTGCTTTGATTGAAATGTAAAATAAAAGATTTATTTTGAAAATGGTTCCTAAAATTGATAGATAGCTTGAAGGTTACGTAACTGCTCTTTCCGGGGAGAAATATTCATATCAATAAATTATAAAGTGGTGTATAAATTGTGGTTATGGCATTTCAAAAATAGGTTTTTATAATATATTAAATTTGAAAGGGAAAAAACATCTAACTGAAAGTAAAAATGAAAACATGACCACTAAACCTCTTCTTAAGACTGTTCGAACACAGGTAAATATCAAGAAAGTGAAGTCTCTGCTGATCCTAAAAGAAAATATGCCGACTCAAAGATCCATTGCATCGAAACTAGGAATGTCTTCTGGCACTGTAAGTAAAATCATTCATAGAGATTTGAAGTTAAAAAAGATGTTTAAACCTAAAGTTCATCTGCTTTTGCCAAAGCATATTGCTTAAAGAAAAACAAATTGTAGAAAATATGAAAAACACCTAGCTGCTGAAAAATGACAATTTGTGGTAACACAAATCGATGGGGCATGGGTGTATTTAAGTGACTGTAATAAAAAAAGATAATTTTCTATTGCTCAACTGACGGGAATGACTGTATGAAATGGCTACGTTAGTATACAGAAAAGTTCTCAGAAGAGTTCATGATAGTAGCAGGATTTTGTTACAACGGCAAATTAAAAATAAAAAAAAGTCTCAAGTAAAACCAAAATTTATTCACTCTACTATCAGCAGAATATTTTAGAACCAATTTTTGAAGAAGAAATTCCAGTTATATGGAAAGGACATTGATAAAGTTGAGCTTCATATGGACAAAGTCTCTAGTCACACGTCTAAATCAATTGCTGCTTATTTAGCAAAGAAAGAAACAGGAATAAAATGTATTCCATTTAATGAAATACTTGTAAAATTACCTGCCTCTTTCCCAATGGACTTTTGCAATTTCGGTTTTTTAATACAAGCCTTAGGAAAACGGCATCCAAGAACACTGAATGGACTTTAGAAAATGGTCCAAGAGGAATGAGGTAAAACTAACATAACAGTACTAAGCAAAAATTTACTTTCATGGAAAATTCAAGCTAGAGCTGTTGTCATGAACCATGACTATCAGATAGAACCAAATCACAGCATAAAATACGGCATTTATACATAAAACTTTACTATCAAAGTCGTTTCCATAAAGTGCGAACGACCTTCTGTATAATATGCTAGGTATAATACAGCTTCCTGTATAATATGCTATTGACTTTTGACTATAAGAAGTTGTTTCATAGATTTTAAAAACTTTTCCTAGACCTAATTCTATCTCCACTAGCTTTGTAAAATCTTGATAATGTGTTAAAAAAAAAAATAATAATAAAAAAAAAAAATATCCGACTTGCATGCTGTGTCTTTATAATCTCATCTTCCTGTTGAAAACATTTCTCATATTGTGTGACCCTTTTCCACTCCTTTACAATAAAAAATCTTGTCTACCTCTTTAAGATAGGTACTTTATCATGTTTGCAGCTAACAGCTTTGACTTTTCAACGTGCCTTTTGTTTTATAAAATTTATAGAGAGTATGGTTTGGTGTACTGCAAGCCAAGAGGCTATTGCATTTAGTCTCTGCTTTTGGTTTGATATAACTTGTCAGTCTTGCAACTTCTCTTCATGCATCCCACAGTTGTTTTAATAAAAGATCCTACACTTTGACTAGTTTTTACTGTGTGGTAGTCCTCTCCGTATAAACTATATGGATTTATGATTGAAAACAATTCACACACACACAAAAGGATACTTATATTTCCTACCGGGCTTTGAGCACACGTTCTTTACAGTCAATAAACTTTTACCGTTTCATTATTTTTTGAGTTATGCTCATCCTAAGTACCTTAATCCTAATAGTGCTTTCCCATTTTTAAAATGGCTATTTTGTATAAAATGGTTACTGAAAGTATTTATGAATTGCCGGTATATGTAAGATCTCCAGTAATTAATCTGTATGTATATTGTTTCTATTAATTTCTATGTTATAAAATATTTTGGCTGAAGAAAGCAATTGAGAGATCCTCCTGAATACACTGGCTATTAACTTTTTAAAATTAAAAACAAGTAAAAAAAATGTTTACTTTTTATAAAAATTGTATCAAAATTTGATCAAATTTTGTCTCCTTAGTTATAGAATGTATGAACTTTTCCTCTTATAATGCATATATTTATTTGTAGGACAATTTTACATTAATGGAGAGAGAATACCCATCATTGTCATGTCAGTATTTTATAACAAGGGAAGAAGATAAACCAAAACCAGGTATTAAATGTGAGTGATTTTTTAAAAAATTTATTTTTTATATTTTATAATAAACATTTGACATTTTGTAACTGTAAAAGGATTAGGCTTCGGGATATAGCTATTTTAATCATTCTGTTATGAACAGGCATTGTTTTTGTATGCAGACTTGTTAGCTAGATTTATATATATATATTAGATGTCTTATAAGATCATGAAATTGTGTTTGATGTTTATGAAAATACGTTTTTAGAGCTGAACAGATGATTAAAGGACATTTGAGTAGCTTATTAGAAAAGTTCCATGAATTTAATTAGTTCTTTGCATCTTAGACTAAGCCACAGTGAATTAAGATTTTTATTTGGAGACAATGTATAAATGAAATTTTTTTGATTTTGCACTTTTTTGCCATAGATAATTAAACTATGAATTGTTAAAATTGCAATGTAAAATGCTGATATTAACCTGCATGGGAGGGGGGGGGGGGGTGAGAGTGGAGAGAGAAATTAATGACACAGTTGGAGTGTCATTAATTTCATGAGACTCCAACTGTATGTCTTAAATTGTTATCAATGGTAACAATAATCTTACATAATAAATATGATCATATCCATGTAAAGCATTTTCTTAAATGATAAAGTAAACTAAATTTTTAAGAATAACCATTTTTATTCTTTCAATATAAACTTCTTTAAAATCATAAATTTTTATTGTACTCCACTGACAAGATTTCAGATTTTGATGGAAATTCCCCTGTACCCTTGTATTAAAAATAGCTTTAAATTTATATTTTTTTAAAAAAAAAGGTATTCTTACTGTCATTAGCTTCCTCAAAAGCTCTCTTAAATGCAAATTTTAAAACTTATAAGTTAGTGTATGGAGCTGGCAATATTGAACAAACTAGAGAATTCTTTTGATTAATTTATTGCATTTAAAATTGGATCTTAGAATTTAGTGTCTAGTGTAAATATTGGCTATGTTTCAGGCATTTTGTTTAAAATTTGCTACCTTTAAATGCTAGTATTTATTAAAGGGTTTAAATGATATTTTTAAATACAGCAACAAAACAAAGCAAATGTTTTGAGTGCAATATGATACAAACTACTGTTAACTGATGTAAAAGAATTTTTTGGATTCAAGGAGCATGATGTATTGTGTAAAATTCCGAATAATTGTTATATATTTATTTTAGATTCTAGAATTAAAAAGCAAGACATAGAGCACTCAATCTCCAAATTACAACCTCAGAAAACTTTGTGTTATGTTTGTGGACCCTCAACTATGACTGATGATGTAGCAGGTTGGCTGTTAGCAATGGGAATTAAAAAAGACAACATTAGATATGAAAAATGGTGGTGACAAATTTAAAAATAAGTTAAGTTATATGAAACATTTGTATTTTATTAACAATATGTAGTTGTGTCTGTATGATATTATAAATAAACTTCCACTATTTTCTAACAAATTCATTTATTGCACATTTAAAAAGAACATTGTAAACTGTTATTAAAATTGTGTAAGTCAAAACTACAGAAAATATGTCTTTTAAAAAACTATTGTCATAAAAGGCATAATTTGATAGCTTTTGAAGCTTCAATAAAAAGCATTTCAAATGCAAAATGCAGATACTGTTAAAGCATTTAGCTTATTTTATTCAATACAAAGTTATTGCTCTAATAAAATAGGAAATTAATTTGAAGAATGAAAGACGTTAAATATAATCCAAATTTGAGTTAAAATACACATAAAAAAGTACAATTCAATTAGATCAATACAGAATAGAGTTTCATGAATGCAAACTATATTTCTGCAGCTGCTAATATTTCTAAAAAATGGTAACTGTTACAGCTGAAATTAATCTTTTCATATACTGTGCAGAGCAATAAAAATCAATAATATAATGCATGTTTATAACATGCAATCTGATCTATTCTACATACTTCAAACAATGATCACAGTCTACAATACCCTATTTTATGAACCCTGATATTGCACATAGAGAGTGCCAAAATAATTTGTGATACATTAAAAATGCAAAATGCTTTTAGCACAATCACAATAGGAAGGAATGATTTTAAGGATTACACCAAGAAGCTGCTTACAGCAGCAAAGTTAGTGAAAATTAACCACAGTATAAATGAAGACATTAAATGTCATTGAATTCACAAGTTTTTGCACAGTAAGAATATGTTATGTAAAGGGGGTGACCAAACAGTTTTACGAGACAGAGTTATGAGTATTTCAGACATGAAATGGTTTATGAATAATCCAAATCCATCTGCCCTTAACTTAGTGTTCAGGACAACACACATAAAAAAAATCTGAACACTAATATATGATTATCTATTTATCTTTAAGGGAAAATACTTAAAAATATATAAACTATAACCACCTGAGTAAGCCTTGTGTTATCGTCTGGATGTAACATTAAAACAATCATATGCAAGAGGTCGTTTAATAATTTCTCAAGCAATTGTAAACAATTTATAAGATGTAAGCATTCTGTAAAAAATGCTCAAACTTAATTAACAATTTATTGTATTGCCACAACATCAAAATCATAATTGGAGAAAGGAAGACAGGAGGGGATGTATAAATATGAGAAAAAAAAATTGACAAACATTTCCCTTGTGACCTCTAATATTTTCTGATTCATATTACAGCTGTATTTATCTAATGACTTAGAATGATAAAATCATTTCAAATTCATCATTGCCCATCAATGTATATTTAAGCAAGATATGATGATTCATCAAGATATTTTATTTAAAAAAAATAAAAAACCCTACCCCTAATGCAGCAGGCACTTATCCTGAAACCATTATGCCCTTTCACACAGCAAGTTTTGTTAACTACTCCATGGAGCGCAGCATGGAATTAAATCGATAAGTAAATCTAACGAGTTGATTATAAACACTAGAGAAGTCAAACCTCTGCAGTTAAGATTACTTAAATATTTGTTTTATAACACAAGGGTGATAGGCCTAATTTAATTTTGTACACTTCCTGTAGATGTCTCCTCATAAGGCAAAAAAGCTTTTTGCTTCATAAACTGAATGGGGAGACTTATGAATCTATAATTTAATTCAATAACATCACACTTATAACAGGGATCTTTTTTTTGTGCCTTTTTATTCATAAAAGCTACTCATGGTATTCTACAATTTTGGTACAGTGCTCTGTATATAAATATGTATAATCCCTCTACTTGCATATTTATCATTCATATATACATATATATATATCTGTGTGTGTGTGCACGTGTAGGGGAAAATGATCTAAATGAGAAGACTAAAAAATAAATATAAACATAATATTCTTTATGTAATCCCTCATTAATCGATTAGAGATGGTTTTTCTTATACACATAGGTTCTACATCAATGTAATTTGATAGAGAAATTAATAACTGGTGATACGGAATATAGAGAAGACCTGTTTTTTTATATACCAAGTTATTAGAAATAGAACTACAATTTATAGCTTTGTTTATGAAGTAATAAAACCAAACAAATACTAAGAATAGAAAACGGTAGAATATTGCTTGTTATTAAAATTTTACCTCTTAAATATATAGTGTAAAATTACACTGGTATATTAATTTATTTTTTAATAAAAGGAACATTTATATTACTTTTGAAGTATACAGAATATTCAAGAAAAATCGTTAGCTAATCATACTATATATATATATATATATATATATAGATAGAGAGAGAGAGAAAGTAATCTCTTTAATATAAAGTAAAGAATTAAACCGAGACATTTGCTTCTTTTCTGAGCAAAGCAGGCCATGAAGAATTACTTTTGAATTTTCATATATAATAAAAAGAAATTTCTACATACGTAAGAAGTTAAGAAGTATATTTTGTTATTAATGAAAATCGTTCATTTTTCTTTAACATGGGGTTAAATGAAGAACACGACGAGAAAACCATGATGGACTAAAAAATGCCTACATTTAAAATGTGTCGATGATATTTAGCTTCAAATGAAAATGATACATGCAAGATCATATACATTTAGATGCAAGCAATGCATGACATGGGGGAAATTACGTCACACAAAATGCGAATTCATGTTGTGACCTGCTTTTATAATACTAAAACATCTATTTTTTTTTTTCAAAGTGGGTTTTTAATTCCTATGATAAGCTATGGGGAATTTTTTATTCAGTATTTTTATAATAAATAAGCTGATGCATATTTTTGAAATCTTGTTTTCTTTTCTTTTTGAAATCTCCCTGTATTTCAAAAAGAAAATTTCAATGATATAGTACAAGTTTTCAAAAAAAATTTCTATTTGCTTTGTTTAAAAATACATTTAGTTTTTATTTTAAAACAATACACATTAATTATTATTAAATAATTATTTTAAATGTATTAAATGCATTAATAATTTTATTTGTGTATGCGGAGTGGTTGACATCCCACAATGCTGATAAATTTCTGTAATCATTAATAAAATTTAAAATTTCTTCAGAAGACTGCGACATTCTGAACACTGGCTTGAAAACAGCCTTGCAGAATAGAAAAGCGCATGGCATTCCGCAAGAAAATCCACTTGGGTTGGATACGCTTGCGATATCGCATGCTCTATCGCGGTGCATGTGCTGTCCTGGAATTTGCAGGTGGTGACGCATCGCTCTGAGCATGCCTCACATTTCTCTCTCCGTGCGACATGTTGAAAGCGAACGCAAAAGTGTGGACATAGCTTTACAGTGCTGAAATTTAATTAAATGCACAACCCAGAAAGACTTATATAATTAAGTATAGATATTCACTTTTATTTAATTTTTTATGCAGCAATGTTAATAACTGCCAATTTAAAGCAATTTATTCTCTCTTTGTAATTATACTTAAAGAAAAAAAATAGAAATGTAAATGTAAACAGAAAAAACATTGCAAAAGTAAGTTTACTATATTGAAGTAATAGGCCATGGTGGTCTTGTGGTAAGCGTGCTGGCTTTCTGTGCTGAGGGTGTCGGGATTGAATCCCGTTGTGTGCCACTAAAATACTTGTTTGTGTTGTCCCTTCATAGAGAGCAATGCTGGTCTGCCTATATGGTGCTTTCATAATAAAATGGGCAGCAAAAACTGCGGTGATTAACAACAGGTGAATGTCTATCTGACTAAAGGCCTCTGCATTAGGGGAAAAAAAATGCTACATGAAAAAAACTGGCATACTTGTAAGATTTTTGTTAATACATCAGGCACTTCTACATGTTTATGAAGGCTTTACACATGGAAAGAACTGCCCATATGTAAGAATGATTACTGGTGAGAATTTATTAGAAAAGAGTTTCATTGTGAAACTATAGGGTTCAAACTTCTGCTTTTGTACTGTGTTAGAGGTTTTATCATCATCATTCTTTCAACCGATTACTTTTGGTGTATAGCCAGGGTTGACATGCTGGCAGATATATATTATTTATAAACCTTTTTTTAAAAATGCTGTGTGAAGAGTTCCATTACTTTGTGAGAGAAACTATTAGATGTCTCAGAAAAGTCGAACTGAAGACAACAAGCAAGAGAAAAGGTAGTCAATCACCATATGTGAACAAAATTTTAGACCCTTGCATCTTGTCACAGACAAGAATAAAATGTAACCTAATAAAAAATGATAGGTATGCAAGTATATGCACATATATACGTAAGAATGTTTATATACATATGCAAACTGACATTTGGCAGAGTGCATGAAGAGGTAAATATGAGAAAAAATGGCTATGAGGATGCAGGATTTGATCTGATCTAAAGAAATTAAGATAATTGCCTATTCTGATTTTCTTTGTGATCTAGGCATATATCAAAAATATGCACATAGTTATCTTAAGAAAGTTCTCAATAGTAAGCCACCTTTCACCTGGCATGCTAACATGAGGCACTGCCTTATCTTTCTCTAATCTAGCATGCAAACAAGTTGAACAAGATATTTAGTTAAAATAAAATAGAAGAAAATTGTTTTGTTCTGTTTTCAATGAATTCAATACTCCAAGAAAGATGCAAAAACAAGTACATTTAAAACACAGATAATGTCAGAAAGAAAGTGTCATAATACTGCACCTTTAACACATATATACAATTAAACAATGAAACATTTTATGCTTCTTAATAATGAATTTGATAAGTAGTTTAATTAAAAAACATACGAAAAATATAACAGAGTATGATAAAATCTCTATTTAGAATAATTTTCTGACCTGTATAAACTTTGATAACTATGGCAGACAGTTCCTATGAATTCTTTATTATATACCATATTCTATAAATAAAAAATAATTTCTTACAAAAGACATACAAGACCTTATAATGTTTGGCCACCCAGGATATATTGCATAGATAAAAAGTTCTCAGAGAGCTATAGAAAGATCAAAATGACATGTGATATGACGTCTTAGACTACTTCTCTGAGAAAATGTTTTACCACATTTGGAACATTTATGAGGTCGTTCACCAGTATGAGTAACAAGATGAATCTGCAAGTGGCTGGAATTATTTGTAGAATATGGACAAAGACTACAACGATGCCGCTTAACTGGCCCACTCCGCCACCGTAAAATATTGTTTCTGTTTCTTGATTTCAGGTCAAATGAAGAGAAGAGGTTCTGATACTGGTACAGCTGAACACCACCTAATAAGACTAAAAAGATAGCTTTCAGTACTTCTCAATGAATAACACTATTATAAATTTTATACAAACAAAAATTATATGGATGACATTCTAATTAATACATCTGCATAAGTAACTAGTTTTTACTTATAGACAAAACATGCAAGGGTTCACATTAGTTAAGAGCAAAATTCCTTTTACTGAAGAATCAATGGATATTTCTGGTCTAAGTCAAAAGAATTAATGTTTTCCGTTTAAAACACTGAATTTATACTCAATCAGTAACGAAAATTAAGCAGTAAATACCCACATGAAACAAACTGACATACTAAAACAAAAAGCAAAAATTAAGTGATATTTTAAAGAGAGAGAGCGAGAGAGAAAGTACTCTGCATACACACACATAAATAAATAAATGCATGAAGTTTAATCTTTTCAGCAATTTTGAATAGTAACTCTATTGTGAACCCTGGCTTACTTTAATGGAAAATACAATTTAACTGTAATCAGAATAAACTAAAGGATATAAACTACATTAATATTTTATGGTCTCTTGAATAAAAAGTAACATATTAAAATTATAGCTTATAAATTCGTAAGATATAAAATCAGATTAAAGTATTTAAATTATTCTACAATTATAAAAAAAAGTTATAAATATATGAAAATTTAAAATTTCTTTTATATACAGTTAACTTGAAAATTATAATTATCTGACAGCAAAATGAGAAGAATATTAAATTTAATATTTAATAATGATAAAAACTTCTACAGTTAAATTTTCTAAAAGATTCCAGTAAACTTTAATTGTTAGCAGCTGAGTTTTATCTTGAAATGTTAATCGGAGTAAAATCTATAAGTCAACCTCCCGCCAGAAGAGACCTGGCACTGGTTTTAAGACCTGTTTCTCGGGTATCTTCTCTTCGGAGGAAGGCAATAGATATTTAGTGACTACCAAGTTAAAAATATTAATTACTCAGATATCCCTCTTGAATGCATCTATCTCAGTTTACTAATGATAATATTTTTCTCTTCACTAAGACAGCTAAACATGACCAGTGTAGTTACTATATATTTGATTAAATATTGTATAATACATTCAGTACTCAATTAAGTATAAATAAACCATTTAATTATTATTTATTTTATTCCTAATAAATTTCTTTACTTAAGCCTCTAAACAAGATACTGTATCACAAGAAATTAATTCTAAATAATTCCTAAGAAAATCTAATTTCAATTATATTTACAATTTCTCTTTTCCATGTATACAAAATTTCTGAAGCTTTTAATTTATAAAATGAGAATAAACTAAATACTTTTATAGCCTTTCATCTCTCAATTCACTATAAATATCAGCATGGTTTGAAAATTTAAAGCCCAGGTAGAAGATATTTCAGTCAGCTACGGCCTCAGCCTGACTATGCAAATTTGCAAGATCTAACTCATCGTGTTCATATAAAGTAAAAACTGATTTTAGCTGTCATGAATTAATACTCCACAAAGAATGTGTAAAATAAATTCATAACTACTTTAAATATAGTAATACTATTGTTATCAATACTATGAAAATTAAGATTTTTCTCTTGACTTCCATTTAATCATTCTGCCCAAATTTTTTTCACAAGCTGATAATCAACTAATGGTATCATATAAGATAATATAATGCAAATTCTTATCATGTTTAAAAATGATGCAAGAACAGTGGAATTTAAAACACCAGAAAAATTTACACTTTAAAATAATATATTTAAAGTTATACTAATTTCTTAGAACTGCAATAAACTAATCTAAAGTATGTATATACGCATGTATTTGGTAGAAGCAAAAAATGTAAATGAAATGAACTTTTTATAAAATGAGCAAGAAAGAGACATATAGTATTGTATGAGGCCATTAAGTCATAAAAAAAAAAACATAAATTATACATAAGAAAAACTTTTAATTTTCACTCTTTGAACATTAAAAATCACAGAATCATAATCACACCATTATTAAACTTTTGATATATTTTACATCAGAGTTAAATTATCTTTCAATGTTCTTTGGAAAATTATATAGTTCATTCCAGCCTTCATAACACTTAACACAAAACATACATATTTTCAGGGCTAACCATAAAGTCATCAATAGGCAGTATTAAATAAAGTTCCTTATGAAAAATTCTTATCAAACTCTATATTACTTGTCAAACATATATAGCACAAAGTTAAAATCAAACAACTTTTTACTATGACAATTTAGAAATTAATAAATCTTTTTCTTTCCTCTGAAAAGATTACAGGGTTTTTAGTCACAATATTTTATATTATAAAACATTCAATTTTTACTGACAATTATAGTAACACAAAAAGCAACAGAATATGATATAGAAATTTGTATATAGAGAAATGAATATATAGAAATGATTTTTCAATTCAAAACTGAATACAATTTATATAAAAAAATTTATAGCAGACACAGATTTGGGGGGGAAAAATGTAGATTTAAAAAAAAAAGTGAAACATTCATAATTTTGTTAAAGAAAAGGAGAGCAGGGGCAGGCAATTTAGATTAAACTGCATTAAATGTTTAACCAACTTGCATTTAAACAGTTTATCTTGCAATGAGGGAGAGAAAAGTGTACAAAATTTATCATTATTAAAGGAAAACAAATATTGAGAGGTTAAATTATACTGTAAATTACTTATGAAATCTTATAAAACATGCTGTAAATTCTATCTTATGAGATGGGATGATTGAATATATCTAAAATAGGACAATTTTAGACTTAGTCATCCAATTGTGTTTAAAAACTAAATACAATGAAAGGGAACATTTTTACCAGCATAAATAATTACATTAAATTACTATGTAAACCTTTTTAATCTGAATAATATAAACTTTCATTGAGAATGACCAACAAATAATATTTTATGTACTACATGTAAATCAGAAAGTACTTAAAATCTATATGGAAATATCAATGGCACTAAAATATTTCAGATTCCCCAAGTTCCCAATGAGACTTGAGATGTAATACATTTATATAACTTAGAAAAGAAAGTTATTTTAAAGAATTTTATCAAAGGACAGATAAAACAATAAAACTTTATTAATGATACACAAAAATAATATGAAGCCTTGAAACAAAAAAAAAGTTAGTTACCAGTCTATTTATTTTTAGGTTTATCTTAGTGTGTATTTGATTCATAAAATCATAATTTAATATTTGCCAATATTGACTTCTGAGGGAGATTTTTATTTATGTATTCTCTATTTCAGTTAAATTTAAAATGCAGAAACATTATTTCATGCTAGGTCATCAAATGAAGAGGCAATATTTTCAAAATACAAAGAAGAAAAAAAAAAGTAACAATAACATTTTAATTTCTAGTATGCATTGTTATAAAAACAACAGAACAGCTAACTACAGATCATTTAATATTTAAATCAATTTCTCATTAAAGAATGAAAAATAAATCAGAATCTTATTTTATACAGAGCCATTGCTTTTAAAAAATTTAAGGAAAGAATATTTTGTGCATGAAATTCATGAATATTTTAAACACCTGAATTATTTGAATCTGTACTAATAAAATAAAATAAAATATGTGTAAATAAAAATATTTTCATGTAATGTAAGGATTAATGGCTAAGATCAAGAATGTATATTGATACAATATCTGAAAAAATGAACTAAAATAAACTACTCTCAAATATTTTGCAAAATATAGTTACAAAATTAAGAGAATATTGCTTTATTTTTTTATAATATATAAAATCATTATTCACATGAACAAAAATGAGAAATTTTTTGTAAGTTTCACATATAACACTCTCACACCAATTTAGAAAAGCACTCTACTTCACATAGGAAATTTTTTTAAAAGGTTAGTTCTAAGATTTCTTGAAATATCTCACTCAGTATAAAATAAATATATAACTGCATGAATTAGATTTAAAAAAAAGGCGACATTTTTCATAAAAATCTGACAAAAAACACTCATATTTCATATAAAGCAGTATACTCCAGAGAGTGAATATAAACAGATGAGGATTCATAGAATTTAAAAACCCCATTTCATGTATTTATGAATCAAATTGTCAAAATTTAATATCACATACACTGTCATAATTGTTATCAGTTAACAAATAAGATAATCCAGCTACAGAACATAAAAATTCAAACATTAACTTATATCATCAGGATTCCTATTAAAACATGGTCTTAGACAGAATGTTAGAAATTTGATTGCTACTTAGTACGAAGATGGCAAATATAATGTCGTTTTAAATTGCCCTTTTGTGTAAAGCTTCGTCCACACTTTTGACATACAAATGGTCGTAAGCCTGTATGAACAAATTTATGCATTTGAAAATGACAAGAATTATTTGTGGAATAGGAGCAAAATTCACAATTATGCTTCTTTATCGAACTAACACTTGATGCAGGTAAACTTTTCTCTTTACTTATGTCCAAACGAAGAGCTTTAGAGAAAATGTTTCCTACAAGAAAATAACAATTAAGTATGTATCTTCATATTTACTTAAATGAAGTTAATCTTAAATCCATCACATAATATCTTAAATCCCCCCCCACCATCTTTTTTTATAATTTCCTTTAAAGGACAAAATTAAAATATGAATTTATATGACAACCACCAAATAGAAAAACAAAGTTTTCTCTTAAACACAATACAGTGTTATATGTTATAATAAATATATTATATATCAATTGACATTTCTCAATCACAGGATAAATTATAAAACTGCTATTTTTATTACATATGGCACATTCAAACTAGAATACATGATAATTCATAAATGAATTATCTTGTGAGGAAATATTCAGTAAGATTTCTCTTTCTCTCACAATTGTTATTGTTGCTATTATTATTATTTTGTAGTGTCACTTTTGGTCCTAAGCCAGTCACTCAAAATGTCTTTTATGACAGGTGTCATTTATTATCATAAAACTGGCTGTATCAAAACTGAGAGCGTTAGAACAAACAAAGCTATTCTAATATGAGATTTTTAAAAACAAATAATGCTCTATTTTTTCCATTCCAGAAATGAGGAAAAAATAAATGTCTTTATATAAATTTTGATGTCTAAGGATATCTTTAAAAGAAACATTAATACTGAGAATGCTTCAGAATATAATATTCTACAGTATACAAATACAAGATAAAAACAAACAAAAGGAATATATGTATAAAGGCAAAAAATCCTGACAAATTTTAAAAGTTGATGAGTACTGTTCATATAAATGCTAGGCAAGTACTGCATACCTTCTAAATACAGCTCTATTTTTCACTCAGTAAAGACTACACCTTTAACATCCCCATTAGTCTACTGATGATGAATTCAAACTTATACATACACAGAAACATGGAATGGTACTTCATAAATGATGTAAACAAATGAAAATATTTCATTTCATGTAATGTTATTTTCCTTTCACAGATGTATGACTCATGAGATGATACAAACAGATGCACAGTGAGACAGACTAGAGCAGTTTCAATGCATCTTAACTACTTGTGATTTTCTGTACATTTTATAATTGTACTGAGTTGAAAATACTTAGACTAATAAATATGAAATTCAGAACAGCAAACATTTAGATATTATATATATTTATTATTGGGTTTAAACAAAGGAAAGAGAAAAAAATTGTACATTTTTGCAGAATTCGGTAAAATATGATTTCTACTGGTCCTATATTTTGTACTTAAACTCCTATACATTTTAAAACATTAAATATATATATATATATATATATATATATATATATATATATATATATATATATATATATATATATATATATATATATATATATTTATATATATATATAAATATATATAAACAGTATGTTTGTCTTATTTAATCTATCAAAAAATTTTATGCTATACAGTTTGAAGAAAAATTATGCCAAATAAAACTTCATAAACATGTTATATGCTACCTACTTATTCCATATTAACTTCCTACTAATATACATTTGTTTCAAACAAATCTGATGTTTTTATATAATACATCTACAAACTTACACAGTATAAAAATATTAAAACACCCAAAATATATTTCTAATCAAAGCTATTTTATACAATACTATGGATAAAATAAATTATGCAGGTAATACAAATTCATAATGAAACAGAAGATATTGCTATACAGCAAAAAATCATAAAACTTTATTCTAAGCCACATGTTAAAAAATGTCGCTTAGAATTACTTCTGTGAGAGAATCCCTTGCCACATTTTGGACACTTGTGGGGTCTTTTACCAGCATGAACATTTAAATGACTTTGAATATTAGATTTATATTTTGTAGAATAAGAACAGAAGCAACACTGATGAACTTTTTCTCCAGTAGGTAAAACACGAATATAACTTGATACTGCATTTCCACCAAGTGAAACAGTTTGATTTGTCCAAATGTCACTCCCTGTACGAAAGATTTTACAGGTGATTAGTTTAAATTATAACAGTGATACATTATTAAATATTGTTTACAGCTTTACATAGATATGTATAAAACACAATGAAATTGGTCACTTACTGACAGTGTTGGTGTAGAATTATTTAAACATACAAACTTACTTTGGATAGACAATTTCAACTTAACCAAATTCTTGTCCAGTATAGTATAGTAATGAAGATAAATATAATTTGAAAAAAATTCCCAAAATGTAAGAAAAACTTATATAAACATTCCATATAAAAGAATCCACTTTCTAAAACTGCCTTCAAAAGTCTGCCCAAAATAACTAGAATATAATCTTTTTGCTAAACTTGTAGCTCTCAGAAAACTTGTGACTAAATGAAAAAGTTTGGTGACAACTGCTAGTAATTACTACATCACTTAATATCAGCATGTGTTTAATGCTATGCACAGAAGCTTTACATTAAAACAAAAATGCTGTTTAATTTGCAATTGTTATACTTATCAAACAGTACAATAAAACAAAAGGCTCTACACATACATAGAGTCAGCCTGTATAACTCTTACATATTATAAGGGCAATGAAGAAAATCAAGAAACAAAACTGAAAAAACTAGGATAGAGGGCATAAAATTGATGCTGTCTGTTATACAGTAGGAATAAACATTAAAGTATGTAAAACCTATTTGAAAAATGCAAAGCCTTAAATCTAACACTATAAAAAAAGAGCCCAATTTATTTAATTAATTTGTAATACTTTATAAAGAATAACTAAACATACAGAAGATAATAAAGCTGAAAGACTTGCAGCTTTTTTTAACAGCGGAAAATATAACTTAATAGAAGATAACTAAGCGAAAAGAATTACAAAAAATTACAGAGAATTACAAGTATAACAAAAAATATTTTAAACTGATGTAAATGCAGGACTGTGGTTGCTTTTTTCTAAACCTTTAGAAAATTAAGTTATTTCACATACCTTCAAGAAAAAAATTAATTTTCCTGCCAAGTAAGATCATTGTAGCTCTCACCCATGCTTTCAACTTTATCCTCTAAATACAAGGTGTGCCCATAAAGTAACTGGACAATTTTTTATAAATAAGAAAAATATTACTCACCTTCAAATAAATTTATCTCCTTCAAAATAATCACCAAAGGAGTCTATACAATTTTTCTAACGTTTCTTCAAGTCATCGAAACACTTTCATAGGCGCTGGAACTAACCATTCGCAAAATACGCGTAACATTTGATTTAGTATCCGAGAAGTTTTCAAATCTCTGTCCTTTCAAGGATTTTGTAGTTTTTGATTACAAAGGACTTATTCACCACGAATTTGTTCCTGAAAATCAAACAATCAGTATTTTTACGAGGAGGGGCTTTTTCGATTAAGAAACAGGATAAGGTGAGTTAGGAAAGAAATGTTTGATTCTGGGCAATGATTTCTTTCACACGATAATGCTAGGCCTCGTACAGCAATTTCTGTACAACAATATCTTGCTAAGCATTCAATTACAGTGATAAATCACCCACCATATTCTACCGACTTATCGCCAGCTGATTTTTTCCCTTTTTCCGAAGCTTAAGAAAGGACAGAGATTTGAAAACGTCTCGGATATTAAATCAAATGTTACGCGTATTTTGCAAACGGTCAGTTCCAACGCCTATAAACAATGTTTCGATGACTTGAAGAAACGTTGGAAAAATTGTAGACTCCTTTGGCGATTATTTTGAAGGAGATAAATTTATTTGAAGGTGAGTGATATTTTTCTTATTTATAAAAAATTGTCCGGTTACTTTATGGGTGCACCTTGTATAACCTTAAGTAAATAAGAGCATTTACTGATGTCATAAAATTGCAAATTTAATGATGCACATACAGAATATATATATATACAATAACCACCGCTTATAGTGATCAGTGGTTATAAGAATCAATATCGCAAAATCAAAAACAAATGTATTATTTCCATGTTAAAATTTTCGCTTTTAAGAATCAGTTTACACTCTTCGCTTTCCTTTCATTTTTCCAATAAAGCCACTTAAACCCTCAAAAGGCACGAAGTTCTTACTTTATTTTTTTTTAAGAAAGAGTGATAAGATGGGATGGAATACAGTCGTAAAATGCATCCCTTTCTTTGTTAGACATAACATAATAGTTTCTCCTTATGCTTTAGCTAAACACTGTCCTATTAGCTTGACCCAGGGGCATCCTGCCCATCCGGATCCGATTTCACTTTTCTCCACTCACAAACAAAGACAGGGACTCCTTTTTTCCCCACCTCCCACATGCTGGTTGCTGCTTCCTGGACCCTGAAACACTCAAATCTTCACCGAAGTGTCCACTATTATTTAGGCAAATGTGACATTAGTAGATTCAACACGTTATCAAACCCTGAAATGTAAACTAGAAGGTGAATCTTCGTCTGAGACTATTGGTATTGAAAGAGGTATCATATAAACAGCCTCCTGAAAACTTCATTACGTCAAACTACCATAGAAAACTTTTTCTTGCACCCTTCCTGTAGTTGAAATGTTAAACTGTTAAGCAGGTATGTTGTAACAAATATTGGATTTTTTTCTTCTCTTATCATAATCATGTGTATCTACTTATAGGTCTAGAAATTAAGTTGTATTTTTAAAAAATTATAAAGAATAATTTTAATAAAAGATAAATAACATAAATTAAAGAGTATTTTATGGTAAATTATCTAATATATGTATATATATAGGTGTGTGTGCCTGTCCAAAAACCTAAATTTTGGCTATAAGAATCAACTGCTTATAAGAATCAAAAACAGTAATAACAAACGTGATTCTTATAAGCGGAAATCACTGTATATATAAAAATCCTGAATTAAAGAGAATTTCTGCAATGCAGCACCACCCGAATATTCAAGCTAACTTACAAAAATGTTATTTTCAGTTGAAAGTAATACGCTTACAACAAAACTAAATTCTTAATTCCATAATGTATTATTTAAACATTAATAAAAATATTTTTTACTTCCACTTATCAGAATTCGAATTTAATATGATCTATAAATTAAATTATCTAATTAATACTACTTTTATGAACATTCATTTTACTTAAATTTACTATAATAAAAAGAGCAAACAGTCACAAAAGTGTTTTCTTTATAATATCTGTTTAACATAACTATCAATCCAGTTAAAGTGGCTGGTTTTAACATTGGTTTATCTAGAAATAGGTGTCTCTAAACTTTAGTTAGTTCAAGACTTAAAACAACCATATACAATTACAACTTCAAATGCACAAAGCTTACATTAAAGAATGATTTACATTACCACCGGAAATAAAAAGAAAAGTCTGTGTCATATATTTAGCATTTAAAAGAGCAAAC
Source organism: Dolomedes plantarius (assembly GCA_907164885.2). Lineage (NCBI taxonomy): Eukaryota > Metazoa > Arthropoda > Arachnida > Araneae > Dolomedidae > Dolomedes > Dolomedes plantarius. Next base: position 148,542,226 of record OU015492.1, read on the forward strand.
CAGTGTAATTTTTATTGCTTTTAAGAAGGAATAGCTTTAGTTACAAAGCCAAGAGCCTGTAAAATTCAAGGAGACTTTTTAAATCCCAGCTTCTAAGTACAAATTCTCATCTGCAGGTTTAATATGGCAATACTTTGTACATTGTAATTTTAATAGCTTTTATACTCACAGCAACAAATGCTTGGCCTTAACAAACACAAGGCTCTTGGAGTCAGTCTTTATCACTTATGAGAAAAATAAAAATATTCCTACATAAAATATTCTAGACCTTATTTCAAATTCAATTGCACTTCCCTAATTTTTTTCCTTTTGTACTAATTAGTTCATAATTAACAAAAGAGAGTTAAGTCATTACAGTTTGATAGATCTACAAATTCAAACAGTTTAAATTTACATTGTACGTCTATTTATGAGCCTGTATGTGAAATTTTCTCTTTCTAGAATGAATTCTTTTCTGACAGTATTTCCACAAGTGTGAGAAACTTTTTCAGAGAAATGCATATTTTGGTCCAGAAGGCTTCTTTTCTTAGGAGAACATAGAGGTAAGATTATTTTTTATCTAACAAAACAAATAACAGACATTACACAATAAATTATGATTAAATTGCATCCAAGTGCAGCACTATCAAAAATGCATGAAAAGGGTTAAACAAATCTAAGATTTTAAATATATTACAATCATCAATCATTATCGAGCTTTTATTAATTTCATAAAATCACTACAGTGATCTGTGATCCACAGCAATTCTGAAATAAGTGTTATTTTTGGTGATAGTTGTGGCTTTTTTTTATGCATGAAAATTTTATCAATTTTATAAGTTTTACTCACTTTCATATATTAAAATAAAATTGCTTATGCAATTTGATATTTACTAAATAAACAGAAATAAACTTTAGTTAAAAAACTGTGTCAAATTATGCTCATCTTTGTTTTCAATAAAGGAAAAGAATGTTTTTAAACCAAAATTTGGTTGCCTATACTTGAAGGATTCCGAGTTTATGAAATTCCCCTTTTAACATATTATTTAACGTCTGCTTGATTTAAATTAACAGTGAAATTAGTATGATAAAAAGAATTTATTTAGAGGTAAAAAAGTAAAGGAGTAAGAGAGACTAACTGGTAAGGCAAGTACAACATTAATACACTGCAAATTTTGAGTGATCTATAAGGTGAAAAAAGAAAACTGAAGACAAGATAAGCTAAAGCATTGCAAGTCTCACAAAAGCTTGTATCTATCTTTTTACATCTTCACAGTTAATCATGAATGAAAACAGTACATAAAACATATGGAGAGAAGATCAAAGTAGAGACCCATTGAATTCTTAAGTTATTGCTGAAAAAGAGATTTTATACATACATCTATTTAAGGAAAAAAGAGCCTAACACATCAAACATTTAAAAAAGAAAAAAAAATGATAAAATTGCTATTTTTTATATCAAGCTGGCATTTTTGTCTTTTTTTCATGATAAAACTTTCAACATTGAAAAAGAATCTAAGGTTTTATAAGCTACAAATTTCTAGAACTTAGGAATAACTGCACTCTTATGATGCAAAGATATAGATCTTTAAAAAATTAGGCATTTTTTGTGATACAGTTAAAAGATATACAAACATTTTTAGCAACATTTTCACAAACACTATACTTGATTTTTTTCTAAATATTCAGCTGTATTAATGTTATCTACAATAAATAAAACTTAAGTCACATTTAAACACTTCCCAGGTATGTTGAGATAACTGCTATATTGGACTTGATACAGCCTGTACATTGGCATGTCTCCCTGCAGACTGAGTTAAAATCTTTAGCTCTGGCTACTATTCAGGTGAGATGCCCAAATCGGGACTGGTTGCTTGTCTATACTGATGGGTCTGCCACAACTTCCTCCAGTAGAGCTAGAGCATATTCCAAATTTTTCAATCTTAAAGAACCTCTCAGTGCCTGGTCGGATAATTCGACGGCGAAAGTTTTGCAATATTTATGGCCCTTAGAGCTATTGGTGAAATCCCTCACCAAGACATTGTCCTCTCCATTGACTCTCAGGCTGCAATTCAGGCCATTACTGACTATAGTCTATACCAGAGGTGGGGAATCTTTTTACCATTAGAGGCCACATGTAAATTAGGTAGTAATAAAGGAGGCCGCATAAGTTGATGTACCTATAAATGCGACTTTTATGGAATTATTATAGTTAGATATAGTTTTAACAATTCGGTGCATTATATAGAAAAATAACAAAAAAAAATTAAGTCCTTATTTATTTATTATTTGACATAAAAAGTTACCATATATACGAAATTACCATATATATATACGAGACGTAATAACGTATGCTCTAGCTCTACTGGAGGAAGTTGTGGCAGACCCATCAGTATAGACAAGCAACCAGTCCCGATTTGGGCATCTCTCCTGAATAGTAGCCAGAGCTAAAGATTTCAACTCAGTCTGCAGGGAGATATGCCAATGTACAGGCTGTATTAAGTCCAATATAGCAATTATCTCAACATACCTGGGAAGTGTTTAAATGTGACTTAAGTTATATTTATTGTAGATAACATTAATACAGCTGAATATTTAGAAAAAAATCAAGTATAGTGTTTGTGAAAATGTTGCTAAAAATGTTTGTATATCTTTTAACTGTATCACAAAAAATGCCTAATTTTTTAAAGATCTATATCTTTGATTCATAAGAGTGCAGTTATTCCTAAGTTCTAGAAATTTGTAGCTTATAAAACCTTAGATTCTTTTTCAATGTTGAAAGTTTTATCATGAAAAAAAGACTATAAATATATGGTAACTTTTACTCGAGTTCATACGTTACCATATATACTAAAAGTTACTTTTGTATTCACATAAGGATAAAAACTTGTTATAATATTAATCATTTTTTTTTGCAGAAAAAATAATACGTTTTAACGTACATGGAGTCAGTCACAACAATAATAGTAAGAAAAAAGTTTTTGTGTAGAGATCATATAACATGTTTGGTAGCATTGCTAAGAAACTCTGAGCATTAAATTACATATAAAGTGTAGTTAAAATATCATACAATCAAGGTAAATGAAGCTCATTTGGATAAATATACCGACTTTAGACAACAATTTCAAAATGTCAACTTTATTTTGGCTGACACTGTACATATATTCATGCCGTTCTTTATTTAATTCTATTGATTTGGAAATTGTTTTAATCTATATAATTAAATATTAATTAATACAAGTGCTAGCTTTTATGAAGGCCGCAAGAGAAGATCACGGAGGCCACGCGTTCCCCACCTCTGGTCTATACCTATCAGAATTCGAGCTTGAATGTAAACAGCATATAGACTCATTTCTTAGTACTGGAAGAGAGGTTGTCCTCTAATGGATTCCTAGCCATTGCAGCATTTATGGCAATGAGCAAGCTGACTTGGCTAAGGAGGCTTTGATGCTACATCCACCTTGTCTCCCAACTCCTCTTTGAAATGTCAAGCGAGTTCTGAGAGCCATATCCAACACAAAAGAATTTCTACTCTAAAAGAGTTAGCTGATGGAAAATCTTGGGCTTGTCTACTTGATAACCGGAGATGCGCTCAACTTTCCCTTCTCCCCAGAGTCAAGGGAGTGGCGTGTTTTAGAGTCATCACCGGACATGATTACTTGCAGGCCCATCTTTATAGAATTAAACTAGCTGATTCTCCATTCTGCCCACTCTGCACATGATTGGGGAGCATCTTTTCAGTTGCCCCTTCCCTACTTGACGTTCGCTCTCATGATGACTGGCGTTCACAGGGGTCATAGCAAGGGAAGAAAAAAATATAGGAGTTTTAAAGAAAAAATATAGGAGTTTAAAAGAAAAAAATATAGGAATTAAGTAGAAAATAGATTGTTGAAGCGCATGTACACAAACAAAACTGAGTACCATTATCAGCACAATTCTACAATGTGTGAAGTCATTGGGTGCCAGTAAAATAATCTATATTTAATGCAAAACAATTTATAAACAGAAGTTTAATAATGTATTACATGCTTGCTGAATGGACATATGCCAATATTACAGATGTTAAAAATAAATAAATAAATTATTTTTTAACTTTTTTTGCCAACATATTAATTTGCAGTTCAACTTTTTTGAGGAGTTCTCCCTTTTCAGTAAGCATTTTGTGCCCTGACTGTAGAAGGGCTTGTGCAGAGCATACTTCTGCCATATTATTATTCTGAACTGCTTTTGATAGTCTTGTATTAGCTTCGCCAATTAAAGAATGACTAGAATCCACTGCTTTTTGTAAATGTTTTTTCATCACTTCTAAATTTTTCAATTCATCATCACATTTCCTTTTTGAATTTAAAGCCTTTCTTTCTTCTTCTTCCTTTTTATTTTTTTTCTAAGTATTCTTTATACATCTTGTGGGCTTTTCTAAAATATTTTAACATCTTGGGAGAGACGGGAATTTTTGTTACATCACCGCCTCTGCTTCTGATTTCTGCCTCAACTGTACGAAGACTGTTGTCTTTTCGTTCAAAGAAGCACGAGAAGTTGTCACATAGCGACAATTTACAGAAAAACCACGTTCAACATCAACCTGTCCATGATATATACTCAATACTGCTTTAATAAGTTTAGTGAGGTAAGGATATTTGACATTGCCAAAATTATTTCTCATTTGTAGTTTAGTCGACCAGTAATCATCAATTCATTTAGTGCATCCAGAGGGATTTCTATATTGACTAAATCATCATCTGTTTCCTCATTCATATAAATTTTCCACTCTTCACATACTTTATCGATATCCTCTTTCTTAATTACAGCAGGCATCTGTTCGGCAACTTTTGTCAAGCATCGTAATGAACGCTGTTCATGTTTGACATATGGATATAAAATGTGAATATTTTTCAGGAATACATTGTTTAAAGGAAGGTGTTTTAATAAATAATCACTAACAGCAATAATGAAATTTTTTGCTTCCAAATAAAAATATTTCCTACCTTTTTCTATAAGTTTATGAGCTTCTTTTTTGGCAAGAAAACCAACAGAAATCTTTTCTCCTTGTAGTACATTATCAGAATTTTTCAGGTCAAGAGAAAGCAGTCTGGATATAGATTTCTCTTGCGTTTTCTCAGGCTTTACAACCCTTGTTAAAAGACTTTTTATTAACTTGCAAAGTTCATCATAAAGAATATGAATCAACGGTTCTTCTACTTGCATAATTTTCAAAAAACTTTCGAAGCTTTCGCCTACCGATTTCAGAAAATGTAAACGAGTCAAAGTAGAAGAATCAATAAGAACAGATCTCAAGAATTGATATGAGTGGGATTGCAACTGGCTCTTAATTTTACTTTCTGGTATGAATTTTAAGAAATATATGCTTCCCACTGGTTGATAATCCTAGTAATGACTGGTATTAGTATCAGCCACCTATTACTCACAAATCTCATTATAATTTCTTCCTCAGTCCCAACTTCGATTTGGAAGCCCCGGAAATCTTCTTTGCGAGCTGGATATTTATGTAGAAATTTAAATACAGTATCCAAAAAATCTTCAATGTTCCAGTGATTTGCTGCATGAGTCATTGCATGCTTAAAAGAATTGTGCACAATATGCAAGTTACAAGAACCTACTCTGATAAGAGGCAGACAATCTCTATCTTTAAGTCCTTTGTCAATTTCTTCAAGGCATTTTGGTTAACAGAGCTTAGGGCTAACAATTAGTTAACTGGTAACTTATCAAGTACAAGTGTCAAAAATATTTTGTCTTTCAAAGTATCTGCTGTAGCGTGACCCAGTTCAAAAGTACGCAGGAAATGACTAACAATTTGGTCACGGTCTTCATTCCAAAATCTTGGTGTCTCAATGTGCTTGCAGCATGGTTTTAGGCTTAACTCCAATAATGGACAACTTTTCTAAATCAAAACTTGCTGTTGATTAAGAGAGGAGATGGGGAGGAAAAAAATGGCTCAAAGCTCACAGCATTCAAACATATCCATCAGTGCAGCCATTTAGTGAGTTAAATCAGAAACAATCTTCCACTTTTTAGATGTTTTGTGGAGGTATGAATTTTTTAATTTTTGGATAGCATCTAACAGTATATGTAAAAAAAATATAGGAAATATAGGAATTGGTGTGAAAATATAGGAGAATATCTGCCAAATGGAGAAAATATAGGAAATATAGGAGGACTATGAGGCCTGCGTTCACCCCTTTCTGGAGCCACCTCCTTGTTGTATTGGACTGCAAGACGCCTTATCTGAGAAGATGATGGCGGGCATAATTATTTAAAAAAAAAAATAATAAAAAATAATAAAGCACTCAATAAATTCTATTAATATTCCTTTTCCCTGAATAATCAGTCACTGATATTGAATAGATGGAAATAAAATATGGATTAAATGCCCGTAGAATTAGAGCTTTTTCATAAAGTTTTGATATATCTTCACTTTAATACATATACATATCCCTGGCAGTTAAAAATGTAACTATCATTATGTACACTCTGATAAAAAACTTTTTTTCATACCCCCTCCCTCCCCCCCAAAAAAATCCAGTCTTTATAATTACATTTTACACATATTTAATTACATACAGCATAAGTATACTACAAAATCATCAGTCAAATACACACAGGCTTGTATTCAGTAGAATCTCGACTCAATTATATCCCATTCTTTCACACAAGCCTCATTACAAAGGAAAAACTTTAAAGCAGATATTAACTTAAGAAATAGCAACTTAATCTGATAAAATGAAAAGAATTCAAGATACTAAATTAAACTACTACAAATAATTTAGCAAATATCAAATTGCATAAGCAATTTTATTTTAATATATGATAATGAGTAAAACTTATAAAATTGATAAAATTTTCAAGCATAAAACAATCGAATAAAATGTAAGTCTACCTAAAAAATTAAAAACTACATAAAAAATAAACAAAACAGAAATATACAATGGCAAAAGGCATTTAGGAAATTTTAGACATGATAAAGCATAGATTCAAGTATGTTTTACCACTTCTATACATATTGCTACATAATTTTTTTTTTTAATTTTGCTATCTTTATGCCTCTTTTGGTTTGGTTTAGAGCGCTATGGTCAATTTTTGCTACTCGAGGGCTAATTAGACTGGGACCTATTGCTTAACACTCCGTCGGGCACATCTCAAAACTTACGTCATCGGGCGCAGTGTATCTGTCAGATACATCTCTGTTTTATGTATTTTCTGTTAGTTTGTATTACTTTAAATCTTTTGTTTTTATTCTTTTTAGGTCCAGGCTTTTACACCCGGACCTTTTTTAATTAAAAAAAATTTTTTTTACAATTTTTCTTTTTCACAAAACACCAGGTAATAGAAGTAAACCGATAAAGGCTTTTATTCAATATTATCTGTTAGTCTTGCATCTCTTTCTCTACTACATAGATTAGAAACTGCAGAAATCTTCTTTCTTTAGTGCATTACACAATTATTTCCAATATTTCGTCAGGAAAAAAAAAACAGTTCCAAGAGCCGTATATAGATTTTATATATTTCTCACTTCCGATAACTCCAGGTAATTTTGTGATAATATTCTGTGATCTACCTTTGACATTTTTTCTTCCGATCCATTTTGCCCATTTAGTACTATTGTCTTTTCCTACATAAAAGTCATCATTATTAGCATCATCATTGAATTCTGAGTCATTATAATCACTTTCACTGCAATCAGAATCAACTTCACATGTTTCTAAAATATCTTCGTCATCATCACTTTCATCAAATTCTTCAGCATTTAATTCGTCATTTCCATCACTAAATAGAATACTATGAACTAGCTCAAGGTCTTTTGATTATTCAAATCTAAAAAGCGTTTAGCACTCAACATGGGAAAAGATAAATCAAAAACGTACAGAGAATCTTGATATTTCCATAAAGCTTCAAGAGACAAACGTTATCGGGCGCATGTATCTAACAGATACAAAGCTTCAAACAATCTTCAAAATGGGAAATACTCCTACACGGAACTGGTCGTTACTGCATTCCAAAGAAGCAGGTGGTCAGATGGACAGATACTGATAAGGTCAAGGTCGTAAGAACAAGCTTTAGGGGACAAAAGCAGAGATATTGACAGGCGTGTATCTATCAGATCAACGTGCCCGATGGAGTGTTAAAGCTGATTCTGAATGGCTACAAATATCCATGCCAAGAGTGAGATTTGAACCCACAGACTCTGGTAACGAAAGCCAGCACCCTAGCCATTCGGCCATCGTCTGGACTTATGCTTCTTCTAATAAGCAGTTTATTTTTTATATAATTTATTTTTAAACATTTAAAATGTCTAATACGCTTTTTGAGAACTCTCTTTAAAGAATAATACTTTCAAATTATATTGAATACTTCTTCATTTAAAACAAATAAAGTAAACCTTTTTTAATAGAATGTTTTCATTCACAGTATAGAGATAAATTTTCACATAAAATGCCATAGCTGCCAACCTCCCAAGAAAAAAATAAGGAACACAGCACGCGACGGAATAAAAAAACAAGAGCAACAAGATGTATAATATTTTCTAACACAAGAATAGAACTGTAAAAGTTCACTTTCAGACAAATTCTGATGTTTCGGATCCTATAACTAAAGCTTTATCATCCTTCTGATTTTTAAATACATCAAATTTCACATTAAATACACATTTAGAGCTAGTTATGACAGATATTTTCCTAAATCTTGCCAACAATTCAAAAAAATTCGATAACTCTCTTCTCATCTTGTGAATTTTCGGCTCTTCACTTTGAAACATCACATTATAAGTTTCATAAATGACAATCAGGTTTTTCATAAAAAATGCTAAAACATGATCAAGATTTGAGCTTAATGTACGAAAAATTCTTTCTTCCCGCTGCAATATACGTTTATTATTGGTAGATGATGGTGACTGTGCAACTGATTTTACTTTTTTTGCTGATTTTTGAGAAGTACATGAGGTTGGTTTTAACTGTTTTACAGAGTTGGATGAAGCACTTGACATTAATTTAAATTTTTTTACTGGTATTGGTGAAGCAAATGAGGGTGATTTTACTTTTTTTACTAGCTTAGGTGAAGCACATGATGTTGACTTTCTCTTTCTTTCTAATGTTGTAGAAGCTGCTTGCGGTCCAGGAAGTTTTGATATAGTGTAAGCTGTTAGGAGGGGAAAATATGAACCTCGAAAACGCAATGTAGGGGGGAAAAAGCGATGGTGCTGCCGAAGTAAAAATACGGGACATTTTTGCTTGAAAATGTATTTTCGTAACAAAACTTAAAAAATGGAACAAATACGTTTTTTATGGAACACTTGGTACGTATGAAATGCCATTCCACATCAAGGTTCTGTAGAAAAATTTTACTATAAATAAAACATTTAATGAAACTCTGGGGAAACTCTGACTAAAGATAGATAATTTTTCTTGACTGTAATTAATACATATATACTTATATATTTAATTAAGAATGATATAATAGAAAAATCTCAAATTTTTACAAGAAATCCTTTAAATGCTTTATATGAAAGCAAAATATCAAAGTAAATAATGCATTAAAATATACTTGACTTACAATTACTTACCATGCAATAAATGTCAGGGTCAGCTAAAATTCTTCAAAACAAAAGATCTCTCTAAGTATAATTGCTAATGAAATTTAAATAATGATATTTAAAAACCTTGTGAGTAATCTCGTAAGGTTTTGAAATGTTCAGGTTTTTAATATCTGTAAATATATACCTTAATATTATTGTAATAAATAATCATATTCAAAGGAAACGAAAAAAAAACTAATTTAAGATTTAAAAAATAAATTTATACTAATTAATAAATTTATCTTAAAATACTTAATGAAAGATATATTCAACAAAATAAACTTTTACTTCCTCTTGCACTCAAGAAGCTAAGTTAGCTTTCATAAAATCGTACCCAGAAGAATGGTAGAACCTTTCTTACGCATTTAATAAATTTAAAACAAGAGCACACAACTTTTAAAATCCACATTAAAATATAAGAGATGTACCAGTTTTTAACTAATAAATATTACTTCATCATGTTGTCAAGATTATCACCATGGCAAATTCACATATGCTCAGAGAGAATTACATATAATGTTCTCTCACAGAAGATGAGTTACATTTATTAAATAAAAATAATTTATAAAATATATAATATCCATTAAACAAAATTGTATAGTTCTTATTTCCTATACTGCAGTGCTGGAAAGCTGATTATTGAAAGCAGATAAATGCATCAGCTGCAAGTACAATGAGAATGCAATTATATATAACATTTGAGAATCTCATATCTCTGATCATTGAAAATTGAGTACTGCAAAGATGTGTCCAGCACTAATTATGGAGGTATACTTAAACAAGAGAATAATGTTATTACTATTACTTTTTCACTTGTACTTTCTGTAGAAGTCCGCCCTTAAATAACATACTAGATAATCTTTTCTTTCAATATGTATTGCGTATAGAAAAATTTTCAGCCATATCAATGAAATGATTCATTGGATAATTTCAAACAAAAATTCCTTGATATTACTATTTAAAATTTTGATAAAGGGAATATGAAAGTTAGTGCAGGCAAATTTAATAGCAAAAATGTATACTGTTGGTTAAATCTTACGATATTTACAACAATATGTAATTTGTACATAAATATACATACATATAACCACTCACAGATCTTTATTCATAAATAAATGTATCTCCAAAGAAAAAATAAATTATGAAACTTGATATATGACATATTGATATAATTTGACTGGCTGGAAAGGGGGAATACTGCCTTTCCGTTATATATATATATATATATATATATATATATATATATATATATATATATATATATATATATATATATATATATATATATATAAAACTCAGCTATATAGTAATTTGTATAGTGTTAAATAGTAATTTTAGCGACAGATATTTTCCCACGCGACACTTCTATAGCCTAGTTATACAGTCTGGTATTAAATTCTTGTGCGGAAAAATAAACGTTATGTCATTTAATGACAAAATTAGATATTTTTTTTAAACCGGTTTATATTCATACACAGCATTACAAATGAACAAACCACTAATATATTTATACTACTATAATTTGTTTCACATTTCATTATGACAGAAAGCATTCAGTCTACTGTTTTCGAAAGATCGAAAGCGTCAGTCACAGACCATCGAGTATCTAGCACGGAGAACAAGTGCTTTCAATTCGGAATTTTTTCTTTTAAAATTGATTTTGATACCTATAAGAATTAATTTTTATTGCTTCAACCTAGACAAATTATACAATAGAATGTTAGTCATTCAATAAAGGAGGAAAGTCTAGAATTATTTTTGCATTTTTAAAATTAATTTTGTCCTATTATTATTCGCAGTCATTATCAACTTATTTAATGAATGATCTAACACATTATCATTCAAAAATCTAAAAACTCTACTTTTTTAACAATATGACATTTGTATTTTAAAATTTCATTTAATTTAATAATAATTTTGGCAATGTTGAATTTGTTGTTCTCGATCTCATCCTCAACGTTTGAAGATTGAAGTTTGAAGATTGATTAGTCATTCGTAATTGATGTTAAGAATAAATTGCAAAATTCTGTGCTTAAGTAATGAATTTTATTGCAAATATCAAACATTAAAATAAAGACCTCAAATAATAAAAAATATACATCTACGCTCATGTTCTCTACACGACATATTTTATATCTGGTCTCTCAAGATTCGTTGTTTACATCGTAACATCAGACGCTTTATTTATGTTACAATCACCAATGAAGTGTTGAATTTACATCTTAAAGTTATATGTTAAATTTTTTTATAAGAAAAACGCTTTAAACTATTTTATTATGGCGCATCTACCAACAGGTAGTGCTTTGCGAGCATTGTCACTTGAATTTAAAAGTCTCCAAGATGAACCGGTAGAAGGCTTCCGAGTTAAATTAGTGGATGAAGATGATCTTATGGAATGGGAAGTTGCTCTATTTGGTCCTCCCGATACACTCTATGAAGGTGGATATTTCAAAGTAAGACCATGAAATATATTACTTCAACATAAACATCTTTAAAATGAAAATCTAATGCTTGAAATTCTGACTTTGCTCAAAGAATTATTTTGTTTTACATTAAATGCTATTGGATGTGATATCTGAAAATAATTTTAACTTTTTGTAATCTTAACTTTTGTATTTTCGAAGGGTCTACTATGCAGATCTAAAGAGTCATATTTTATTATTATTATTATTATTATTATTACAGTTGGCATTTTGGTGGAACTTATAGAATATGGTCTCACATTTCCCCCCCCTCTCCCCCAAGTTCTGTTCTTTCAGTGTGTAAGTGCATGAAATCCAGAGCACCATCAGAATATTTGAAAGGTGTTTTATAAACAAACAATCTCCCCCCCTCCAAAAAAAACCCTACATAAATTTCACTTAATATTTAAAGGCTGGAACCAATTTCTGTTGATTTTACTAAGGCTTGATAGTTAGGGTTTAAATCCAAAAAATATGCCTTTTTGTCCCTTCGATGAAACAAATTGATTTACTTTCCATGATGAAATCTGTGCTGTGGTCACTTGGATTTTCGTCATTCATATTATGGTGACCAGTTCTTACTTAAAACATAAATTACTCATGCGTATTTTGTTTGAGCATATTAAAAAATAACAATAACTTTGCATTTATTCATGATTTCTGTTATATCTGAAAATATAATGAGAATACAAGGTATGCTCAGTGAAGAGTACTTAAAAGTTATGGAAAAATAACTGGAATTCATATTTGAAAGTTATTAGTCAAAGTTATACCTTAAATCATATTAAAAATTAGAATCTTGTGCTATTACACTTAGGTTGCTTTTGAAAGTAGTTTTAATTATCCAGAAAAGATTTTGCACATTGTTGCTTGTTTGTAGTTTAGTTAGCAAAACAAAGTGATGCATTTTTTTGTTTTGTTGTTGTTGTTGAATGGGAATTTTGTATTAATCATTTAGTGATTGCAGTGTATAAGTAGCTTGTTCAGATCCTGTTTTACTTTGAACTGAAAACTTTTTATCTGATTTCAGTGTTTAAGAAAACATTAACTATCTAAGTTATTAAATTAATGCTGTGGGTAAAAGTTCATGATTTACTTTCTAATGTTACTTTTCTAATAATTACTTTTTCAAATGTTTTCCACTGATGTAATAATAAAATACAGGCTTATTCAGCAAACAAATCACATAATTTACACTTTTGGAACAGCTTCGATATAGGACCCCATTGGCGATATTTTGTATTGGCGACTTTTTTTGCTGCCTAGGTAAACATCGCATCGTTAATATTGTATGAATTGCATAGAAATTTAATTTTGCAAAATGTAAATTAAAAAATAATACATTATAAATTAAAAAATAATACAATATAAATTAAAAAATAATACAATATAAATAAAAAAATAATACAATAAGGAAAATTGTGTAAACTTTGTAGATTCAGAAATTATAGATAAATCTACACGGAAAGGCATGGTTAAATCAAAATAAAAAGTAAATAAGAAAAAAGCGGTACAACCTGGTTTGCATCTCGCGACTGTGGCAGGGTTGCTGAAATGAATTCTGTCTATACCAAATTACCAATATACAAATTTTACCATACCAAAGCTGTTCCAATGGGGTACAAAGTTGAAAATGGCATATTCCATCGGGTTACGATCTGGAAAATGGTTTATTTCAGTTTAAAACACACACAACTGTGGCAAAGTAGATGAAACAAATTTTGGGATACCAAATGCACCAAATGTAAAATGTAAGAAGTCACCAATACAAAATATTGCCAGTGGGATCCTATATCGAATCGCCCCCCCCTCCCCCCCCCAAGAAAAAATCCTGGGTGTGCCACTGCCATCCCCCCCTCTCCTAAGGAAAATATAGACTTAAAGAATAAGGAAGAAACTAGTTTGACTATTTTTTTTTAGAGAACTTTTTATCTAATTTTTAACCATAATAAGGGAAATGTGTTTAAAGAATCAGTGGAAACACCCTATATTTTGTGTATTTATGTTACTTTGATAAATCATACCCAGGGAAAATATAATCACAGATAAGGAGAGAAACTTGATTGATAATTTGCTAAGGAAAAGGATTTCTCTATAAGGTTCTTTTTTTATTGTAAAGAATTATTTGATAAAATCAGAAAACCTTATTAGTCTGCATTGTCAAGATAGTCTGGGATATTATTGAGCCTCGTAATTTCTTCTTATAATCCAGTGGTTTTATGTTAAAAAGTTTTGAAGTTCTTAATGTAGATTATAGATTGCTGCATTTTATCTGCAGCTTTTTTTACAAGACATATGAGTAAAGTTTTTTGTTTTGAAAACAGGCTTAAAATATTTTTCTATTTAAAATATTTTTTCTTTATTGATAGGAAATGACACTATAATTGTTAGGAAACTGGTATTTCATCACAGATTAAAAGAAACCTTTTGTACCTGGAATGCTTATAGACTGTGGTCTAAACTTTCCCAGCTATGAGCACATTAAATCTGTAGACCAGAAAGTCCTATGAGGTCAGTGGGTGAGAGAAGGTACAAGTCTCTAGATGTCTCCTATGGGAGTGCTGGGGCAAAACTGAAGTGGTACTAGGGGTCAGCTTTGCTTTACCTATATGGTACTCCTATTGAAAGCAACCAATGATTCTGATATTGTATATGAATGTATTCATTGACAACAGCCCTGCATTTGTGAATAATTGTCTAAAGTTGCTGAATTTTGGCAATTTATTATGGGTAACTATTTGGACATGCTTTTGATCAAAGAGTGACCTTACCCAGGAAAATCTCTAAACTAGATGAATTGTGATCGTCATCAAAATGACAGGTTTTGTAGTACCCACGCTATGTCTTGCAACATTGTATGTATATTAAAAGAGGGATTCCTCATGTTAAGATCACCCCTTCCTTCTAATTATTTAGGAATCAACAATAATTGAAATTCCCATATCTGGCATTGATAAAGTTAGAATTTCAGCTATTTATGCTTCCACTTCCTGACCTCCAAGACTACTTTTAGAGGATCTAAAATTTATAACCCAAAACCCAGAAAATTATGTTATTGCAAGTGATTTTAATGTGAATTATCACTCCTGGGGTTATAGAAATTTCTTCTCGAGAAGGTTGCAACTCTATGTGTAGGCTTGATCAAAATTTGGCTTATGTGACCCCTGAGTCCACTTCATAAGGAGGTCAAAGTTCCTATGTTATTGATTTCAGCATTGCCTGTAATATCCCCTTATTCCATTGTTGTAAGCCCCCTGGACTAGAAAATGCTAGACCAGGTCCATGAAGCTCTGTCATGTGAACAAATGGGAGGCAGCAGTATCCTGATCTTCTGCAAGCATGCTGATGAGGATACCTAAACAATCCACAATGTGAGAAGGATTCGCAGGACCAGCAGAACAGGGGCAAGGGGGAAAGACCTTTCTACAGTTCTCGAAGTGCATACTTTTTGTATGGCCACTCTGAAGACGAGCCAGGGCAGACTGTATTGGTCTCAAACCTTTAAAGAGCAAGGCCAGACCAAGGCACTTGGCCGGATACCAGTGATGAGCAGGAGGCTGTCCGTTCTTGTAGTATTGTAAACAATCTTTCCTATGATCACTCCCTAGAGGTTTGATGTAAAGTCCTTCACAACTGATAGTATATGGTGTCTCATTACCCATTTGGACAATTGTAAAAACTACCTATTCCAAGATTATTTTTTTTTTAAACATAAACATTAACTTTAAAGAGGATATTCCTCCTACTTGCTTTTGCTAAAGCATTGAATCCCTGTATTTTCCATCAGTGCTACAAGCTTATGACCCCTATCTGAGATCTGATCAGAGAGAGAAATTGTATTAGAAAGAACTTGTAGTTGTCCCACAACCCTGATCTCAAAATAGAATTAATCTGTCTCTAATCCCTTATTAGGTGCAAGACCAGAGACTATATTAGTATACATTGAAACTCTTATGCTTCAGCTTTATCTGCATATGTTAACTCCATTTAGAGGGCATCCTCTCATGTTCTGTAATTAAAGGACATACATTTCCTCTATGAATGACCTTTACTCAGTAGCCTACTCTAGCATAATTAAAGTGAAGGTTCTGGTGGATAGCTTCCCAGCCAGTTTATCCTTATTCAGTATGTAATAGTCCCTCAAAGTTTCTCGACCACAGTTAAGCATGTTAATGAGCAACTCTAAGTAATTTCTAATAATTCTCTAAATCCTACTTCTTCATCAGAACTATTAGTTTACTCCTCCGAACTCAAAAAAGGTAAAGCTTCCAGCTTTGATCACATCAATATTAACATGTTAAAATTTCTCCCTCCTAACTACCCAATTTACCTAGCATGCATTTTTAACAGTCTTTGTAAATTAAACTAATTCTCAGGCTGAAGGAAATCCTTATTTTCAGTCCCTATTTTCAATCCTGGATTTGAATCTTCTAATCCAATTTAACTACCAGCCTGCCTATGTCTGAGGTCTATGAATATATGCTCATCAGCTGCTTGGAGGAGCTCTGTGAGGTACATAACATTTGACTGGAATAAATGTTTTTTTGCTGTAAACACTCCACTCAGCATCAGCTGTGAATAACCATAGAATTCATCCTTGGTGCTCAAGCCAAAAGCCACCACACTCTTGTAGTATTCATGAACATTAGTAATAGTCCAGTCAACGAATGATTCTAGGTGGAAAGTCATAGGGCGGAAGAACTGACCTCAGAAATTTGTTTCGACTAGTTAGGAGGTAAACATACTAAAAGTCCCCGGTCCTTGGCGGGGGGAGGGGGGCCTAAGAAGGTCCCATTTTTTTGGTTTTTCACTTATAACTCGAAAATGATTGACCCTACAAAAAAAGTCTTATACAAGAAATAAAACTGACAAAATTTCCTACAAAAAACTTGGCTAAAGTTGATTCGTATCTTCAATAGTTTCTGAGAAATGAGCCGGAGAAAATCACAAATTTCTGAAAAAATGAATTTTGCTCTCCTTTTTTCGATAAACTTCGTCTCTGGAATTCTTTACCGTCGATCTGAGGGACAAACCTTAGGAATGAAGTTGTACAGCATTAAATTTTCTTCAAAATTAATATATTTAATGTTTTACCTTCATCTGTTAAAAAATTAGAGCAATTTTGTGATTTCTTACAAATTTCGAAAAATAAGCCTCAAATCTGTAGTTTGTACTTTTTGTCATTTAAACTGTTAAACCATTTGTTTAAACGCTGTGTAAAGTGCAATACCTTCGTAACACCTGAGGAAGAAAGTTTTAGTGCAATAAAAACAAGTACATAATTACATTAAATTAATATAATGTAAATTTTAGATAATTTAAAAAAATTTAGGTTACAGTACACAAAAAATTAGTAATGTAAATTTGGTGAAGCAACTTTAATCGCAACAATTTTAAGAAAGAAAATTATGTTGAAAATGTAATTAAATTACTTTGCGTTGTTTTGGACAAGAGGGTCCAGGGATTTCCTCAGGTGGTGGGTCGTCTTTTACAGCGAATGGCTCCTCCACAACTTCCTCCATTTCTGTAGTGAAGAGAAGGGTTTCAGTTTCTTCCTCGTCCCCAAATTCGCAATCCAAAACAGGGATACTGTTAGTACAATGCCCATGACAGTTATGGCAAACAGTAGAGCAGTTCATCGATGCTCTCCTGCACTCACATTTGCTACTGGTACAACCTTTAGTGCACCGGCAAAATATCATATTCAGGATATCATTTTGTGCGGGTGGGTCCTTCGTTTGTATTGGATAGAGATGATTCCCTTTCCGTTCCTACCCCCACTCTTCAGGAGGAAGCTCTTTTCCTAACCACAGTTGGACCTGGTGGTAACATCGATAAAAATGCTATCACCAGGTAACATTTGTATGGTAACATGGTATACATGGTCTTTTGGTAACATGGTTTTTTGATTTCTCAATCGCAGTACTCACAATCAAGGAGTCAGCATCACTTGGTGCTTCTTGCGTGTTAATTCCATCAGTCTCAAGTTGATATCTAAGCATGGAGATCAGTCTCATTTTGTTGTTCTTGTTGGAGAGAAACTTGTCTTGTTTGGTGTTAATTATTATACCCAAACTGAAAACAATATCAGTGGAAATGTTTACACGATACCGGCTTTATTGTTCTGCTGTCTTCGTACTGTTGGTTGAGTTGGAGTATCCATCAAAGACAACTGTACAGCTCTTTCCAAGGTAGTGGCTCTTAATAAATTTCACGTAAGATTGACAAATTGTAAAAACTGTTGCTGATCTTGGCCAAATCCACTTTCTTCGTTTTTTATAATGTCACTTCCTCCAAGAATGTTTTCAGGATCTCGGGAGCAGAACTTTCATCCTTATGGAAATCATCACTGGGTGGATAGGTGTTGGGATCGTACACACAAGTCTGGATATCCTGCCTTATAATTTTTGCTACTTTTTTTACAATCTTCATTTGCTCATCACTTGAATTTTTCTCATGTTTCTCGTATCAAGAATCAAACAAAAGTTTATCCCCCAGTGTCCCTAAAACAAACTATTTTAATTTAGTATCGATTTACTCCTACTGAGAATATGATACTGTCTCCAAATTTATTCAACTGTCTTGCTGTGATAGTCTTGTCATTTGGAGGTTTCTCTGTTACTGCAGCTCGTAATTCATCAAAAGAAAACTGGCAGTCACTATTATTTTCCATGAAAGCTAAAATTTTCATTCATGGCTTTAGTAACATAGTCATAAGTTTCTGATTTATCTTGTGGAGGAAAATACGATGGTCTAAAAAAATCTTTGCGACAACTTTCATGGTATAATGCTTCCTCAGCAACTAAATCAATGATTGAGGAAATACGAGAAACTACATCTTTACCCCATTCATCATTTCTGTCTAAACCAACATCCATACACTTGATTTTGAAGGTATCTATTTCTCGAACATTGTACACTACCTTCCGTTTCTTTAAGCACTTTTCCCCTTCATTTTTTTACAGATACCTTACAGAACAAGCATTGAGTCTTAAAGTCAAATGTAGGTTTTGTTGACTGCAAACTTACTTTTTCTTGAGGTTCTGATGAAATTGATGAAGCTTTCTTCTTATCAGCCGTGATGGTGCTGGCACCTCTTCCTGCATGAGGTGTGAACTTTGAGGGAATTCACACCAAGTAGCTGAGAACTCTTACTATCATTTCTTTCTCTGCTGGCTTGTATCAGTGAAGATATACCCTTTTCAGCCAATATGGACACATTACCATTCGATTCATCCATGTTATCCATCACAAATCAACAGTTCTCAGTCATGGCGAATGACGATGCACGACAACAAATAAAATTTAAATATTTTAAACTGACTTGACACGACGTTGGAAACTGAATGACAGTAGATTCCTGAACTGAATGAGATAAGATTCCTGGTAACTGATCTTATGTATTATTCCTACCCTCATGTGAAATACTAAGAACCTCTCCCGATTTTCTTGGAAGTTATTGTTTTTGAAAGCTGAAATAGGTCGTTTCGACCACGACGGGACTGCTGAGTCAGCAGGTATTTGCACCTGGTGGCATACCCTGTGCTTGTGAACCCCCACAATAGCTCTATTATCCCCCAAAGAAGAACGATGTATATATTGCACAACAAAATAAAATAGGAAAATGAAGCAAACGTGTTGAAAATGTTGCTCATATATATGCAAAGAGCATAATTCAGTAGGTATGTTTTAATAAAAGAACATAATCTGCGTGTAATATAAAGCGCACATGTTCATGTTAGGTACAATTTGCATTAATCCCTCTCCCCCTCCTTCGAATCACCTTAAGAATAGAAGTACAAAACATAATTGCGAGAGGTTTCCTGTCCACATATAAAGAATTTTTCTGGATGGCATAACCATTTAAATGGCAAAAAGTACAAACTACAACTTTGAGGCTTATTTTTCGAAATTTGTAAGAAATCACAAAATTGCTCTAATTTTTAAACAGATGAAGGTAAAACATTAAATAATATATTCGTTTTGAAGGAAATTTAATGCTGTACAAGTTCATTCCCAAGGTTTGTCTCCCAAATCGACGGTAAAAAATTCCAGAGGCGAAGTTTATCGAAAAAAGGGGAGCAAAATTCATTTTTTCATAAATTAGTGATTTTCTCCGGCTCATTTCTCAGAAACTATTGAAGATACAAATAAAATTTAGGTATGTTTTTATAGGAAATTTTATCAGCTTTATTTTTTGTACAAGACTTTTTTTTGTAGGATCTATCGTTTTCGAGTTATAAGTGAAAAACCAAAAAAACAGGACCTTCTTAGGCCCCCCTCCCCCCCTAGGACCGGGGACTTTTAGTATGTTTCCCTCCTAACTAGTCCAAACAAAGTTCTGAGGTCAGCTTTTCCGCCTTATGACTTTCCATATAGACCCCCTCTTTTGAGCATTCATTGACTGGACTATAAGGCATTTGATAAGATTTTGCCTGAAGGGCTCATCAATAAATTACTAAAACTTAACTTTCCTAAGCAATTAATTCATATCCTTCATGATTATGCTGTGTAGATAAATTAACTTTTAATCTATACTTATATATAAAGAGAGAGCGATTTTGTACGTGGAGGGTAATCTTCAGAACCACTGTACCTATTTGAAAAATTCTTTCACTGTTTGAAAGGTACATTATTCCAGATGGACACAGGCTATATATTATGTATATCTAATCATTAGAAATAAAGTTAGGGGCTTAATCCTAACAATCTCCATTGTTACCGCTACTGTCCTCTACCGCTTTTTGTGCCGAAGTCTTCAACGATCCTTAGCGTGGTGCTATCTATACTTATATATAAAGAGAGAGATCGATTTTGTACGTGGAGGGTAATCTTCAGAACCACTGTACCTATTTGAAAAATTCTTTCACTGTTTGAAAGGTACATTAGTCCAGATGGACATAGGCTATATATTATGTATATATAATCAGTAGAAATAAAGTTAGGGGCTTAATCCTAACAATCTCCATTGTTTCCGCTACTGTCTTCTACCACTTTTTGTTCCGAAGATTTCAACGATCCTTATCGTGGTGTTATCACGGTGGGTTTCTGTTCTGAAGCTAGCGGTTCTAACCTAGCCGTTCTCCGGCACGCCTTTTTCTTTTAAAAAATTTATTTTAATTATTAACTAACATAAAATTAATTTAAGGTATTATTTAGGTTATTATTAAGGTAAAAATAGATTTACAATTTATTGGCTATCAACTGGAAATTTATTGGTATAATATTTTGTTCAACCCGGACAAAGTTGGGACGGGCCGCTAGTTTAATATAGTTATAGTAAGTAATCATAGCAACTGATTATAATTTCAGTTTTAAATTAATCATCTTAAATATAAGAGCTTTGTATTACATATTTTTTAAATATCTGCTCTAATTAATTTAACTGGTTATGATCTGATTTTTAATTGCCTAAATAATGTTAACAGGATTTTGGGAAAGTGGGCAATTTTCCTGACTCTCTAATACATTACAAGGGTGCATTGATATTTGGTCATGACAAGTTTTGATTTTTTAAAATAAGTATTGTTTGGAATATTATGTAACATGGCTGGTAAATTTTGTTTGCAGGTTAATATAAATTTAAATATTAAAGTTTTTAGAGTGTTTTTTTTTATTTTTCTTAAAAGTTAGTCCTTTTAGTGTTAATTCCTTTTTGCTATATCCTATTCTACTGGTAATTCAATATACTCTGTTTTGCCATTTTGTTCACTTTTTCCCGACTTTCACAGGAAATGGGGAGAAGCAAAGGAATTCTTTAATGATTTTGCAGATGGTCAGCAAATTGACTTTGGAATATTGATAATCCATATGTGGATGGAGACAAAACATGTAGATTGCTGTTTTGTTAAAATGGAAATATTAAGCAAGAAACCATAATCTAAAAAAAATACCAGCAGTCATCCACATGAATACCCTTTTATGCTACTGCTAAAATTTGAAGAGTTTTCTATCCTAAATTAATGGCACACCAGCACTCTTCTTTGTGCATGTTTTGAGGGGCAGAAGAGAGGTGAAAAGACGGAGTTCAAGAGCGAAGAGTTTTTAGTCATTTGTATGGAAGCCGGGTTGAAAAGTGGTCGACACGACTTCCGATGTAGCCGGCTCGATGGAAGACATACCCTCACTGAATATGATGGGAGATGAGCTTGACTGACCCAAGATCCAGGAGATGCCTAGAATGGGATCCGAGAACACTGAGATGAAATTTTTTTTTTTTAGGGCATGCCCAATCCTAATCCTTCCCCTTTCTTTCTTTATTTGCTGCAGCAGTATGATTTTCTTTTGTTTTTATATTCCCTCTTTTGTTTTCTTGTTTTGTTTCATTCTCCCTGTTTTTACTCAAGGGTGCATCGTATGGAGATGTGGCACATTTACCAATCTTATGAGACTTCTAGATTATAGAATGGTCTTTTGGTGCTTGAAATTTACTGTGTTT
This sequence comes from Dolomedes plantarius, assembly GCA_907164885.2. Lineage (NCBI taxonomy): Eukaryota > Metazoa > Arthropoda > Arachnida > Araneae > Dolomedidae > Dolomedes > Dolomedes plantarius. Next base: position 148,564,691 of record OU015492.1, read on the forward strand.
CATCCACTCATTCTCTCTTTCTTGCCATAACGTCTTTGTTCCTATTGTTCGGATGCTCAAGTTCTTCACATTGTGTTTAGCTCAATCAATATGTTTGTGTCCCCTTCCCCTAAGGAGCAAGCAACCAATGTTTTAGCTGTATTACCATTTATCTCATTTAAGCTTAGGTCATTGTCAAATTCCCTGTGAGCACTCTTTCCATCTCAAGCAGTCTGCCTAAACAATGTCTTTAACTTGATGTTAAGCCAATCTGCCATTCTAATATCATTAGCAAAGTGCTCACATATTTAGGTTATAACACTATCTGGTTGGAGGTAAGTGAGGGTCTTTGACCCCTTGTTATAGGACTCTGAAAATCATTTGACTTTAGGTTTTCATCTGACCTTACTCCAACTGCTATCTGTTAATTAGCTGTGAAATACCTGTAAACTTAGTGAACTGTAATCAGATGTCACAAGTTATAGTTACTTGATAGTGGTACATTTGAAGATTTTGTTTTGTATATTCATAACTTCAGATGCCATCTCTGGTAATGTTCGAAGAAAAAGAAAAAATCAAAGTGCTGTATTAAAGATAAGGAAGAAAGCATTCTAGTTCACTTCTTTCTATTTGTGAACTTATTAACCTTGAGTATAAATTTAACTGTTGACTGAGAGCTTACTACTTTCATGTTTTTAAAACAAATTTTGTGAGCTATCAAACTGGAAGTATACTGACTGACAAAAACCAAAATCTTTTCAGTTCTCCTAAAATGCTTATGAATATTCTAGAAAAATATATTTTCTTTGTATATAGTATGAAATTAAAATTTTCAATGAGTTATATTTTTCTTAAATGAATTGATTATGTTGAATAATTAGTTGTTTATATTCTAAGTGTAGAACTTAATGTGAGCATGCTTTTGTGTATCTATACATATATCTATGTAAGTGTGTTTATATCAATATACGAGGGATGGAACTTCAATAGTGGCAACACTGTTATAGAGCCCCCATGCAGAACCCATTAAAGCAGCTTATATCAGACATATGTCACTTACATGCCTTACCTCAGAGCGAATGCGCTCTCTCCACAAACATCACATGCCTGCACAGTGACAGAATGAACACAGCCATGTTTTAGTTACCGGTCTATTGTATGAAATAATTTGTTGCATCTCTATTGTATGAATTAATTTGTTGCATCGTACTGATGGAAGGAAAATGCTTGTGCACACATTTGGCTGATGTGTTCACTCTATGGGGCTGGGAAGTGCTCTACCATTCCCCATATTCCTCGGACTTAAGTCTCTGTGACTTGGATCTCATCCCCAAGATGAAGGAACCACTCCTTGGATTCCACCAAAGATTCTGCAGACTGTAGACCACTCCATTCAAAGGATCAACAGATCAGGTGCTGCCATCGGCATCCTGCAGCTTCCAGGACGTTAGCAATGAGTGCTAAACAATGCTGGTTACTACTTTGAAGGGCTATAAAAGTTTCACCCCTGTATCTCTTCTGTATACTTTGTATATACCTAGTTGCCACTATTAAAGTTCCATCCCATGTATTATCTTTTTTTTCGTATATTTAAATTATTTTGTGATTAGATTAGAAAAAAAAATCAAAGATATGAAATGTATTTCTGAATATTCATAGGCACATGTGAAGTTTCCTGCAGATTATCCCTACTCCCCACCTTCTATTCGTTTCCTGACCAAAGTGTGGCATCCAAATGTATATGAGGTGTGTCTAGTTTTTACAGTTTTATCTGTCTCTTTTGAACTAGATCTTTTATCTTATATCTGTTATCTTGCTTGTTATTTATTCATGTGTGATAGATCAATTTAATATAATTTTCAGCATATTTGAAGTTTTTCAATCATTTAAGAACTTTTTATGATTTTTTAAATGAATTAACTGGTCACTGAAAGGTCCAGGAAGCTATCCGTACACTTGGGATGTAACAATCCTATATTTTTTTATAAACTCTTTATAATTATTTTAACTGATCAAGCCAAATAAAACGGGGAAAGTGAAGGTTAATCTTTCTGAGCACAGAATTAAACTTAAAATATATTAGAATCTTTTCCACAAGTCCCATCACCTTTTGACAGCCTTCTTGCCTAAGGCTTGTATGTTCTATAGGTGTGTATTAAAAACACTTCAGAAGTATATAGACTAATTTTTTTCATCTGTTAGAATTATAAAAGAATTTTGTTTAGACAGAATTTCATATCTTTCCAAGTTCAGTCATTACATCGAATATAAATTGCTAAAATTGTTGTCTTACAATTTCAATTGTAAAATCTAGATATATTTTTTAAATTTTAGTGTGTAGACTCACATGGTATGGTTGTTACAGTCCCAAGTTACCCATAATTGGACCTGGGTTCAAATCCTAGCCAAGGTATGGGTGTTCTGTGCTACCCTCTTATATAAGATAATATTATCAGAACTCAAAAGAGCAATATTGGTCCACCAACTGTGTGTTACCATAATAAAATTACCAGCAAAACTTGTGGTATATACCTGAATATCTTCAGGATAAGTGCCTGTTGAATTTGAAAAGAAAATAAAGCTGCTTTATGATTGTTTTATAAATCCATACACTAAAATTATGAGATGAATTTTTTCTGTTTCCTAATTTACATGTATTCAGAACTGACTCATAATATGATCTGGCAAAAAATAATTTCCTGCAAGATTGACATCAACTGTTCTCAAACCATTATTTTTTTTAAAGCCTTTTTTTTTATCAATCAAGATGTTCTGCATGAATGATATTAATTTCTGTTGGGTGCTCAAAGACAAGAAACAGGTCATATCGGAAGACTGAGTAGGGCCACAGTCTAGATTATACATATTTTTACTATGCATATCAAATACATCAAAGGCTGCTAGTTGTGCTGGAGGTGTGTATATTTGCTTATACCAAATTGTCTATGTATTTCATTAGCAAAATAAAGTGAAAAAACATATTTGAAGCTTTTTGAAATGACACTAAACAAATTAGCTGAGTTCTCTGCCTAACTTTAGGTTTTATTAAAGGTATTTATTTCATAATTTTATTTTGTCTATGGAATTCTTAATTACTACTAGTCAAAGGAAAGAGCTCAGTAAATTACCTAATAATATTTGCTTTCATTTCCATACTCTAGATTGAAAATTTCTGAAATCTTTGTTATTATTATCTAAATAAAATGGTACTGATGGAGTGTAATTAAATAAAAAAATTATAAATTCGATGAGAGCTTATGTTGCAAGTGGTAGTTCACATTAAAGTATTTGAATATAGGGTGAAGTAGGGTAAGTGAGAGTGCAAAATCATATAGTTCCACTTTGAATCTAAGTAAGTTTTTAACAAGTTGTTGTATTTGTATGGAAATGTGCATACATACTTTTGGTTATTTTCTACATTTATAGTTTTATTTTTTTAAAAATCTATTCACAACTTTTTTTGCCGTAAATATTTCCAAGTTTTTGTGTTTTGTGTTCTCACTTGCCCCTGCACTTGTGGCAAGTGAGAACATGGATCCCAATAAATCATAGTTGCTTATAGCAAAATAAGTGGGGCAAGGGAAAGAATAGATATTTCATGCTGAACAAAAGGCTATTTATTTTTATTTTTTGCATTCTTTCGTTGTAGAGGTATTTGTTCTTCAAGTTAGCAGTATGAGCAACGTCCGAATATTAACAAAATACTTATATTTGTATATATTTGTTTTAGAGTAACAAATGTATGTTAAAAGTTCAAAACAAAAAATTCTTCTTTTTCTCTAGCCTATTAGTTCAATTTATTATTTATTTACGTCTTCTATCCTACTTGAATTTTCCTTTTCTTTAGTTAACTGAATATTGTAACAAATGAAAACTTCTATTAAAAGTTCAAGTACAAAAAAAAAATTTTTTTCACTAGCTTACTTCTTTAATTTGCTGTTTATTTACATGTTCTACACTACTTTAAGTTTTTTCCTTTGCCTAGGCCCTACTGAATATTATAGGACCAAAAAGACACGAAAAATTAGTTCATCATGCCTTTCAGGCCTCAGCTCTTCCAGGAACACTAATAAGTCATCATCTGGTACATTCAAGCAATCATCGAGAACAGACCACACAAAACTAGCCGATTTTCTTTCATTTTTGTTTCTTTTTCTGGTAAATCTCACTTCTCACTTGCCCCAACCTTTGTGTTCTCACTTTCCCCGACATAACATTTTTATAGGACAAGTGAAAACCCTGCAGTACAGAAGTAATATTGGAAAAAGAAAAAAATGGTTTTTATAAATTTTATCTGTATTCTTCATTTCTTAATGAATAAGTGGGTATTTTCAAAATAACTCTACGTCTTATGGTTAATTAGTTATGATTTTTTATTTTCTTTTTGCTAGTACTCGAACTTGGGTACCTTAGTTAAAATGCAAAGGTTTGGTAGGTATAAAAATTTTCCATTTTACAATTTTTTTTTCCATAAATAAAGATTAAACTCAACAGTAGAGCAAGAATTTTCCTACTAAGTACAATTGAAATTTTTTAAAAAAGTTAATACTTTTTAGGGTTTTAAGCCTGCATTCTCACCTACCCTGTGTTCTCACTTACCCCACTTCATCCTAATTAATTTAATGATTTGTACAAACTTTAAATAAATATACATTAAAGAATATAAGAATATTGCTCTTTTCAGTTGTTTTCCAATTTTATTTCAATGTGTATGCATTAAAAATAAATCTCTACCAGTAGCTCTGTTTTCGAAGCTACCTATCCTTACTTGTTTTATGGTGTCTAATACATACAATCATGTGAAAATCCTGTTTGAAATAACTATCCTATAACATAATATCTAATTCAAATTTATGATTGTGGAATTAAATTTAATATGCATAATTATTAGCAGAATCTATTTTTATTTATAAGTAATAAGAGGCCACAGCTAGCTTAGAGTTTTGAAAGAAGTTATTCTGGTGGAAGCTGTTTCATCATTAATATTTTATCAACAAATTTTCTGCTTATAATTTTCTATTTCAAAGACTAATTAATGTAAATATTATTTCTTTCTCTCAGAATGGAGATTTGTGTATATCAATACTTCATCCACCAGTTGATGATCCCCAGAGTGGAGAATTGCCCTGTGAACGCTGGAATCCCACACAAAATGTTAGGTATGTTTATTAAATTTCTGCAGTTATTTCCTTATGCTATATGAAATTAAATATTGTATTAAGTTTTTGCTCATATAATCATATAAAGTTTATTTCTATATGAGTAGAGGCATTTAGTGACAAACTGTATTCTGTTTAACCCTTTCGCGGTGGGGTGCCTCTGCTTAAGACGCTCGCTGGGGACAGAGCGGAAGCGAAAGGAATCGTCCCACAAGACGGGGGTTTTGCGTCGCTATGCCTAACTTTAAGAAAAAAATCACAAAAAAAAGTTTAAGTCTTAACGTCGTAATTTGTGGTACCGTTTTAGATTTTTAGTTAAGCTGTCATAAACATTAAAATTAGCCTTTAATAATCTTTTTTCTTTAATTTACACTAAAAAATATAAAAAAAATTCGCTTACCTTAAGAAATAATTTTCGAAAGTGCTATTCAAATTATTCCAAAGTTTTAATTGACAAAATACATTAATAAAGTTAAAAAATAATAAAAAAACAACTCAGACTATTTACAATAAGAAGTAACAATATTTAAAAGGAAGCCTGAGTGTGGTAAATCTCGAAGCACGGAGAAACGCAAAGTCCTACATTGCATGATCTACTAACATAAAATGTTTGTTGCTTTTTCCTTTGTTTTAGCACGGTTTGTGAACAAACTATGCACCTTCAGTATTATCATTGCAATAAAACACTTTTATATCCGCAATACTTAAATTTGAATATTTGGCTGATTTAGAAGTTGATGGAGCACTTCTTTGAGCGTTTTGAGCAAAACTGTTTGTTTCTTCAACCATCAAATTTAGTAGATCATCATCAAAGAAAATAGTAAAGAAATCAATTTCTTTTTCAGTATTTACTACAGAATTTGTCCCGGTGTTCCAATAAATGTATGGGGATGCAATTCCTCCAGCACTTGAGTCCAAGATAAAGTATCTTGAGTCGAACTTCTATTCGAAGTGGAAGGCAGGCACTCAGTGAGCTCAGTCTCTGACAAAATATCCATATCGAAATCACTAGAAATATCATTTTCTAACTCTTTAGACAATGAATCATCACTCTCATCTATGTCACTAATTGGCTCATTTATCATGCAAGTATTTTCTTCCTCTGATAAATAACGTTTTCTCGCCATAACTGGAGTCAAGGCTTTCCGAAAAAAGAAGAGAAGTACGCGAAATATAACCAAAAGCAAAGCAAAATGTAACAGAACTGACGATAACAACCCAAAAGACCCCATATAGTAGCAAAATAAAAAGTATTCAGAGAGACAGCAGAAGCACAAATGTTTATATCACGTGGAAAGTTAAAGAGCCGAACTCTGTTTGTTTACATTATGCTTCGCCCCCCACCCACCCCTCAACAGCCGATGTGTAAAATTCCAAATTCAAGCAGAATGTGAACAAACTGAAGGTCAGAATACTAAAGCTATGTTCAGTTCAAAAGTAATGGACACCGGGTGCCATCTAGGGGTCTTAAAAAATTGTTCCAACTTAAAATGCACAGATGCATTACTCGTCCACTGGGTTCATTCTTCAGCAATGCATGGGTGGGATGCCCAGCTGTGAGCGACATTCGTAGGGAATGCATGTATAAGATGCCCATCCTGAAAGGGTTAATAGTAATGTTGTGTCATTCCATGATCACTATTCAGTGAATCCAGATCTGTTTTGTGAATCATTTGAACAATGAGGTTTTAGAGGTTATCTGATTCATCAATTCATCTAATATGAAAGATTTAAATATAGAGGAAGATTTTTTTCAAAGTAGAAAGATGGTAGATTGAAATGAATCTTTGCTCATATTGAAAGAAATTTCATTTAGAAATTCTGTCATCAAAATAGATTTGGGTTTAGTGTAGAATTGACTGATTTTAATTAGTTGATAATAAAAAAAAAAAAAAAAAAAAGAATCATTTGAATAAAATCACAATATGTCAAAATATCCTAAACTGAAAATCAAAATTCTTATTATTCACATATTATTTTAGTGTAACATAATTTTGATTTTGTACAAATTAAAAAAAAAAAGTTACGTAACTTATTAATTCATGATATAAAATGTTGTATTGTTAACAATAGTAATGTGAAATTGCAAGCTGAGTTCATTCTTGGATTAGTAAAGGCCAGGGGTGCTGTGATCTGAAAAAAATATATCTGGATCAATAAAGGCACCTTCATTTAAATTTAGGGCACATAATCACATGTAAATTGTGAATCACCATGAATTGTGTTTTATTATGTTTTGACTGAGACTGCTTTTGTATGTCTTCCCAGTTGTTAAGCTCTGATCTTCTGCAAAATTGTGTCACTTTTTGAAACATCCTGTTTATCATACATAAGGATCATATGAAAGAAAATGCACAGATTATTATGTAATGATAGTTGAAATTACACAAAGAATCTATGTTATAAACTTAGTTATTTGAACATATACCAGAGTACATTTTCAAACAGTCTATACTAACAAAAAATTTAATGACTTTTGAAACAAATAAGCACTTGATTAAAGTATCATAATTATGAGTAAAAGTCAAACTTTTTGTTATCTGTGTAAGTGGAAAATCTTACTTGCATTCTCCTGTAATTTTTCAAGTGGTTACTATGAACATGGCAGGCAAGATCTTTCCCTTTTTTACCCTCCTCTCTCTTCCAAATATATTACAGTGCTTATGATCAACTATTTGAAATTAATGATTAACTTCTGGTTCTTATGAACATTTGAAATTTGACATTTAGTTTAATCAGTGGAATGAAGAAATAATTTTTTATAAAGTGCAGCATAAAACTGTAGAAGAAATGTATAACAGTGTATTTCTTTGGTTTTATATTATAGCATTTATTCTTTAATTAAATAAAAAATTTTTTTTTAAAAATGCATGTGTATAGAGTAACAATAATTACTGCTTTTTATATATATATATATACTTTAAATGTATAACTGTCATTCCATGTCCTTTTGCTGTTATATGTATGTTTTTATCACTATCATTTGATTTTTTGTACTTTTTATGTTTTAGTACAATTCTCATGCTCAATTTTTTTTCTCACCTTTTGTTTTGATTATTTTCATGTACAGTTTAGATGTATTGAAAGCATATTTATCTATATATTATTTATTTGTGGCAGGAATAATTCTTTATATCTTATCTCTTTATATAGGACAATATTACTAAGTGTCATATCATTATTAAATGAGCCAAACACCTTTTCTCCTGCCAATGTTGATGCTTCAGTAATGTATCGACGTTGGAAAGAATCCAAGGGCAAAGATAAAGAATATGAAAATATAATTAGGTATTTATTTTTTTATTTGTGTAGGTCATATAAATACTTGTATGTAATAGAAGAAGTTTTCTCTTAATATCTGTGTAGGCCAGTTTTATAATGTTCATGCCATTCTGATATTTAAATTTAACATATAAAATTATGGTAGTTTTTACTGAGTTATGTCCAACATTGTCTTTATTTACTTTCATCTCTAAATTTAATGTTTCTTGAATGTATTATAAGAATTATAATAAAGTATACTTGCTGTTTTTAGTATATTTAAAATAACATATACATTAGAGCTCTTGTCCTATTGCAAAATGAATATTTTAACATTTAGAATATTAACACCTCAAGCTATTACAGTATTTTCTGAGTACTAAATTAAAACTTAAATTTACAAAATATTACCATTTTTTAAACAGAGAAAAGCATTTTTTTACAACACCTGAAATCTTATGTTAATAAAATTAGCTTCCATAAGATACTTTGTGATGGATTTTAAGTTTTTTTCTGTGCCAGCCGATCAGTTTTAATAGGAGCCCCAAATGAACAATTGCAAAACATTGGTACATCCTCTCCTTACGTAGTGATCTATTGCAATAACCCAAATCTTTAATTACCATTGAGAAATTAAATATGTGTCACAAAGTTGCCCCGCTGAGAGGGGCTACTTTGTGACATCTGTGTTTTAGCCTTGAAATGCAAGAAGAAAAATTTCTTGATACAAAGTTAGGCAGTAAAACATTTATTAAAAGCATGATACACAATTATATATACCTATTACAAATATTGGATAGCTTTATCTATATCTTTGACACCAAAGAGCCCTCGGGTGCCCACTGGCCTCCAGGATCGATGCAATATAGAACCTTGTTCCATGAGTATAAAATTTCATCTGGTCGGGCCAGCAGTTTTCAGTATATTTTCGATTGCTCTATAATGCTCACCCTGTATCCTTCGTCTTTAACATCAGTCACTTTTCTGGGGAAAATCTGGTTCTTGAAGTTTACCACTACAAAATCACCTGCTTTGAAAGCATCGGTAGTAATGGCACCATTTAGTTCAAAGACATTGCTGATATTGTTTGGGATCACCGAAAATGGAGCACTGTCAGTGTCTGACTCATTTGATTCCTCTTTGAACAGTTCCATGCTATTGTCAGATTCTGGAAGAGAAAAAGCCTCACTGCTGTCTTTTGTCTCTTCATCTTTTCAGCTTTTCTCTGTCTTTTTCTTCTGGTTGATTTTGTCACCTCTTTACTCATGCTTTCTTCTTAGACATCAACAAAACAGATACTTTTTCCCGGTGGGGCATTTAACTTTGTGCGTCTCTTAGTGGTCTGGCTTTTTGTCACCTATTCTGTCCTTGATTTCAGACTTTCTTGAAGGACTGCTTTCGGAACAGTTGCAATACTTAGTTCTTATCTAGAGGAAAAATTCCTGTCTTCCAAAATTCCGACTTCAGAAAATTTTTGATATCTGGCTCCAGGGCAGCCATCAGTTCTTTTAGAAGATGTGGAAATTTGTCCTTCGACACATTCGTGCATCTGCTCCTTCAGCTAGTTTTTTTCCAGATCATCAATACTTCTTTCACCCCAGTGGTATTTTAGAAGACGGAAAAATGCAACATCGAACATCTGGAGAAGGTGGGTCAACTTTGTGGGTTATTTTGTGACAGTGTCAATGTGTCACAAAATAACCCTGTCACCTTTCGATATGTATGTTATGTTCTCATATCTCTTGGAAATATCACTACACAAAAGTTATATTGTTACATAATCTAACCAACATATTAACAATAAAAAATAATTACCTGTGGTAGTTGGTTCTATAAGGTATTAGGCTTCAGCATACAAAGTTTCCAGAATTTGAGTCAACAGCATGGCAGCGGGTTTCAACAATACACTGGCTAGTGAAGACAATTGATGCGCAACAGATTTCAGAACTAGCCACTAGATGAGTCTATAAGTCGGACAATCTATTGGCTCTGCTCTTTGCTTTCTCAGTATCAAGGATGTGGCGTGAGATCAAAAATACAAAAAAAGGGGTATGTGTCACAAAGTTACCCCTACAGTAAGGTGACCAGATTTTAACATTGGTAAAGTGGGACACCACTGACCGAGGGGAAGGGGGGGGGGTTTCTTGATTAAAAATTTGTCTATATGGAGCAACAAAATTTTTCATAGAATGCAAAAATAGTAATGTAATATATTTTTTCAAATTTCAACATAAGCACAATTTACAAATATAATAAACAAAAAAAATTATGTATAGTATTATTTTATTCTTTGGCATATTTCTCATTTGAGTGAATTTTTTTTAGTAGATTGCTGTCGTTGTTTAAAAGGTCATGAAATTTTTCACAAGAATTAGTTAAATTATATTTCACACATAAAATGGCTTTCAAAGTCTCAATACTTAATTGTGATTTTTCTGATGTTCATACTTTATTTACCGTAGAAAAAACGTGTTCAGTCGCAGCACTAGTTCCTGTTAAGGACAGCGCATATTCCACAATTTTAAGTGCATTATTGTATGGAATATGGTTTGTTTCAAAATGATGAAATATTTCTAACCATTTGTTTTCTATTGTGATTTTTGTTGATGCCCAAGATTTAACCTTTTCCTTATCAATATATTTTTTTAATAATGATACCTCATTAAAAAGATCATTTTCAGAAATATTACTATATGGGAAATTTTGAGTAATATGATTGAATGATTTTTTCGTATCATTCCAGTTAAGTTCTTGTTTTGATGTAACCCAATGAAAATGTTCAATATCATTGTAATGTACCGTCTACTCTTCTAAATAATCTATAGCAGTTACTACAGAACTTTTTGACGTGATTCATGATATCTGCACGATTTATTGCACCTTGTTCTTCTAGCTGGCTTATACTATTACGGATAGTTAATGGAAAGAAAATTATTTTCTAACTGCTCTTGACATTGAAATTTTAAATTATTAACTTCTTTTGCTACTTCGATTACCGAAATTTTGTCGCCTTCAATAAGTTTTATAGCATTTTGAAAAAGAGCTGCTTGATTGTGTACAAACTCCAGCCAAATTTTTGAAGATTCTTTTTCAAAAAACTCTTCTAAAATTTTAGGACATTTATCCTGTGATAGAAAGTAGGATTTCAAAGGATCGTATATTTTCAAAATTCTTTCCACAGCTGGCAAAAGAGCTAACCAGCGTGTTTTACTGTATCCAAGTATTTTCTGATATTCGACTTCAACAGTTTTACAAAATTCTTTAAGCATTTCAACACACACAGTGTATATATAGAGATAAGAATATATTTTAATAACAATATTTTCCACATCTACGGGCAACAAGTCAGCAGCTGTTTGAATGGCGTTATGTATTATGTGAGCTGCACAACCAACACCAATAATGTTTTGATTAAGGTTTTTGTTTAATTTATAAAAAATATTATTTGTACCTCTTCTTGCTTTTCTTCTAAAATTTGCATTCATGTTGTCTGCACAATATGCAATCATTTTATGTTTTAAATTGTTTTTTTCAAAATATTAATAATGGAACTGAACATTATTACAAAAGTTTCGCCAGGCAAAGAAACAAAATCTAAAATTCTAATTTTTATTCCAGTTTCCGAATAAAAAAAAATCTAATAATGGTTAGAAATAACTTTATATCCTTATGATTAGATGCGTCAGAATATATGGATATAAAATAAATTTTTTCTAGATTTTTGTTTAATTCTGAATATGCATGTGGGGTACATTACACACAATTGCCTCGGATTTTGTTCTAGCACAGGCAAATTTTTTGTTGAATAACTTTTTAACAACTTGTGATGTACAGTCCATAGATCTGAAGGAATAATTGTGATTAATATCACGAAAAGACATAAGTCCTTCTGCTAACGAATGCTAATTTCTTTTCTTCGTCTCCATAAGTTGTTTTCCGAAAAAATTCCTGTATTTTGGAGGAAGATGCAGCAGTATTTAAATATCTTTTATGTTTCTGTGTCTCCAAGTGCTTTGAAATATCATTCTTCTCGCTGTGCGAAATAGAAAATTCACCATTACATTTCTCACATTTTACCATGTAATCGCTTTTGGTTTTTTTAATAAAAGGAAATTCACTTCTTAGATCATCGTTGAATTTGCATCCTCTTTTCTTACTCATTATGAAATTAAAAAAAAAATTTAATTATATTATAAATTATTATATACATATTGCTTAAAAACACAGTAAGTAGGTATATAATTACATGAGCATATTTTATTGTTAGTTTATAAAATAAATTAATTTGATTGTTATAAAGAACTATATTTTAAAAATTATTTTAATTTTAATCCTATATTTCTTTCTAAATAATAACAATACTAAGTTGTATTATTTTTCCTCTGAATTTGCCGTAACATAAGTCGTAAGTGTCACTTTCAAGGATGGCACTAGACTTTTTGCCACCACTATAAAATATAAATAATACGAGTACTGTCTGCTGAATTCAAGAAAATTTATGTATTTATGAAATAAATAAATAAATTACTTACCTAAATTATCTGAATAGCTGATTTGTAATGACATCACTTGTTTAACTAGCTTACTAGCATGCAGTACAATGTGTATCGTCTGAGAGACAGTTACAAAATGTTTTCGTCGTTGCCAATGCCAAAAAATGCCATTGTTCATTAAAGTCCAAACAATGGTGGTCGAATTCTAACAACTGATCAACAATGCGAACTTTGATAATAATCAGTTCTCGATAATCAGTTCTCAACAATTATTTGTTATTATTCAAGTTTAACATCATAAAATTAACAAAAATTATAATATAAAACTCATATCCTGGCTAAATATGGTCACCAAAAATCGTATTTTCCCATCCTGTTCTCCCGTTGTTCCCTAGCTTGTCGTGCATTCTTTCCAAAAATCGGGACTTTTTCAAAACGTCGCGGTACGCGGAACAAATTCTTAAAAAGCGGGAAGTCTGGTCACCTTACCCTACAGTCACAAACTAACCCCATCTAACAGTTCTCTTAAATTTTTTTTTCTCTTTGGTGAGACATTTTTTTATTTTTTATTTTTTTTCAATGTTTTAGACAGAAACAAATTTTCTCTATTTCATGACCTTTTGCTGAAGAAAAAATGAAGTGAACTCTTAAAATAGTTAACAATGTTTTAACTATTTTTAAATAACCAATCCCCTCCCCCTTTTTATATACTTGTCTAGGCAGAAAAAAAAATTGAAAACCTAACCTTCTTTTGTAGTACAGATTTATAAAATAACACTATTTTAATGTTTATGGAAGTATTTTTATTTTTTTCCTATGCTTAGTTAAAAATATATTTTATCTATAAAATTTTAAAATGTTTCCTGTAATGTTTTTATAGGTCTATAGTGTCATCCTATAAGTGTATACACAGGTTTTATTAACCTATTTATAAAATTTATGCACAAATTAAACTTTGTTGAAAAACGCCAATAACTGAAAGGGTTTATTGTTAAGTAATATTAATGTGTTACTGTTCTGTGCAAATTTTATTAAAGTTATGTGTAAAATTAAAATCAGTCTTAAATGCATGTCAGTTATTTCATCAAATTTCCATCAGAGGAAATTAAAAGTTATTATAAAATAGCTACTTATGTAAGATTCTACCTTGATTTAAAATATTTAAAAAAATTGACAAAATTTTAACACCTTAAATTACTTTTGTTGATTGGACATGTATAATGAAATGAAGTGAAAGTGTAACTAACAGAAATCAAGTAATTAACTTTTGCCCAGATTGCATATCAACACATGCCGATTTACTTTCCCCAGTCACTTTATTAATTTATCATTCAAATCTGTATTATAAATTTTACAATATAATTCAGCCTCTGTTAAAATAGTTATTTCTTATTAATTATGTGTAGACTTTCATTTCTTGTATTTTATCCTCATGAACAAATAAATGAATGAATGAATAAAAGACAATCATGAACAAAATGGGGCAACTTTTTCTTTTTTCAGAAATTCTCAGCTGGAGAACAGTTTTGAATTTTTTTGCTTTAAATTCTACCTTTCCTGTTATTGCATGGTTTAAATGTTTTTTAAATCAATCCTCTAGAAGGAATTCATTTTTGAACATACCCTATATGTTTGCAAAAATAACCTAAGCATGACTATGTTTTTTCAGTTTGCCTTTTTTGAGTGATCTGATTAGCAAGATTGATGTTTTGCTAAACAGACAGTTTATCTAAGCTTTATGGTACATTAAATTATTTGCATTCATTTAGTATTCACATTGTTAAAAAATTTTAAATTGTGTACCCTTTTTGGTTTATTAAGGTAATTTGATAGTCTATGGTCTATGAAGAGGAAAACATCCTAAATACAGACACTTGTAAATGGAAAATATGTTTGAATTGTTGCATAATTTATTCAAAATTCACTAGCATCTTGGAAAAAAATTTTTAAGATTGAATTCTAGTAAGTTGACAAAGGATTTCATCAAAAGCATACATCTTTAGGTGTTGCTTTTCTTTTTAAAAATTTTTTTGAATAGCTGTTATAACTAACATATGCCAGTCATTTATACAAATTTAATATTAAGCCTTGGGGACAGAGGTTCCTAAAAATCCTGTCACGACACGGACGGTGCACTCTATACACCACCTTGTTTTGGGGTCAATTTTATCATTTTAGAATGTGTGAAAGCTATTACGTTGGGGGAAAAATCAATAACAAAACACTGCAAATTTACAATGTTTATTAAAACAAATGATACAGTCTTTGAATAAAATATTATTAACATTCAACACATAAAATAAAATACAATACAATAAAACTGAAATTGTAGAACACATACTAAAACAACTAGCAACATTTATTGACTACCATTATTAAATTTTTAGTTTAATTTTCTAAAAAATTAAAGTTAATTAAAAAAATGAAAATTTAACACATTTTACATTTCTGTATCTGATTCACAGTTTATACAAATTACTTTAGTAACTTTGACATGTTTTTTACAGTCTTGGTTTTTCAGGAGTTTCGTACAATAATATTATAATTAGATAACCAAATGTTGATGTTTTCTCAAGGAGAATTACCATTAGACTGAAGAAAGGTTGGTAGTAGGGTTAATTGATGGGGGAGTTAAAAAAAGGTCATATACTAGGATTTATGCGAGTTCTAAGACCAGTTGGTGTACTGAGTACACCGTCTGCATTCCCAAGGGTTAAATGACAACATCCTGTCAAACACAACGCAGATGGAATAAAATTGAAATTTCAGGAATTACCATTAGAACTGTTAAATTTCTTATTTAAACATATTTCTCTATAATAATATTATAAATGCTTTATTTCCAAAAATCAACAAATTGGTTAAAATTCCTAGTTTAAGATTTTCAGAATTTTTTTTTTCATATTTATCTCTCATAGCAAAATCAAATTAAAATTGTTAACATTCTTATTTCATCGTATTTCTCCTGAATTATATAATTGACATTTTATTTTCACTTAGCATTAATTTTGAAGCATTAATAAATTGGTTAAAATTATCAGTTTTGAAAGCTGCAAAGTTGGCTAAATATGGATTATTTCTGACATCACTTTCAGAAATTTAGTTCAGTCAGAACATTTTAGATGTTTTCAAACTTCACTTGAATATTAAGTTGATTGTCATAGTAATTCATACGTGTGTGTAAAGTGGCAAATATATTTTTCAAGTTTTTAAGATCTTTTGCACCTTGCCATTTAGTTATGCTTTGACATTTCAATCCAAATATTATGTTTGCACCCGAAATCTCTGGAAAAAAAAGTTCTGAAACTAGAATCAAAACAATTTAAGATTTCTTAGGAACTAATTCTATGAGATTGCTTGAGGAAAACAAACAAACAAAACTAAATAAAAATAAAATAAAAACACTGGAAAGGGAAATACATCTGAGGACTAATGGAGAGCATTTCTTTTTAAGCCTAGCAATTTTATTTAACTTGAATTAATGATATTTGCTCAGTTTTAATACTGAAAAGTGTTTGTGTAGTGGAAATTGCAGACTAGTGCTCAAAGTGTAAAGCAAGCTTATAATAGTTTCATATAAAGAATCCTTTATCTGTCATATGACATGGGTGACTTTAAAAAAAAATATAGCAAAGCTGGTGATTCATCCTGAAATACTAACAAATGTGAATATTAGTGTATTTATAATTCCAGTCCAATATTTCTTCTGACAATCGAGTGTTCTTTCATTCCAATATCTCATTCTTATTCTCTTTATTTTCTAAAATTCCAAAATCAAATTTTTCGACAGAATCATGAGAGAAAGCAAGAGCTGGCACAGTTTGTTGATCTAACTTTTTAAAAACAAATATTGGAGAAAATATTTTAAATCTTTTAGCCTAGAAAACTATTTTTTTCTTCTATGAGGAATATCTTCACTAATTACTGAAGCCAAACAATTTTACCTTCTTGTTTCATAAAATATGTAGAACTTTGATATTTTAAAATTTGGTTGATCTAGTATCTTTGGGGAAACTAGGACAGTAGGTTAAAAATTAAAGATAATTGCCACCTACCATGTTTTGAGGCTAAAAGAACAGTCATGGTTATTTAGATCAGCACTAAAAATAATGCTGATCAAAAAGCAAAGTAAACAAGAATTATGTTGCATAATCATTTGTATCTAATTAGTATTTTACATAAGATTATCATTTTCCAAGAATAAATAATATAATTTCTTATTTCTCAGCTGTGGTTATTTTTTAGGTCAAACACTAGATGATAACCCCCAACTGAAGTAAATCTTGATATAACTGAAATTAAATTTTAAAATTTCATTCAAATGCTAGTTTTTTTTCAGAGATAGAAAACAAGTCTTTCATATGACAAAATTCTCGAAGAGAGTTTTTTTATGAAATTTGGTGAAATTTATGCCTTTTTCATAACTTTTAGACACCATAAATACTTTTATGTCGTTCCTGCTAGAAAAAGTCTTTGGATGTTTCATGATGAATGCCTTTCATAAGTGTAAATCAGTATCAAATAATTTTCAACTGTGGTCTAGTTGTTACAATCAGTAAACTCTTAGTAAAGTTGACTAATTTTAACTACTAGTTAAAATGTTAAAAAAAATGATAACAATAAGATGTATTTAGATTCATTTTACTTTTTATATACTTGTTACTTGTTAATTTGCAACACTTTTTTTCAAACTTTTTTAAAACAAAACTTTAAGTCATTTATCTAAAAACTTGTACTCGGTTTTCAGTGAGATGCATGTTTTTAAAAATTTGTGTTTGAAACAAACATAGAGAAATTAGATTTTTTTAAAATTTAAAATTGTTAGAAATTTTGAATTTAGATACATTTTGTTGAAGGGACATTGAAATATTTTATTCTTATGTTTTGTTAGAAAACAAGTTTTAGCTACACGAAGTGAAGCTGAAAAAGATAATGTAACTGTACCAACAACTTTAGAGGAATATTGCATTAAACACAGAGCTAAGCCAAAAGAAAGAGAATCAGATATGACAGATTTTTATGATGATGACTATGGTGATGATATGGAAGATGAAGATGAGGAGGAAGAAATTCATGATGATAATGAAGATTCAGGAAATGGAGAATTGTGATCTTTATTTCCTGAAAATTTGGTGACCATAGTGTGATGATACTTTTTCAACCACTTTTATATTGTAGTGTTTTCATCATAGTAGTGATTTACGTTTGTGAAAATAATAAAATGTTTATTTTTTCAATATTCATCTCTACTTAAGTTTGTTTATGGTTTATCTTAATTTATGTATCTTCTTTTATTAAAGATGTATTTATTAGGATTTCATAAATTTTATTCTAGGCAAAAGGATAATTAAGAATAAATGCAAAATATTTTGCATTTGTTTTATAGCAAAACTATTATAATCAATTACATACAATTTGTACTCAAAAGTTATATAGTATGGTTTACTTGTAAAGCATAAGTTTATATTTTTCTCTTTGAAGTGTGCTAATATGCATACTTTTTTTTGTGATAAAGATCTCTTATTTCAATGTTTATTTCTCATTCAGAGTTATATATATATTTTTAAATTTAGTCTTGGATTTATAAACTTTGTGTAGTATCAAATTAGGTGTCATCTTTATATTTTTAAAGGGGAAAAACATAAAATATATTAAATATTAATATTGTAGTTCACAAGCACTTTGTATAAAAGCATCATAACTCATAGTTTAACTGAGTATATTCACAAGTGGGTTATGTACTTCCTCATTATTGAAATATCTCATATTTTATGTATTTGTGAATTAAGTATTGTATTTTAAATGACTATAAAGGAACATTGTGTGTTTTACAAAAAAATATTATTTACACTCATTTTCATGTTAATTTATTTCATTGTATTTGATGTGTTTCCTCCCAGGAATATTTTTCATAATTATTGATAGAGCAGTATTGAATGGGTAATGGTTTTAGAAAAACATTTCATGTATTTTTTGTAATGAATTGCTTGTTTTATTAGTGAATATTGATTTTGCTGCAATCTCCTTTTGATGACATGTTTTCAAATTGTATTTTGAATAATACTGAATGGTGTAATGTTTTTTAGAAAATAAAATTTCAAGTATTTTCCTTTAAAATGATGTGTTTGTTTTTAAAACTTCAAATAAACTATAAAAAGCATTCATTATATTTGCTATTATTAGTTTTTTATATCTGTTTTCATGTCTTTTATCCTGGATGACATTTCCGTTGGAGTTAAACATAATTTTTTAGAGGTGTTTAAACCTTGATGGTTACAATTTTAGTGCAAGATATAATACATATGCTTGGTTTTCCTTCCATGATAGGTGTAAAATAATAGGTGTTAAAAGTCATTCTAACATTTAAAAACATGAATTTTGTCTTTTAGTATATATATATATATACACACACACACACACAGTGGAATCTTGATCTGTTGTTTTTCAAGGGACCAACTGAACGGAACGATAAATGCAGGAAAATGATAGATGCGGGAACATAATAAAGAAATATGATTGTTGGGACTGGATGAAATAAACATAGGGAAAATGATGATTCAAGGAACGATTGATTGAGATTCCACCGTATATATATATAAATAATTTATTTGTATATTATTACTTAATTAGTTTTATTTATTTAGCACTTCTATACAGATTTTTAAATAATTAAAAATGTACAATTAAAAGTGAAATTGTAAAAGATCAATTTTTATCCCTGACTTGAGAAAGTTAAGTATAATACTTCTTGTAATTACATTTTAGGAATGTTTATGTGTGTGTGTGTGTATATATATATATATATATATATATATATATATATATATATATATATACCGGGTGCATCATAAATTCGTGCAAAGTTCAAAATTTCATTATAAAAGAAGCAATGCTCGGAAAAATTTTCTGTTTGCACCAATAAGATCAGAGGGACATTGGATTTTTTTCCATGTAAAAAAAAAAAGTTTCTAAAAGTAACCGAAAGAGGGTGCTCACACATCATAGTGAGACGTTTTATGCAAATCAGGCGAAGTCAAACAAAAAATCAAACAGATCACAATAACATGAGACTGCACATTTATTTTAAAGTAACAGATGTTCAACATTACTACCAGCACAAGGTAATAGGCAAGTGAGGCGTGTCAATAAGCCCATTACAGCGAATTGTAGCATCGATGGCAGCGGCTGTCTGTCGAATGACATTTTTCAGTTCCATGAAAGTGGTTGGGGTGTCCCGGTACTCATGAGACTTTAAGTATTCCCCCAACTAAAAATTTGTTGGGGTCAAGTCTGGTGACCGTGAGGGCCACTGAAGCTTACAACCGTGACTTATAGAACTCGGTCTTCAGTGAAAGATTCCGACAGGAACATGTTGATATCATGTGTAATGTGGGACGGGGCACCATCCTGCATGAAGGTGACAACAGGTAACACATGTCTTTCCTGCAATGCAGACTTAACGTGGTCACGCAAAAGCATCCTCTTTCGGTTACTTTTGGAAACTTTTTTTTTACATGGAAAAAAATCCAATATCCCTCTGACCCTATTCGCACAAACAGAAAAATTTTCAGAGCATTATTTCTTTTATTACGAATTTTTGAACTTTGCACGAATTTATGACACACCCGGTATATATATATATAAACACAGTTGAAACTGAAGAATTTATTTAAACTAATTTTTATTATAAAGGTGTTTAAATTCTATTATGACCTTTTAATTATAAATAAGTATTCAGAGCTATATTCAGTTATATAAGTAATTAAGGTTACAAAATTGTAAATTTAAATAAAAATATTTTTTAAAAATACATTACACACTTTTTTGCCTAACTTGAAAGGCTAGTGTCTTTTTGTATATCTCTTTAAAGAGAACATGTTGATAATGTAATTGTTTCCATTTTTCAGTTGACTGACCTTCTGTTGACAGTTTCACTTAACGGTTAAATTAGCTTTACAATTTAAAAAAAAAAAAAATAGTAAAATATTCAAGTGAAATAATCTTGCTTATGTTGAATATTATCACCTATAGCCATGTGCATAGTTAGGTATCTAATTTCTGTAAAATTTATGAGAGCTGTCATAATTATTGTTCTGTAAGGAATAAAAATGTACCTGGTAGACTGTAACAGTCAGCCTTTTTATAGGGCCTTCATATTTATTCTGCCCTTGTTTAATTATTGCCAAATCTTTGGCAGATGTAGAAGACTTGTTTTTCTTTTTCTTTGTTGCACACTAATGTATGGATTGCTCAAATAGAAGAAGTATTTTTCTTGCGAACTTTTTGTATTGCAAAGGCTTCTTTCACTTCCAAAACAAGTCAAAATTCAGGGGCAAATAGAAAGTGGGGTTAAGGATCTTCCAATCCCATTTCTTTAAATGTAGTTGCATTAGCCTCATGACAGCAAGCACTGTTGTTTAATAAAATTGGATGTTCTTGTTAAAGGAGGCAGTTCTCTTGCAGCAAATTGCAGTTCTAGGGATTTCTGGTAAAAAGATTACGTTAAGCCCCAGAAGGTATAGTTTGTTTTAGAGTGATCCTATACTATGTCATATGTAACAATAAACAATTTCTTGTTGCTGGGATACTTCTAGAATTTGTTTTGTTACTTGAATTTCACCACTCTGTCTATTGATGTATCAATTTCAGCTGGTGGCTGCACTTAAAAGTTTCATTCACCATGATTATGCATTCAAAAAGTTTCACTTTCCAGTTGAAAGTGATTCAAAATTATTTTGGCTGTAGAAAATTCATGTTATTTTTTAACTTTCTACAGGTGGAGAATCATCTGCAGATGATTTTCCTCAATCCCAGCTGCTCAGTCAATATCCAGTCATCACTTAGATGAAACGTGTTCTTTGTGATCCTATTTGATTTAACTCAGTCATCAGTCATTTGCTGAACTATTCCTACTCTGACACTAAATGCCAGTCATTCATCAGTGATCTCTATGGATCTTTCAGCACCAGCTAAATGACGACTCTTAAATGTCAAATAATTGCCTTCTCACTGCTGAACATGGTAATGTATTAAAACCATAAGCTTCTAATTCCTCCAGCTACTGGATAGCTTTTCCCCCAGGCAAATTTGTATTTTCACAAAAAACAAATCTGCTTCTTATGTGCAACTTCTTATAGAGTGCCTTTTACTTGCAATTCTATTTTCTTCAACAGCTGCCTTCTACAAGCTAGCACATAACATTATTGTCCTTGAGAGGAGGGGAGATAGAATGTGATGTACAAAATGCATTACTGCTGCAAAAGATGCATTTTAAAAGAGAAAGAATTTTATTTCTGACAGATCAATAATTTTGACATGATCCTTGTATATTTTAACTTTGGTATTATTTACATTATTATAAATAAGGGGTTTATTACTAACTTTTGATCTACTTTTTAAATGTGTTAATAAGATAAAAGCTATATTATTCTCTAAATATCAGTGGATAGTTAAGAATTTATTTATTATACACATATGTTCTATGAACATGAAAAATAGATTTCTTATATAATCATATTTCAAAATCTCCTTAGGGTTAATGAGGTAAAACAAATCATTAGCTACAAGATTCCTATCTGGATGGACATGCACCTTTTATATGATCACAATAGCACTTATGGGCCATTATCTTTCAGTATTAAAAAAAATATTTCTTCTGTGTATTTAACAGCTGTCACTGATCTATGTTTCTTATTTTGTTAAGAGCTCTAATGCATAATATGGCTTTAGAATGCTTTATACACAATCTGGTAGCATGTATGGAATTACTTAATGAATTTATGGGCAACATGAAGTATTCCTATCATTCAATTTTTGTTACCAGAAAAAAATTAATCTTCCCTAAAATGTTATGAAATAAAAAGATCTAGATTGTTAAATTCATATGAGCTCTAAATTCAAATTAAAGATGGGTAGTTTATGCTGTTTTGATTTTGCGAGTACACTTGAGGGTGAGAGTAGTTTGTGGCTAATGTTTAAAAAGTGAATGCTCATATGTTCTGTCATTTATCTCACTTCATTATTTTCTTATTTTCTACTGCAGACAACTAAAGTTTAAATTTTCCCCATTGTTTGGTGAAAATAAATGAAATCTCGGAGAAAAAAAAAGCTCAGTAATACCATACATGGAATTCATGTGTCCCTACTGGACAGCAGCGTAGGCAGAAATTTTCAAAGTGGGGGGGGGGGGGTTACTATGAAAGAGTAGTTTTGAGCAATCAGTGCAAAGCATAAACCTAATTAAATAATATATGTAACCACCCCCTGCGTATGCCACTGCTACTGGATCGACAATGAGTGATAATATAATCCACACACAAAAAAAAAAAAAAAAAAAAAGAAAAAAAAAAGAAAGAAAGAAAAAAAAAAGGGCAAAGAAACTGCTGTTTTGAGCAATATAGGTGGTGCATGTTTATTATACTTAACCGTATAAAAATTCTTAGTGGTATGATATATAACTGTAGAAATGAAATTTTTCATGAAATATGGAAGCATAAAAAAATGAGACTACAAAAGTGTTTTTCAAAAATTTTGTTTCTGATTTTGAAAAAATTCAATCTCTTTCCATACCAAAGCATAGAAAAAAAAAGAAAATTAAAAACTATCCAGTCATACTTCATCCCTCTAAATATACCATTAAAGTTTATATTTTTTATTATTTTGAAAAACTGCATGTCCTTGTTTAATTTGTTATTAATACTAAGAATTTGCCAAGGCATTAGATGAACATTTTTAAATTTGATAAATTCTAATGGAGCATTTTTAATCATTTCTACCCAAAGCTTACTTAGAATAAGGGGATTTTTTAAAAAAATATTTGAGGTATAAAATAATTTGTATGATCTATGCAGACCCTAAACTGTTGATGTTGATGTTTATTGTAAATTTTCTCTAAATCTATTGTCACCTAAGGTTTTTTAAAAATAATTAGAAGCATAAATTAATTTGTATGATTATCTAAACTTTATTACTACAGTTATTTGATTCTTTTTATTGAAGTTACTGATAAAAGATAAAACATTAATATTAAAATTAAAGTTACGGATTTAAACAAATTTTACATTTAAAAGATATAAAATTCATGTTGTGTTACTCCAAAAATTGACCTTAAAAAACTCTTGAAGAACTGAACCTGAAGTTGAATAAAATCAGTGGCAACTAAGTAAATATCTTGAAGTGGTTACAGTATTCATTTTTTGTCTTTTAAATTTAGGTATGTATAAAAGAAACACACAAAAGCTAAATAATAAAAATATTATTTTGAAGTTCACTTTGTACAATAAATAAGCATATATATATATATTATATTATACTCATATATATTATACACATTTATATTTAATATGCCATCAAATAGTAAAAACAGATAATTCATCTTATTTATAGATTTATTTATTCTTCTTTTGTACTATTTATAGAGTTTTTAGTCTTTGAAGCCCTATTTTTTGAAAAAGCAAACATTTTTAATTTATCTGGGATAGGTTTTTCCCGAATGTTTGCTTGTGACTGTTCTGCATTTTTAGAAAGTTTTGATGTGGATCCTCCTGTAATAAATTGGTGATGATTTTGTTCACATTCTTCAGCCTCTAATGAAGATTTTCTGTCTACAGTAGTTTCGGCATTCTGATTACTTTTATTTTTCATCATGCTATAGTACTTACCCTCTTTTAACATCTTTGATGTTGTTTGAAAATTTCCTGTACTACCATTATTCTCTAAGGTCAGATTTAAACTATTTTTACTTTTATTTTTAATCATATTAAAAATAGATTTTTTGTCTATGTATTGGTTCTGACCATTTTTGTTTTCAATACAGAGATGTTTCTTTATCTGTTGTTCAGAATCAAATGTT
The DNA here is from genome assembly GCA_907164885.2 of Dolomedes plantarius. NCBI lineage: Eukaryota > Metazoa > Arthropoda > Arachnida > Araneae > Dolomedidae > Dolomedes > Dolomedes plantarius. Next base: position 148,589,434 of record OU015492.1, read on the forward strand.
AAAATATTTTTTGATTTATTTTCAGAGTTAGATGTTGTGACTTTTTCCTTAGGAAAGTTATGTGAATTAATTTTTGATTTTGAAAAAGCAAAGTTTTTTAATTGATCTGCAATTGATCGTTTAGCTGGAAAAATATGGTGTACAGAAATAGATTTATCAGGTATAGAACTTGAAATTTCTGCAAGTGAACACACTGAATTATTTGCATTTGTTTCAAATTCTCTTTCGGGTAATATTCCTAATTGTTCAAATATATCAATAGTGCTTCTTTCTGGTTGAGTCTTTGCAAATACTTTCTTTGATATTTCATGACTTTGTATGCATGTTTCTTTTGCTACTGCCTTTTCCCTGACCCTAGAAGTTGTTCCTTGTAATACTGGATTATTGGGAATGTCTATTCCTGATTTTTTTACAAAATTGGTAGGTATATTACTATGTCCATGAAAATCTGGTTCTTCTAATATTTGATCTAAAGTTGACAAATTTTCACTGCTTTTTGATGTATTTATGTTTTTAATTAAAACATTTTGAGGTGTAATTACATCAGTCATATCATCACCAAAAATATTTTTTAGATCTGAAAGAGTTGATAGTTGATTTTTCATCGATTCATTTCTAACAGGATGCATAGATGTATTATCATTATGTCTGTGGACTTCAGCTATTATGACTTGTTCTAGAGGTGAAGAAATTTGAGTACTTTGATTTTTTTCTTGGATATTGTTGGGTAACCAGTCTTCTGCAATTTTAGAAGAGTCTGTAAAATCATAACGTTTATCAGCAGTTACTTCTGTTGTGTCTGTATCATTTTCAAGAAATTGATCTGCATTAGACGATCTGTCACTTGGAGGGCTGCTAAATATGAATGGATCTTCTTTTGGGCCCCAAACTGCAGAAATGCCCAACAATAGATTATTTATAACAGATTCTTCATAAAAATATTCATAGCTTTCTTCAGTAGAGAGACATATATTTAAATTTTGAAACACTTTTTCAGCTGAGGGAGAGAAAAAAAAATTATATTATAGAATAATTTTATGAGTATGATTCTGTTATTTTTTACATTTCTACAAATTTTTATTCCTTTACATGTTTTTCTACATTTATTTTTGGATTGAAAAATATATTTTTTTACCTTTCTCCTCATATTCAGCCATAGGATCATTTGGAAACACTGTATGCAGTGGGCTTAATCCTTCTAAAATTGAATTGCCTAGCATAGATGATTCTATTAAAATAATTGCTATGACAGCATCAATTACTAAGACTTCAGTGCGGAACATGAGTCGAGCATGACCTAGAAAAAAAATTTTTTTTTTTTTACAATAAACTCAGTTTAAATGTTTTCATTAAATACAATGATGGTCAGGATAAAATGAGCACATTTCACTCACTTCTCTCAACAATGTCATATCTCAAAAATTGGCGATTTTTAGTTATGCCTGTTTTCAGAATGCTCTGAAAGAGTACTATATCTCTGCAAGATCGTCATATCTCACCGCTCAATATTTAGCTACAACAGATCAGAATTAATATTTATTTTTAATACATTTTATTCTACTTTTAAACTTTAAAATCACTCCTAAAAAAATCACGTTTTTTGAGATGCAAATAGTTTCCCATGATAATTAATTGTTGAAAGGAGTGAGCGATTTAAGCAGGCATTTATCATAAAGTATATATAGTTTATCATAAAGTTTTTAATTCTAAGCAGCTTTTAGTTGTTGGATAATGTTAACCATTTATTCAATGAACCTGTACAAGTAATCCTTAAAATTACACAGCATTAAATGAAATTTTTCAAAGGTGAAAATTTATTATTTGTACAATATACCCTCTGCAAGTCTGATTAAACTTTGTAGTAATCTTGGAGTAGTTCTAGAAGCATGTCTGGATTGTAAACTCCTCTGTCTTGTATAATATGATCGTAAAACCCTGAAAAAAAATTGCAAGAAGAAATATTATATTGAACTGAATTTTAATATGGAGAATGATCTGAATTTTTTAAATAAAAATTAATACCTTTCAGCATCTGCAGATAATTTGGGGTTGATGTGTCGAATCAGTGTAAAGTAATTTTTCATTTTTGCCACTGACCATAACTTGCTATTGCTATTTTCATCTACAAAAATGCACATTTTAAAATTTACCAGGAGATATAAAATAGAAAGCAAGAGTGTTTATAATATGTTCATGTTATGAAACCATAGTAATAAATATGAAGTAATAATATATAAAATAATATTTACTAATGACATTTCTCCCATCTAGGATATAAGATGAAACCAAGTCATCCCACTTTTCATCATATGTGTCCAGTAACACTAAAATTATATCAAACCGGCTTAGCAAAGGACTGCCAAGAGCTGTGTTTACAGATATGCTCTGAAATAAAATGAAATAAATATTTTACTAGGGTTTATCTGAATGACTGCAGTAAGGTTTTCTTATAAATTAATTTTGTTCAATTCAATCATGTTTTCATCAGTAAAAGGCATGTAAACCTGTATGAGATTAGATTAGTGACATTGTTTCATAGTTATTTGTTTGAAAAATAATTTGGTGGAGTATTTTCTTTTATTACTGAGATATCTAATGCAATTTTCCTCAGGATAAAATGTTTTAATTTACCACAAAACTCTTTCTACCAGTTTATAACTCAGTAGGTCCAGCATTGCATAAAAGAATCTATGCTTCACAAAAATGGTATTTAGCAATTCTTTGTGAAACTGAAAAGGTGCTCGGATATAGTTAAATTTCTGAATGAGCAATCAAAGTGGTGCATTTATGAATGGTAGATGAATAAAAAGAATGCAAATTTAAGCTGTGGACATTTCAGTCGAATTGAAGAAAGAGAAAATCTTTCCTGTTAATTTAAAGCTGTGAATTTACTATACTAAAGCTATTACACGAATAGGAAAAAACATTTCCTGCATGGATTATCAATCAACAAGAAAATTAAGGTATCAAATTTATCTGAATATATCACCATATATAAAGTGCATTTATCTGTATAATTCTTATATAGATCTAGTTTTAGATATTGAAGTATAGCAATTACTCAGCCATATATTTGGATTTTTGCAATAAAACTTTTTTTTTTCTTCAGTTTCTTGACTTAAGATTGAAAGGTGAAGTAAGGCATTTTTGAAAGAAAATGTACATCATTATATTTTCTTGAATTTAAAACTTTTGAAGTCTTGGCAATAATAAAAACAATATTCTGTTGCTAGCTTTTGTTTATTGGTTTTCAATTTTCCACAAACCATTAAGAACAATAAATAAAATTTGTCAAAAAACTGTGATAGTTTTGTTGTTGTAGATGAAAAATAAGATTTAAGTTTGAGAATTTTTTTTAAAATTGCAAATGACATTTATGGGGACTTATTACTTCTTGACCAATAAGATTTGAAGATTTTTTTTGTTTGTTTGTTTCACTTTTGGTAATTTTAGCTTTAAAAAAAATCATCAAATAAATTCTATTTAAAAATGACCATGTAATACGTAAGAACATTTTTCTGTGGCTAGCTGAATACCTGTGCTTTGCTACGGAGTACATTCAAATTAAATACAACAGTAAATGTATGCAATTAATGCAAAATAAATAAATAAATAAAATAAAATATATATTTATAATAAATAAAATGGTCAATGTATGCAATTAATGCCAAAAAATATATTTATAAAAAAATCATAATGTATATTTTTATAGACAAAATAATGAAGAAGAAAATATTCAAATTAAATCTAATAGAACAGAGATGGGGAACCTTTTTACCATTAGAGGCCTCATGTAAATTAGGTAGTAATAAAGGAGGCCGCATAAGTTGATGAACCTATAAATGCGACTTTTATGAAATTATTATAGTTAGATATAGTTTTAACAATTTGGTGCATTATATAGAAAAATAACAAGAAAAATTAAGTCCTTATTTATATATTATTTGACATAAAAAGTTACAATATAAAATATTTTTGTATTCACATAAGGATAAAAACTTGTTATAACATTAATCATTAATTATTATTTTTTTTGCAGAAAAAATAATACGTTTTAGCGTACATGGAGTCAGTCACAACAATAATAGTAAGAAAATAGTTTTTATTGCTAAGAAACTCTGAGCATTAAATTACATATAAAGTGCAGTTAAAGTATCATACAATCAAGGCAAACGAAGCTCATTTGGATAAATATACAATTGTAACTTTATTTTGGCTGACACTGTACATACATTCATGCCGTTCTTTAATTCTATTGATTTGGAAATTGTTGTAATCTATATAATTAAATATTAATTAATACAAGTGCTAGCTTTTATGAAGGCCTCAGGAGAAGATCACGGAGGCCACACGTTCCCCACTCTGTAATAGAACATACTAAAGAATATAGTACAGTTTGAGGAACATTTCTTTTACTGAATTTTAATATTTTGTTTGGATAATGTCCAATCGTCTGCTGCATTAGAAATAATTTTTTTTTTGTCAATTTATTTCGTTGTTATGCACGTGACACAAAATTAGTTTAAAGTATCGCAAAAAGAAAAGAAACCACATGATCAGCATTTAATAAATTAAATTCTAAAAATTAATCTTTAAAAATTCACCAAAAATAAGAAAATGGAGGTAAAGATTCAAAAAAGATTTCAATTTAAAGGAATTTTTATGATCTTTCTCATGATATAAATTTTATAACCCTCAAATTATTATTTTAAATGCAAACTTTAAAAAATGTTACAAAAACAGCTTAAAAATTTAATTAAAAAAATCTAAGAAGAATTTTTCAAAAATCTTTCTTAGTGCACCCTTACACTATAAGAAGAATCACCATGTAAAATTTCAACCCTTTAGGTCCAGTGGTTTGGTCAGTGCATTATCTGTCAGTCAGTCAGTTACTGAACTGTTTTATATATAGACTAGCTGAAAACCCGCACTTCGCTACGGAGTACATACAAATTAAATACAACGGTCAATGTATGCAATTAATGCCAATATATATATATATATATATATATATATATATATTTATTTATAATAAATGCGACGATCAATATATACAATTGATGTAGAAAAAAATATATATATTTATAAAAAATCGTAAGGGATATTTTTATAGACAAAATAATGTCCAATCGTCTGCCGCATTAGCAAGAAAAAAACGTATTTTTTTGTCTATTTAGTTGTTATGCACGTGACGATGAATTTATTTAAAGTACCATAAAAGAAATCACGTGATCGGAATTTAATAAATTAAATTCTAAAAATGAATCTTTAAAAATTCACCAAAAATCAGAAAAGGGAGGTAAAGATTCGAAAAATATCTCATTTTAAAGGAATTTTTATGATCTTTCTCGTGATATATATTTTTTAACCCTAAAATTATTATTTTAAATGCAAACTTAAAAAAAGTTGCTAAAACAGCTTAAAAAATTTAATTTAAAAAAAACTAAGAAGAATTTTTCAAAAATCTTTCTTAGTACACCCCTACACTATAAGAAGAATCGCCATACAAAATTTCAGCCCTCTAGGTCCAGCGGTTTGGTCTGTGCTTTGTATGTCAGTGAGTCAGTTACGGAACTGTTTTATATATATACTAGCTGAAAACCCGCGCTTCGCTACGGAGTACATTGAAATTAAATACAACGGTCAATGTATGCAATTAATTTCAAAAATAAATATATATATATATTTATAATAAATACGACGATCAATGTATACGATTGATGTAAAAAAACATATTTATGAAAAAATCGTAAGAGATATTTTTATAGACAAAATAAAGTCCAATCGTCTGCTGCATTTGCAAGAAAAAAATATTTTTTTGTCTGTTTTTTTTTTGCACGTGACGATAAATTTATTTAAAGTACCAGAAAAAGAAATCACGTGATCAGCATTTAATAAATTAAATTCTAAAAATTAATCTTTAAAAATTCACCAAAAATCAGGAAATGGAGGTAAAAATTCGAAAAAAATTTCATTTTAAAGGAATTTTTATGATCTTTCTCGTGATATAAATTTTATAACCCTCAATGTATTATTTTAAATGCAAACGTAAAAAAAGTTTAAAAAACAGCTTAAAAATTTAATTTTAAAAAATCTAAGAAGAATTTTTGAAAAATCTTTCTTAGTGCACCCCTACACTATTAGAAGAATCGCCATGCAAAATTTCAGCCCTTTAGGTCCAGCGGTTTGGTCTGTGCGTTGTATGTCAGTCAGTCAGTGAATGAATGAATGAATGAATGAGTCAGTTACGGAACTGTTTTATATATATAGACTAGCTGAAAACCCGCGCTTCGCTACGGAGTACATTCAAAGTAAAAACATCGGTCAATGTATGCAATTAATGCCATCTGTAGCTTCATGATGCCAATATATATATAATAAATACGACGATCAATGTATATACTTGATGTAAAATATATATATATTTATTTATAAAAAAATCGTAAGGGATATTTTTATAGACAAAATAATGTAGAAGAAGATATTCAAATTAAATCTAATATAAAGAATACTAAAGAATATAGTACAGTTAATATAGTACAGTTTCTAGAACATTTCTTTTACTGTATTTTAATATTTTTTGGATAATGTCCAATCGTCTGCCGCATTAGCAAGAAAAAAAATTATTTTTTGTCTATTTAGTTTTTATGCACGTGACGATAAATTTATTTAAAGTACCAGAAAAAGAAGTCACGTGATCAGCATTTAATAAATTAAATTCTAAAAATTAATCTTTAAAAATTCACCAAAAATCAGGAAATGGAGGTAAAGATTCGAAAAAGATTTCATTTTAAAGGAATTTTTATGATCTTTCTTGTGATATAAATTTTATAACCCTCAAATTATTATTTTAAATGCAAACTTAAAAAAAGTAAAAAAACAGCTTAAAAATTTAATTTAAAAAAATCTAAGAAGAATTTTTGAAAAATCTTTCTTAGTGCACCCCTACACTATTAGAAGAATCGCCATGCAAAATTTCAGCCCTTTAGGTCCAGCGGTTTGGTCTGTGCGTTGTATGTCAGTCAGTCAGTGAATGAATGAATGAATGAGTCAGTTACGGAACTGTTTTATATATATAGATAATCATTCTTTTAAATTTATTTTCTGCATCAAATTTTAAATTGGCTTATTATAAAGTGATTCTAACTTCAAATTGTTAAAGAACAAAGCAACAATTTTATTTAATTATTTTTAAATTGGTAATTCATAACCTGTCCTAGTAAATGTTATTAATAAAAATTATGAATGTTGAAAAATATCAGATTTCATTTCATAAAATAGTAATAGCTACATAATTAAAGTTTAGAGAAAAATCTTGTGAAACTAAACATAGTTTTATTTCTAAATGTCAGCAGATATTTATTTTCTTACAAATGTATAACATTTACCATATTTTCATCATATTTGCCTTTAGGATTTGTAGCAGCTAAAATTGAACACCGTGTATTCAAACTGCACACAAGGCCAGCCTAAAAAGAGAAATTTATAAATATATATATATACTATTAATTATCATGGGAAACTATTTGCATAACAAAACAAGAAAAAGGAAATTGATATAACCTTTGCAACACTTATAGTTTGCTGTTCCATAGCTTCATGAATACATGTTTTATCTTGTTCTTTAATGCAACTAAATTCATCAATGCAACAAATTCCTCCATCGGCTAAAACTAAAGCTCCAGCTTCTAACTGCCATCTAGCACTTTCCTGCATAAGAACGCAAAATTAATTTGAAGCAGCGAAAAATAAAGAAAAATAAAATATTTACATCAAACAGAATTATTAATGCATTTTTGAGTAATATGTAACAACACATATAGCTCAGAAATATAATATGCTATATAAATCCCAGCACACAATCAGAACTTTCTTTACTTCGACAATGACATTGGAAATATTATGTCCCTGCTCAAAATTGAATATAGGTTTTAATGTAGGATTATGTTCTTACATAATGGTCCTGCGGAAAGGAAAATTTCAGATGCTAAAACTGTCTGTCCATTTGTCCTCGCAATTTATAATTTTGGCAGAGCGCCAAACCCAGTCTATCGCTCTGCAAGTTAAACAGAAGAGTACCAAGATGCGTCAAAACATTGACATACATACATACATATATGTATATATATACACAGGGCTAGATTTGAGGCGGAACACGCTGGAACGGCGTTCTGGTACCTCTCTTTATCAATAATTTGGAATACCCCCCACACACCCCGGAAGGTTACCGTTCCGGCACCTTTATTTCTAGAAATCTAGCACTGTATATACATACATATATATAGATACATATATACATACAAAAGAGGTAAGTAATGATAAGTAATCTTACGTTAATAACCCGCAGTAGTTTTGTTAGTAGAGACTACCTGAAATTTATTTTCTTGAGATAAACATGTAGATCATAGATAAGACAAGAATAAGTGCCATGAGAAGAAAGAGGAAAATTTTCTGAAAATTGCATTCAATCTGCACCACTTTTTTTCAGTAAATGCCAAACTGTGCACCTTAAACTGATATTTTTACTGTTATGTAGAAACTGTAAATTCTAGAGCAGTTTGCAGCTTTAGCTTTTGTGCTTAAAATCAGTTATCCATATTTTCTTATTTTTAATAACTTAAAAATTTGAGTTCAAAAGGAATTTATTTACCATATAACTCTAAAACTCATGAACTAACATCAAATAAACCTGATTTAATCTTGGTTTTGAATCACATAAGGCTGTATTATTAGACTTTTTGGTATCAATGTTAAAAATAAATTATGATTGTATATGACTCAATTTTCCTTGCAATTAAAAGTATTTCTACTGGAAAATTGTATTCAAATAAAACTTTAAAAAATTATGGTACATATTTAATTTCATATAATATTCAAATTATTTTATTTGACTGAACTCTACTTTCCCCCTTCTATGCAAAGTTAAAATTTAATAAAATCAATTTCGGCATGTTTTTTTTCTGAATTGTTGGTATAATAACATAATATAGTATAATAAATATGTAATGAATAAATACTGTGTAAAAAAATCAATGAACATCAGGTAATAGTAATACATTTTTAATAATACTAAGGTGCTATAAATGAATACTTGTTTTTGCACATTAATATATTGTAATCATAGAAGTACTGACATGGTGTGTGCAGTATATTTTGGAGAATTTGAACGCTATGCAGTTCTTGCTAGTAAAAGTACATCCATCAGGTAGGGTTACATTACAGAAAATACATCTACCTGGTAGCAGATAACTTTCGTTATTTGAGTGTATTAGTATTGAGCAATATAGAAATATTGTTATATGAAAATATTTACATAGTTCTTTTGCTCAAAAGTTACTGTCTACAACTATTCGTGAAGGATGAACTTTCTTTAAAGCTTTTACCACATTCATTTCATATTCTTAATGCAGTTATTATGTAAACAAAATTTAAAAATGTATCTCCTTGTATAGAAAAGAAAAAAAAATCTTAAATTTTTTCACATCAAACATAATAAACTTACAAAGTACGTACATCTGTAAAGAAAATTATACTAATGAGATATTTTTTACAGAAATATAAGCAAAATCTTTTAAACTGTTTTAATTTATGCATTATAAACCCTATAGATTTTTTAAAACAACTTGCACAAATTCTGTTATTTAATTTAAAAATGGAGAAATAATTACAAAATAATTTTATCATGAAATTTAAGAAATTTAGAGCTAGTGTTATATTGCTAGGTATATGTATTTTATAGTATTGTTATAAGCAGTATTTTACAGTTTGCTTGCATTAAAACAAAAAAGAAACTTAAAAGAAGCAAACAAATGTGTAGACATGAGCTTAATTTATTTCACATATTTACACTCTTTACCTGGTATTTAAGAATGATTTATTTTTCAAACAAGAATGTCATACAAAGGCAGAAAATAATTTTATTTAACTTGAATTTATTACTTTGACTGCTGAAACTGTTAGGCCAGCATTTGTAGTTCCAATCCCAGATGTTAAAACAGATCTTGGAGAAACTTTGGTTGCATACTTTAAAAACTGTGATTTGGCAGTTCCTAAAATATTCAATACTATTCTATAGTAAATGCAGAAAAATTTACTTTAAAAAAAATAAACAATAGATAATGATAAAACAATAATAATAGCAATAAATAATAAACATATACAATTTAATTTCCATAAATGTGCCAAATAGAAATTACAAAAGTAGCTGATAATGAAATTAATATTATCTTCATACTAGTAACTTCTTTTTCTTACCAGGATCTCCTACCAAAAGCAAATGTGAATCTCCCCTAATTCTCGAGTTCCCATTTTGTTTCTGAAATTAAGAGTTTCTATACTATTAAGTTTTATATTTGATATATTCATAAATAAATCTAAAATTATTTAAATAAACAGTATTATAAAAGAAAATGACTATTGTAATAGAACACCTTTGACTTTGCATCATTAATCATAGCATAAAATTTGTTATTTTTTTTAACAACTAAGAATTTGTAAAAAAAGTATACAAAATTACAACCTGTAATTAAACTTTTGATATGGTTATAGGAAGTATTCACATGAAAAGTGAGAAAAAAATACATTTTTAATGATGAAAAAGCTTTTGATTAGATAATAGAAATATGGCTGCAGGCAAATTTGCATCTTTTCAGTGCCTTGAAAAGATCTCATCAGCAAAAACTTAAGCAGCTTGTAAGATCACAAACAACTATATGATATGTGATGCTGTGCAAACCTTTTTTAAAAAACTGAAAATTATGGTTGCAGATTATATGAAGATCACACTAGAGAAGAAAATCACAGTAGAAAAAGTAAATATAAAATTGCTATAAAATGCAAAATATCAATGTGGTGATAATTTTGAAAGGTTACAATGGATTGCAGTTTTTCAAAATTATTTTGATGAGTATATTTTAAATTCTTTTATACAGAAGAAGATAATTCATACCATATTACAATAAAAGTTAATAGAGCAGATATACTTTCTCTAACTATCTATTATTCAAGTTGTGACATTCATAGCTACTTCCATGGCCAGACTCGTTTCTGAAGGTGAAATTCATTCAAGATTTGCATGGAAGACCAAAGAATGTATAATCTTATTCATACGTCAGTTTTAAGAATTGTAAGAATTTCAATAAGGGATATTTTTTGAGTATTGTAAATATGTTAGATAACTGTCCTTCAAATTTCTCAAGAAACAAATAAGGAAAGTAAAATCACTCTTATTTGTTAAGAGAAAAATAATACGGCAAAAAGCAGTTTAGTCTAAGAGTAATAGTCATTTGCTTACCAGTGCTGGTTGCTTTTCTTATAGATGATTTACCACGTGAAAAAAAAAATTGCAAATGCTAGAAATTAAACAGTGAAAAATTGAATGGTTCCTAAAATTTTAGGATACACACTATGTTATAATATGACTTATATGACTGTTATAATATGACTTATGGTAAAAATATGACATCAAGAGATCAGGTTTTAATAATTGGTAAACATTGTAGTGACACCTATGATATATTACCTTTTTTTGATTTTTTACTTTGATAATAATAATAATAAAGAAATTTTAAAAATTCAGCCCCTTTGACCTCTTTATAAAAATCTTTTCATCACTGAAACTTTCAAGTCTGAAAATTTAGATTTCACTGTTTGGATCAGGTCTCAACAACCTATGACCCATGGAGACATCAGAACTAATCACTCATAAGTATATTTTTATGACCAAATTACCATAATTTTAAAATAAAAGGATCCATTTGTTTAATTGACTAACCAAATTTAGAAATTCTCTGTACAATTAAACAAAACCAGGAAAGTCCCTAAAACTGGTTTATTTTTCTCAAATGCTTGTATTTTTTTTTCTAGTTTTCTAACCATTATAATTTTTATCTCACTAGACTTAATTGCTTACATATGTATATGATCAACTATATTATATTTGCAATTAAATCTAATTTCTTGTCATGAATCATTTACTTCCATATGCCCTCGAAAAAAAAAATGATTGCCTTTGTGTAACACTTATTTTTAAAACTATGAATAAAATATTTTGGTATTATCCCATGTAACTCATTTTTTAAGAAATAAGTATGCAACACACAATTAGGATCATCTACAATATGAGAAGGTGCTTTTCAGGATGTTTTTGATGGCAAGCTAATTACATTCATGTGTTTTCTAGGAACACTAGAAAAATATAGACTAATTAATTTATCCCAATTACATTATGTGTATACTCAAAATGCAAAAAAAATATAAATGCATATTATCAGAAAGTTAAATATATGCTAATTCTATACATTTTAAATATACATATCAAGATTTCAAAAACTATGAATATTTTATTCAAACACTTTTCCTGAATTTTTAACTAGCATTAATATTTTAAAACAATAAGAACACTGTCCTAGTATTGAATTGTTTACTTAGAAAATTGAAAATTCGTAACTAAGAAAGATATTTTATTATAAATACAATAACATATATCAGGAGTTTAAAACAATAAGCAAATAATATTATTTTCAATGACTGACTTAAAAAAGAATAACAACAAAAATACAAATTTTAGGGAAAGTGCATATTAAAAGATAATCAGAATACTAAATGGTAAATAAGCATACCTGAACTCCCCCTGATAAAACCAATGCAACAGCTAATTTAACAACGTACAGTCCAAATACCTGGGGACATATAGAGGACAGAATAAAATTTCTTCCTCCCAGAGCATCTGATTTATGATCTTGCCAAAATTGTCCAAATTCTTTAGCCTGAAAGAAATTGTTTTGATGTAAACATCAACAAGAAGTCAAAACATAATTTAAATTTTTCATCTGTATGTATAGCCGAAAACTCAAATTTTTTTCATAATGAGATTTTCCTGAAATTATTGATACTTTGAAAATTGTAACACAAATAAATAATGAGAGGGAAAAAAAAATGTTTTGGTTTCCCAAAAATAAATATTTGAATAAATACATAGCTTATGTTATATTAAATTTTGATTTTGTGCTACATAACTTTTAAATAAAATGCAATATAACTTACAAATTATTTTCTTACAGTTTCTTGCAAGTAAATTTGTTTGAATAATGCATAAATTAAATCAAGTTAATATGTTAGAAAAAAATAGCAACAACTAAATAGAAAAGTTTACTTTAATACACTATAAATTTTCTAAATATTTCTCTTCAAAAAATGTTGTTTCACTGTTGTGGTAAGAGTTATAACAAATTTTTATCTGAAATATTTTTATCTACTGTTTTACATTAAATAACAAAATTGTTTTATTATGGATAGTTAATAAGTCTATTTATACACATATTTAAGTAGCTACCAAGGTCTCTACAAAATAATTATTTCATTAAAAATCATAAAATGCTACTTTAAAGTAATGAAAAAAACATATTTTAAAGATGCTTCTGATTTTATAGCAACATTGCAAATTTAAAAGTAAGGCAGTTAACTTACACAAATAACAATGTTAATATTTATTATTTATGTACATGCTCATGCATATAACTACACACTCCCAATTACAAAAAAGTACAGGAAAAAACATTGTTTTTTTAATCACTCACAATTTTTACATTCACACTGCTATTCTCTACACAAATGTTCTTTGTTCCTCTCCTTTTTTTTTCAAAACATATTATCAAGAAAAATCAGGAAATGCATTGTATCTCATACCATATCTTTTGATATTACTCCTGATGACATCTTATTTTGTACTTCAATATTATGAGCAAGTATAACCAGTTGAATATCATTTAAACTGCCCTTTAATAATGGTTTCCATTGTTGAATTAAAACACCACTAGAAAAAGAAAATTATATACAAAATAAAATAAATTTTAGACAAAATATTTTTATGTCGATTTTTTAGCATTTTTTCTAATTTAATCATTTACTTAAATACACATCATAATAGGTGTTTAAAATTTTTTTATGTTCAAGAAATTAAGATTTTTTGATAAGTTGTTGATATTACCTGACAATGACGTCATTACCAGGATGGCATGACTCAACAAGATCATCTTCAAGAACAACCCACATTGATTTTGGGACTGATCCAACATTTAAATTATAAACTTGTTCTTGCAACTTAATTTCCTGATAGTCTTTGCACCATTCAGTATTTATATCTGTAATGTGTTAAAGTGTCAGATCAAGTGAATTTACAACAAAAGACACAGGCTTTTGTGCCCGCTTTTCATATAGGTACAAACAATATGCTTAAAACTGAATTCAAGGTACCTAAAAAATATCCCTAGGATCATATTATATTCTATAATTCAGCTTAGAAGTACTTGTTTAAAAATATATCTCAAATGTTTCTCTCTATACATATATGTCACAAAATTTAGAGACTACCAGCATAAAATCTTTTCATTAAATCATTAAAACTTTTTATATTATAGTAACATTTAAGACAACATTAACAACATTTTAGACAACATTAATAACTTTTTTAAGACAACATTAATAACATTAAGGCTGCATTGCGAGTTCCACCCATGCCAGCCGGTCCACCCAACCATATTGGCACTTAAATCCTTTGCCCTTGCAGTTATTCCTGTTTTACTCGATACTCGTTTTTGGTTTCAAATCAGGACATAGCTTTTCTCGACCCTGTTCGGGTTCTAAGTAAACCGTCACGCTTATTTTCTCCACACTTAAATCATCTTCTGTCAATTGGGGGTTCCATCAAATTACATTTCTGCCAATCAATAAGGTCTATATATGAAACTGCCTTGAAGTTGAGTGACGGAATGTTGTAGTGTCTGATTCTTTCCTTTTTTTCTCGTAAAATCCTACGTAGTCTAAGTTCTCGAATGGACTATCTGTCGTCTGTGATTATTGACAAGATTATTGCTTCCGGGTGGCCGAAATAGCCATTTCTCTGGATAATGGAATCGACCACAGTCTTTAAATCGTTTTTAAGATAGTTTGAGACTTTATTGTCTTCCACAAATTTTGTGGACCATACGTGCAATATGGATTTAATTTGACTGTAAATCACATAGGTGAGTACACTTTCATGATGAACTCTGCCAGAGATTGAAGTTGGTTTGAAGGCTCTGACGAGCTAATGTATAAACACTTTATGCTTGGATTTGCAGTTGTTAGCCAACGTGCATGAGACATTTTCCCACGGTGCTTTTGTGACAAACTTGATGAGCAGTTTCTGTTTGTGACAGCTTGAGAAATATCCCAAAGCTCCTTTATGTCAATTTTCGGAAATTCGCTCGAAATGTCTACAAATCTCACAACTGGGAGGTTTTTACAATTTGCCAAGGCTTTCCCAGTTGGACCAGAAAATGCATTAAGGCCACTCGTTCCACCATCCTAATTCTGCACTAAATTTCGGAGTGGCAACTCATTTGCGTGTAACTGGCAGATAAACCAGTGCAAGGGTTCCCCAATGGCTTCCCTAGAAAGGTGAATCATGCCGATTTTATAGCCAGTATTAAAGACTGTTCCATCGCACCCTATTGCTACTAGTCGATGAATGTCAATATTCTTATTCTCCATGAATTGCAGCATCATTTGAGAAATACTCAAAGCTGATGATGAGGTTAGTGCTATGTGTCCAAGGTACTTGCTTAGAGGTTCATTAATCATTGTAACATGTTCTTCAAGGATTGTTTTCTGGTACATCTTTCCCTCTATGCTCTCTTTCATTAGAGTTTTGTCCTTCTTTCTCTCAAAATAAAGTCCCTTCAGTGGTTCCAGCTGTCTTTCATTTCCTTGCTGATATACTTTTTGAATTTTTCCCTCTCTCTTCTTATTTTATGTCTATCAATTACATTTAAAGTGTCTGTTTCAGTAATCATCCCCAAATCTTCCAAAACAGCGCTTGCAATGATGGCTCCAGCCCGATATGAAACTCCGGTTCTGCCATAGATTCTGTCACATGTTTCCAGTTGGCGAAACGTTTATTTTAAGACTTACTGCTTCTCTCTCTTTCTTCTTCTTATCGACTTGTTTCCTCAGCTTTCAGTTTTTTTAAGTCAACTGTGCCTATGGACATTTGCCTAAGTGCCCGTTGGTCTAGAAGAAAAGTTCTTTCCATTTTAGGGATCCTTTTATGCTTAGGGCAAGAACATTTGTTAAAATTAACACACTTACATGAAGAAATGTTGAACAATTTCCGTGAGTCTTTCACGAAGGTTTTAAGCTTCGTTTCTAAAGTTGTTGTTGACAATGTTTTCATGCCAAAATATTTCTTTACCTTTCTGCATGCAGTGCGTCAGCTGCTGCCTTTCTGTATTAAGTTTCAAATTACCTCTGTATTTTATTTAAGAACAAAATGACGAGTTGCATACAAAACAATAGAAATACACATTTTTAACTGTATGGTAAAAATTTGCTAAAATTCACGGTCGAAATGGAGACGGAAGATATTTTTTGTTTTTCCCAAAACTTTGCATACGTCACCTACCCATCAGTACCCAACTTTTTAGCACTAGGGCAAAAACGAAATCGAAAAATTTTTTTTTACGCTCCGCCCTAATGTACATACCTTCATTATTTACAGCACTTTTTCAAAACTTTTAAACCATACATAATCCTTACTTGAACATTAAATATATCTAACATGAATGTGTTACGGGCCCTTCAATCAGCATAACACTTATGAAGCAAGAAAAGAGATGGAACATTGTTTAATTAAGTGAATGAGATTTAATAAAAAGGTATTTAAAATATAGAGAATCTTTCTCTTTTTAACCCACATACTGTGAGATCCATCAGTAAAGATAGCAGACAATAAGAGAAGCAAAGTACATGTGATATAAAGAATCCAACTAATAAAAATTTGCTATGTGGGTTTTACACATAACCCCAAAAAACTTGAACTCTTCTTGTAAGGAAACTAAGGAAATTTCAAGAGCTTTTTTTCATACAACCTAATTTTATTTTTGACCAGTTTATAAATTTGAAACATTTTTTAAATACACTTTCCAATTTCCCAAACAGTAAACATCTTGTTTATTGCATTGTATTTAATTCAAGACATAACATTTTATATTTATGCACCAATAACTCTTGTGTAGCAAAATTATATTTTCAGTTTGGGAAAAATAAAATTTTTTCAAACTCATTGCTAAAAAAAATAAGCACTTTTACAAATCCATGAAAAAAATTTGGTACAGATGTGTTAGACGCACCTCCCTGCCAAGTTTGGCGATTTTGTGTTTGGCATGGTAACCATGCAATTGTTATTTGTGAAAAGTTATAACAGTAGAAAAATAAATACATTTCTCTTTATAAGCAGGACAGAGCAAAAGATAAACATCATAAAGGAAAGAGGGATGAAATACAGCTATATCTTGTTAAAAAAACTGCTAATTATTCATAATTTTTATTAAATTTTAAAAAAGTTTTTGCTGAAAGTTTACTACAAAATTATGTAATGAGAAATTTTTGCTAAAGAGATTGATTCAACAGAATTATATTGAGGATAAAATATGAAATTGGTGGCAAAATAATTAAGGTGTTAGGTTAGTTATGAGCTAACCTCTGCTAAAAGAGCTTTAAATATACTACATGGACCTACAGTGAAATCACTCATAAATTTTGTTCACATAACAGTTATAAAGAATATATGTATCAGCCCATGCTTATTTTTTTGTTTCTCAGTAGTAATCAATTTGAAAGATAAAACTTACCAGAACTCATAAGAGTAAAATTTTTTCCATTACACCATTCAGGATTATTGCATACCAGTGGCTTTTCACATACATAACCTTGTTCTACTTCAGCCTCAATAATAAACTGATATTTACATTTACCACATCTCCATTGTTTCTTATATTGTAGCATTTTAGTAGAAGAAACTTTAACAACAGTACCTGTAAACAAAACATGTCATTTAGTCAGTATTTAAAAGAAGCCATTTTAAAAAGTACAAAATATAATCATGATATGATTTAAATTATAGCTTACCACTAATACATAAAAATTGTCCAACATCTGAACAGTTTGGGAGATTAGAACGGTATACTTCAGGTAGATTAGGCAAAGCAATAAGTCTAACATGCAAATTTTCTTTATATATCTTAAAAAACAAATGAAAAAAATTATTTATTCTTTCTCAAAAATAAGAGTTAAAAGAAATATATAGCAAATACATATACTTTTAAAAAATCTAACCAAATGATTCAAAAAGAATTCCAGAATAACTAAATGGAATGTTAATTTGGAAGAAAATTTAAAAGGCAGTTTTCTGTTTACTTATTGAAATTAGCACACACATCTATCTTAGTATTATTTTGTTACAGTTATAAATACTAAAATGAAAATATATCTTACCATATCAGCTTTTAAAACATGGCTTTTACTTATGTTTAAAGATACTTTTTGAAAAGAGTCATCTAGTAACTGCAAAGCTTTTCTGGGATTTTGAAACATATAATGCGCAAATGCAATGTTTGATTCAAATAGGCTCATAGAACTGAAAATTTAAAAATTAAATTAAATAAAACTATTATGACAAGAATAAAACAAAAACAAAAAAAATAATACTTTTAAATTCATAAAAATATAAAACAATAATTAAATATATTTATTAAATATTGAGCTATGAAAATGTCTTCCTAAGATTTCAGGAATGACATACAGGGTTCATGATTGAAATGTTTTAACATGTTTCTTAAGGGAAAAAAATATCAAAACAAATGCTTTAACAGAACTTTTGATCTATTTTACATGAAGTAATTTAATATTTCAGAATTATAATAGTAAAACTTACTTTGAATACCTATAAAATTACTAAAATAGGGAGAAAAGTTATACTAATCTCAGTATAAATAATTTTTATTCCTAATGGTGGGTTATAAAAAACAACTGAATTCAGAACATAAATACAAAAGAGGTAACAGTTGACTACAGTATCTTGTATAAACCCTTATTTAAAATAAAAGAAAATACTGAGTTTAAAGCTGCATACTGGGAAAAATGACTTCATAGAACATAAAATATAGAAACATACTCAACAGCAATTGAAATATGAGATGAAACATCTTTTGACAACATAATGGTAATAAGGTGGGATGTATACTCCTTCTCAGCATAAAGCTGTATTTCCTCTGAAACAAAATTATATTGACATCTCAGATATACAGGTGACATAATAATTATATTCAATGAAATGTAAAATATATAACATAATATGAATGAGGATAAATCAGATGAAAAAAAAAAGTTCTTTGCTATATGTGACAAGTAAAAAGAATTTTTCTATAGGTAAGAATCACACTTTTCCTAAATCTGCTGATGTGGGCTCCAATTTTGCTATTCTGCTAGAGAAAGGAACTGAGAGAAAATAAGTACTCTTTCCTCACTTTGCTTTTTTTTGAACATCTTAAATCAGATTCCTTTCATTAAATAAATTAGTCATATATAACCCTCTCTTTTTGCCCATCATTAGTTTGAAAAAGAGTGAAAACAACATGTAAGAATTATTCTGCAAAATCAATTCATATTATTTCATAATTTTTTTAACTTCAACAGTTTAAACATTTTATTCTTTGTCTGATAAAATATTTACACAAGGCAGAAATTGACAAGCAATATAATTGACAATATTTGGCTATGGTCATACTTTTATAATTCTTACTGTTCAATCTCTGTTTAGCTGATTACAAATGGAAGTCTAATGCTTAACCATGTCAGATTCAATCTTTCTCGGCTGTAGCAATTAACATAGTTTTCCACGGCAATGGAAAGAAATGCTTTGAATTTATTTCTCTTAAAGAGAATGAGAATAGAGAATGAAACCTATTGAATTGCTAGAAAAACCATAAAAGTAATTTCTTAAGCTGCTTTCGAAGTATAGTTGCTTTCGAGTACACTAAATACTGAAAATTTTTGTATACTATTAAATACAGTTGGATTCTGCCTTTAATACTACTAGCCTCTAAACATGCTAACATGCACAAAAATTGTAAATAGCTATTTCTGGCCTCAATGGACAATTAATTGTAGTACTCTGTATACATACAAACACACGCACACACACACATATATACATTAACCCATTCGGGACTTATTATCTAATGATTAAATATTGAATATTTCTAGCTTTTGCAGAGAATCGGAATACAATCATAAGTATCAAGATAAATGTTAGCACTGTTCTCACTGTGTATACATGCGCTTGACTACTGATGTCTTCCGTTTCTGTTTCAAGAATATAGAATACTTCGATGTTTAATTATTTGCACATTAGAGCAACATAGAGATATGAGGTAATACAATGCGGTGAAAATTAACAATAGAACAAAAAAGCGATATCTTGCAATGTTAAAATAAATAGTACCTGATATTGTCTTTTCCAAGTCATTTTCAAAACGAAACATGCTGATTGAGAATTTTTAATTGTAAACGTGCTTTGCAAAATATGGTAACTTTTTAAATTTCAGAAAGCTACCTTTCTTCTAATTTCAGATATGAAACTTTTACAATTTACCCGATATTTACATCTCAACGCGCCATATGTTTTGAAATCAAGCGCGCAAATTAAGGAAAGATGAAAATCGTCTGCTTCTATAAGAAATCCAAAACCGAAATAATCACTCACAGTTCAGATCAAAATATTTATAATTAAGAAATAATAAGATTTTTATCATAGCACCGTATTTTATTTTTGTAGTTTCACTAAACTTAGCAATCGATGGTATATTTATTCAATTATTGCTTGTAATTGATCAGTCATTCAATTATTCCTTATAAACAATGTTTTATTTTATTTATTATTATTATTATTGAATTTAAAAGCTTATTATTTTGAATTAAAAACAGTATTGATGCAACAAATTAATAAAATAAAAAAATAAACAAGTATAACGAAAAATATTTTAGTTACTGTTGTGTTGGCATGGCGATGACGACTTTGACAGCATAAATAAATCACCTTCAGACGCGCCCACCTTTTAATATTTTGTAATACGCAGATATACAGTTTTAATTTTCTCCTGAAATTAAAGACTTTGAAGTCGAGGAGAGCTTGATGGCTGTCGAAGTGGAAGTCGAATACTGGTATGTATTTGAGGTGATCATATCATTCAGATTGTTCTTATGAATATTTTTGTCCAAATATGTAGCCTTTGATGAACATTATAGAACGTAAAATAACCCACAATCTGATGTGCTGCAGAATTTGGGTCCCCTCCCCCCCCCCCACCTTCTTAACACTTAACATAAATTTATGTTCTGAATATACGTCATAGAACATATGGAAATTCCTTAACCGTTCATAATGTTTGATTTTTTATTAACATTCAGTCATAACTAATCGGTCTAATTTATAATTTCTCTTACTACGCACAAGTAATTGAATCAAAAATCTTTGAAGCCCGTTTGTTTTCCTTTCTGTTTAATTTTTTCTGTCATGAAGTGCTAAAATATTGAGAGTGTAAATTATGATTCGTCTCTTAACAATGTAAATTTAAACTATTTCTTGTTTGTAGCTCTCAAATGTTGAAAAAAATTCTTTTTGTGAATGAATTCTAGCAGTGATTTAAATCAAACTCTGAAAAATTCTGTATCTTTGATCTTAAATTCAGTCTGTTATTTAAAGGGCCAAGCTATTTATTTTGGCTTTTTGTAGAGTGAGGCAATGAATTGAGTACCCTTTTCTACAGCAACCATCTCGTCTCTCCTGTATGTTTTTAAGAAGGGCTTAGTATATATCTCATTTCTCTTTATAAAACTTTGTTTTTGGTTTTTTAATGGATGATTTGTGTAAATTAAATCTCTCTCTCTCTATATATAGTTTTGTTTATATTGATTAATTTGTTATTTTACCTAGAAAATAAGTTTGTCTTTACATGGGGGTATGGAATATTATTCTGTGTGTATTTTTAAGCACTTGGTAATTTGAGAATCAATTATTTGCAAAATTAAATCAATTATTTGCAAAATTAAAGTTTAGCCAAATTTTTGTTTTTTTCTTTCTGTATACTTGGCAACTAGATATTTTTATTAAGGGTGAAGTGGGGTAAGTGAGAATGCAAGCTTAAAACCCTAAAAAGTATAACTTTAAAAAAAAAATTTTCAAGTGTAGAAAAATTCTTGCTCTACTGTTATGTTTAGTTTTTATTTACAGAAAAAAAGTATAAAATGCAAAATTTTTATACCTGCCGAACCCTTGCATTTTAACTAAGGTACCCAAATTAAAGTACTAGCGAAAAACATAACTAACTAACCACAACACATAGTTATTTTGAAAATACCCACTTATTCATTAAGAAATGATGAATACAGATAAAATATATATAAACCCATTTTTTTTTGCAATATTACTTCAGTACTGCAGGGTTTTCACTTACCCCATAAAAATGTTATGTTGGGACAAGTGAGAACAGTGAAATTTTTAAGAAAAGAAACAAAAATGAAGGAAAATCAAGTAGTTTTGTGTGGCCTGTTCTCGATGATTGCTGGAATGTACCAGATGAGGACTTATTAGTGTTCCTGGAAGAGCTAGGCCTGGAAGGCACGGTGAACTAATTTTTTTCCTGTGTCTTTTTGGTCCTACTATATTCAGTAGGGCCTACGCAAAAGCATACAAAAACCTTCAAGTAGTGTAGAACATGTAAATAAACAGCAAATTTAAGTAGTAAGTTAATGAAGAGGATTTTGTTTTGTTTTGAACATTTAATAGTTTTCATTTGTTACAATATTCAGTTAACTAAAGAAAAAAAAATATTAAAGTAGGATAAAAGACATAAATAGTAAATTGAACTAATAGGCTAGAGAAAAGAATTTTTTTTTATTTTGAACTTTTAACCTACATTTGTTACTCTAAAACAAATATATACAAATATACTTATTTTGTTAATATTCGGATGTTGCTGACACTGCTAACTTGAACAACAAATACCTCCACAACGAAAGAATGTAAAAAATAAAAATAGCCTTTTGTTCAGCATGATATCTATTCTTTCCCTTGCCCTACTTATTTTGCAATAAGCAACTATGATTTATTAGGATCCATGTTCTCACTTGCACTTGTTCTCACTTGCACTCAGATGCGGGAGCAAATGAGAACGCAAAACACAAAAACTTGAAATATTTATGGCAAAAAAAGTTTTGAATGGATGCTTTGAAAAATCTATTCACAGCTTAAAGCAAGTTAGTTTTAGGTTTATAAAGAACTGATATTCTGAGTGCTGAAAGGTCAAAATTTTTTCTTTGTATGTACTTTACTGGTGCATATGCCACACGCTAAAAAATTTTAATTTTAGTTGCATATAGGCCACAAATTATACATCTGAAATAATAGTAGGTATTTTGATACACAAGGTTAAACATTTGGTATTTTACTATGCTAATAGGAAGAAAAAGATACATGGTAAATGTAAGTACTCTGAATAAAGCTTTAATCAAACTGACAACATTGAGTAACTTGACTCCTGTGGCATATGAGTGATAGCCTTCATTTCTGTTGATCTCAGATGAGGTTAAAAGGGAAGGAGGAAAATTAATATTGGAATTGAATTAATGTGAAATAAAGAAAAAATATTAAAGTTAAATTGCATATATTTTTCAAATTATTTTTAAATTATCTCCAAGTTAAAGGATTCAACCTGAAATATTTAATCATTCCCAATGGACTTATGAGTCATTGCTATATACCTGCATAAATTTACTGATATGTAAAATAATGTGATAAAATGAAATTGTACTTGGGGGGAAAATATAATTTAAATTTGTTTAAACGCTTATTTATAGTAGAGCCATCAGCAAAATATTTGTAAGAGAAAGAAAAGTTTACATTGCATGTTTGAATTCCACATAAAAATTGTTAGTCTGAGAAAAGCTGTATTAATATTTTGTATTAAATGTTTTTATCCACATTATATAATGTTGAAAAGGAGATTTAAAGAAAACAAAAAAAAAAAACTTCACCACTCTGTAATTTAAAGTGTTATTTTTAATTAATTTTTGATTTATTTTTAGTGGACAATGAGGCTATGCTCCTCGCTTCAAGGAGCTTCAGAGGAAAATCCTCTCTGAAATTCCTGAAGCCGTTGTAAGAGGAGCTGTTGGACGTAAATGTAAGTATTTTACTTGTATAATTCTTGTCTTTATTTTCATAAAACAAAATTCTCTTTGTTGTATTGAATTATTTTGGATTATAATTTTTGTTCATGCTTATCTGTTAGTTGACACATTTTTGGTGGAGTTCAGAATACTGAATTTAAAGAGTTTTTTACCATTGAACATGTATTAGCTGCTGTAGCTGTTGGTTAGCTACTAAATGAAACTGAGTATGTCATGATTAATCAATGTTTTGGGAATAAATTAATAAGTTTGGGATTGGGAGCTATATTTAACCCTCTAAGTGTGTGAGACATTTTCTTCGTCTCTCTTTTGGCTGATAAAAACATTTCTCATGAATTGTTTTATCTTCTGGTTTGGTATTCTTAAAAGCATTAAACTGTACCATCTTAGACTCTTTTGAATACAGAGTTAGGGATTAAATGACCTGTCATAAGTGCTTTTTAAGTTGAAACATATGAAATTTAAATATAACAAAAATTTAAATTCTTAAAGTCTTTAAAAGTGCATTTCATTCTGTGAAATTCATGTAGAGGCATCTAGATGTTATGCTTTTAGGTAATGTAATTTCCAAGTTCTGAAAATTTCCTTTTACTGTTTGACTAATGAAGCAATATATATTATTTGAAATTTAGACAATTAATTATTTTTATACACATGTTTACTAAAGATAAGTCACATATCTCATGCTGGATATTTATTTTAGTGCTTCATGAGATAGGCAATTATTGTGAATGTCTTGTTTATGTGCTACTGTAAGGATGTTAACTTTATAGAACTCATCACTATTCTGTTCTAACATACTGGTGCAATGAAAGATTTGTACCAAGATTTTCGAGTTTCTGTTTCTAAAACATTAGAAAATGAAATTTGGAACATGATCAAAACAGTTTGTAAAATGATGTCTAGTGATTCTGGATATGGATCTCTTCTCTTAAATGTAGTTTATAAATTTCTCATTAATATCATTATGATATTTTAATTTTTTACATTCTTTTTCAGCTTCTTTTGAGATAACAGTTAATGATGTTGAAGTTTTCTCAAAACTGAAAGTGGGCTCATTTCCAAATTTTGATGAAGTAAGCAGTTATTCTTCATAATTTTATTTATTAATTTTATTTTATGATTTTTGCTTGCATATGTATGTATTAAAAATTCAAAAGTTACTTAATAGGTAGTTTTGTCTTTGTAGATTTTTTTAATTTATATAGTTCATATAAAATCTTGAGTTAGTTTTTTTTAGTTTCATTTCTAAACAGAAAATATTGTTTTTATATAAAAATTATAAAATTTTCTTTTGCATGGAATTTCTGTACTGGTGAAGCAGGAGTGTACTGAAATAATACAATGCTTTAAGAATTTATATTCCCTTAGCATCAGCAAGTTTTATCTAAGACTAGATTTTTCTGTGTTGGCAGTAATTAAAAAAAAGTAAGGTTCACTGTAGAAGTCGAGTTGAAAACTTGTTAAATAACCAATGCTCAGATCTGAGTTCTTAATGATGAAAAAAACTAGCTCACCCTTCCCAATAGCTAAATGATTCAAGCCGAAAAATATTTGTTTAGATAAGTTTCTGATGAAAAATTGTTTTTATTTCATAGTTTTATGGCATAATTTATCTTAGATTTATATTACAGATAACCTTTCTATAAATTTTAGGTTAACCAATATAAAAGTGGCTGTAAAAGATTTATATTTCAGTATTTGTACATTTTCGTTTGTTTTTAAGTTATTTTATGCAGAAGTAAAGTGAGCTGGGGGTCCCAAAAGTCTGGAAATCTTTTGCTAGCTAAATGTTTAATGTTTCATAGTATTTCTACTAGTCTGTATGGAATATTCTTTTTCACTCATGGTATCGAAATTCTTGGTCATGTGAAAATGCCTACTGTTTCTGGATCAGCATTTCAGAAGTTGATAATTTGCTGCAAATATTGCTTAACTCATGGTTACAATAAAGTGGAAAATAACTACATTTTCATGACTGCTTCTTTGTAACTATATGGGTCACCCAAATAAAAGTGGCACT
This sequence comes from Dolomedes plantarius, assembly GCA_907164885.2. Lineage (NCBI taxonomy): Eukaryota > Metazoa > Arthropoda > Arachnida > Araneae > Dolomedidae > Dolomedes > Dolomedes plantarius. Next base: position 148,615,523 of record OU015492.1, read on the forward strand.
ACAGTCGGTGGGACAAATGGTTTAATGGTATTGCCGTAAGTTAGTATACAAAATAAAAAGAAATACATAAAGAACATATAGGCTAGACATAAATTGCCTTGGAGGTTGAAACAGGTGTCCCACAGGTCCACGAGATGATGGATACCCTGGGTGAAGAAACTCCGGGGTTGGCAGTGGAACCATGCTGAATTGTGTGAACACTTCCTTCGCTCATAGACATTCTATCCGCTATCTCGTGAGTGGTGATTCACCGATTATTGCTCACAAGACTACCCACAGCTGCAATTGCTTCCTGGGTGATAACCACATGTGCTTGACCTGTCGTCCGTACTGCTTCGTCCATTACGAAAATCACTACACCATCTGAATACTGATCTGTGTGACATATACTCTGTGCCATACACATTTTGCATGTGACGATAAATTTATCCAGCACTCACATTTTCCGCTGTTAAAAATTGCATGACTGCACGTTGACAACGTTTGGAGGCATCCATGATATGAATGATACCGTTGACCTTGCTCCTACATTATCATACAAGCATCTGTCGTAATCTGACGATGTGGCATGCCTTCCCAGCACTCAGCGCCCTCTATAGGCACATGCATAGTCTTCTGTAACTTAAAACGATGGTGCAGTAACGGCAGTGCCACTTTCATTTGGGCAATCCTTATACTTTGACAATGCTTATTTTTTCGTTTCAAATTTTTTTTTTTTAAATTTTAAAATTGAATAGTTTTGCAGTAATGATATAATTTAAGAGGTATATTAATTGTATTTGTTATGTTTCAAATGTTTCTTATTGGATTAATGTATTTTAGGTCATTGAAGTTGTGAAAGCTGCAGATGAAGGGAAAGAAATAACTGAAGTTACTGGAACTGAAAGGTGTATTTTGATGTAAGATTTGAATAATGTTTATGGGTGAAGTCTGATTTACAGATGACAATGAATAATTTATGACATTTCTTCTGTAAGGGTTACCAGGGAGAAAATTGATGTATTATATTCTTTCATATGTATATGAGAATGCACCTGTAAACCTTTGCCTACTTAATTTATTTTAATGAATTGTAAATTTATAATAAATATTTATTTGATCTAAGAGTTTTAATGTGAATCATGAGATGTGGTTGTTTATTAAACTTAATTGGCAGTCAAGAGTTGATGTACAGGCTTGGTATAATTACAAGGTTCATTTGACAGCTCATGGGAAGCTTGTGTTGTTGGTATTTTTTTTTGTAAGTAATTAAAATGCTGGAAAGCTGATAAGTACATTTGAGTGTATTTTATATTTTTGCAGTTATAAAATAGCTGTGCATTGATGTAGCTAGCAAACTTATAAATTATGCAGTTTCAAAGACAGATGATAGAAATTTTTTCCATTGCTAAAAAGTAATTAATTTATCAAACTCAGCTTCTTTCTTTATGCTGTGCATTTGTTACAATATACTGAAATGTCTGCAAAAGTGATGAGCTAATCCCAGGGTGTAATTCTTTGGTATGTGGGTCCTGTGCAAGAGAAGGGGTCGTATCTTGTTCTGAGCTTGGAATTTTTTTTCCCAAAAAACATGACAATAATTGGTTGGATTCACTGTCATAGTTAAAGTTTCTTGAATGAATCCGACCCCAAAATAACAGGATATTATAGAATAAATCGAGAGAAATATTTGGCGATGTAACTTCCACAGTCCCAGGAGTTGGAAAAAAAAAAATCATCTATTAACATTATCCCAGTATTATTAAATTAAATGTACCTTCTGCTCTTTTTTTTTCTCTCTCTCCTCCTATCAATAGAGTTCTTTCATTGACATAAAAGTATTGCTTACCAAAGTTTCGAATGTCCAGCTGAATTCGATTATCACCTAAAGTGCTAGCATATTGTTTGCTAATATGGGGCACTTGTCAATCAAGATATTCATGCTTTAACTGCAAGTTGTTGGCTGCTTTCAATGTGAGGCACTCTATAAGTGAACCAACACCACCTCCTCGTGCCACCTCAACTTTAATCGAGCACCACAAAGGATTTGGCTTTAAGCAGTAGGTTCTGGTCTAATTAGCCCTTGTGTAGCAAAGAATGACCGTAGCGCTCCCAGCCAACTAACCTATGTGTTATTTTAATATTCTATATACTTTTCCATGTTATTCCTAGGCATAATATATAATGCCTAGGAATTATATAGAATGAAAAGTACAATTTTGGCAAAATATGAAAAGGCCTTTATTGTAAAGTAGTATATAAAAATGAAAGAAGAAATACAAAGAGTATAGGACTTTCTTATTGATTAAAAAAAAATAGAAGACTGGTGGTAACCCCCTACTTGCAACAAACTTGCCGAACACTTCCTTGGGCACCTAGGTCGCCTGATCTCTTCCCCCATAGAGCACGTTCAGGACATGATGGGATGGTGATTACAGCTATCACGGTATGTTGCCGATTCAACCCGACAGTTTGAGACAATTTGGCATGAAATCCTGCAGGACACCATCCGGGAACTTTATCAGTCTATGCCGCGCCAGGTGACAGCTTGAATCCAAGCCATAGGTGGACCAACGCTGTACTGACTTCCTCACTTTGTAATGATCAAACCCTGGAATAAATCATTCAATTGATCTGAAATTTTAATTTTTTTTTTTTTGTTTGTGCATGTTCATCTCTATAAATGCTCAAGGCCATTTCTCATAAAAAATTCCTTGGGCACCTAGGTCGCCTGATCTCTTCCCCCATAGAGCACGGCGACACATCCACGAATTTTTGTCAAATTTTTCTCATCCACGAATTTTTGTCGCAATCGGACAACTCCTTGGTGTGTCGATTTTTTTTGTTATAGAGCAGGGGTTCTTAAACTTATGTAGTCCGAGGACCCCCTCCCAACCCTAGGCATTTTACGTCGTTCTTGAGACTTAATTTCAGGCTTAAAAATCTCATAGGCACTACGTTATAATAAATGTTGGTAAAAATGTATCGCTGGTTATTTTAATAAATGGCCTTGAGCATTTATAGAGATGAACATTTTTATTAGGATATAAAATAAAAAACAGAAAATTAATAAAATTGTAGTAAAAAGAATTTAAAAAGTTACAAATCTTAATACATTAAATTCATACAAACATTTCTTGGTCAAATATTGGTCTAAATAGATCTTATGTTTTCTGTAAATACGAGTAATTTGTACTTAATGAGATGGGTACAGTTGTATTCTTAAAACCAGAACCACAATGTTGGGCTCTATGTTGAAAAGTTTTATTCTAAGGTCTGCTTCTACATTGAGTTTGTTTCTATACTTTGATTTCATGCATAACTGTACCGAAAAAGTCTTCACATAAATATGTTGTGCAGAAAGGAATCAAATGTTGGAGTGCTTTATTTGCAAGTGCAGGGTAATCGGATCTGAGAAGTAACCAAAGGTTTGTGAGTTTAGTTTCGTTGAATTGTAGTTTCAAAGATATATCACATGATAATTCCACCAGAATATCTTGTTCAAGTTTAGATAAATGTTTGGCATTAGTAACTTCCATGTTGAATGGATCTCTAATCCAGTTATTGTCAGAATCAAGACTTGAAAAATAATTCCTAAAGCTGTTTTTTAGAGCCATTAAATGTTCAACAAAAATATGCCATATTTCATTAGGGAACTCTTTATCGGAAGTTTCTATAAAAGTTGAGTGTTGGAAAAGACTCATACACACAGTTGTGAATGCGTTTAACCACAAGTTGATTGTGTGCAAATGATGTCGGAGTTTGGCGGGTTTCATACTTTCGTTTGATGTACTTTCAAGACGTAGACAGGTCTTTCCACATCTTTATTGCATATATAAGATAATCCAAATGATAAATACAATAAATACTCATCACGATATTTTTTAATTTTACGTTTCTTGATGGATTTCAAGGTTGATGCTTCATCATCTGAGTCTCTTTCATCTATATTGTGTTTCAGTGTAAATCCAATTTTTATCCAGCGATCCACCTGAGTCGCCAGTCTATTTATAGCTACGTGTTCCCGCGCCGCGCAATAGTCATAACAATGCAAAAAATTGCCTTATTTTATTTATTTTTTCGTATTTGCAGTTGAATAAAAATAATGATTTTTTTACTAATTATTGTTTAGTTATGTTAATAACTAGTTAAGTAACAACAAATACAAAAAGTCTCGACCATGTAGGATTTTTATTAAATGAATTATTTAATTAAAAATGAAAAGTTGGGGGATGTAAAGTTAATGTCAAAATTGTTTCGTGAACCCCCAGGGGTCCGCGGACCCCAGTTTAAGAACCTATGTTACAGAGTGTGTGTCTGTATATATATGTATATATATATGTATATGTGTGTATATATATATATATATATATATATTATATATATATATATATATATATATATATATATATATATATATATATATATATATATATATATATATATATATATATATATGCACCATATATAAAATAGCGCCCCACCATTATTGTCTCGTATTCTAAATTATCCCCTTAATAAAACACAGCCCCTATTCCAAATTGCGACCTAGAAGTAAATTAACCAACTACTCTATTCCTTTAACCGCCACGAGCAGTACATTAAAGCTATTTTTGGACATTATTCAGCGTCACGCGTCTATATCGCTACGCGGCGCCTGTTCGAAAAGTCATGCGACGTTGAGTCATACTTTCACGTGGTCAAGTCAGATGTTCGCCGATAGCCAATTAAAATAATTTTAAACACATAGCGTCAGGGTCACGAACCCTCGGTATAAAAGGTCTAGCAACAATTTTCGCGGTCTTTCTTCTCTCTCTTGTTTTCTCTTGTTTTCTCTTGTCTCTCTTGTTTTCTCTTGTTCTCTCTCTTGTCTTCGTTCTTCACGCCTTTCTTCTTTTCTAAACCTCAACCTATGTGCGCTGCTGACCGATTCCGTCACTGTTAAACCTGTGTACCTTCTTTGATGTCTGCAAACCTACATTGTGTGTTGTCTAGTGATGTGTTGAAATAATGTCTTCGTTATCGTTATCCGGAAAGAAATGTGCATCTCATCTCTGTTGTGTGTGCTCTCAATGTGCGCCTTATGTGTGTGAATCCATCTCCTGTACCGGTCTGTTAAAGTTATTACACACACACACGCACATTATATATATATATATATATATATATATATATATATATATATATATATATATATATATGTGTGTGTGTGTGTGTGTGTGTGATGCCCCGTACCTCACGCCGTGGAGGAGATGCATACGTGCACGATAAACTTTAACTTAAACTATGTAGAGGAGATGAAACACTAACATGTAGACGTAGCCGTAGTGTCAGGAGATGAAGACCATTTCACGAGAGCTGTTGACACATCGGGGAAGAAACCCACATAGATGCGAGGCATTGAAGGGATACACAGAACAGAGATGCGACGCATATTAATTTATTCCGGATTCTAATGTAAACAAACATTATTCAGCAAAACACAGGTATCTTGACAACTGAACACACACAATAGCAACGCCACCGGTCCCCGCCGGGGCGCATTCAGAACACCGATTTTACATCATATCGGACAGCAGGTCCGACAGCAACGAGAGTTAGACACCAAGAGACAGAAATCTTCTGTTCACGCAATATTAAATGGGTGTTTTGCGATATTGACACTAGAGGGCCTAAACTACTTAATATTTTAATTGGGTGACTTATAGATTCGTGGAGTTCACGTGTCCACTTAAGTTTATCGGGGACTGTACTGCTAGATCCCGCGCTTGTTAGAACCGCGAACTATTGACCTGGGTGCAGGATAAGTGGCCATAAAGTTCTTATAAAGTGTGGTTTTGACACTATAGAAGACATAAATTCAGAGTGGTTCGAGGGCTCTTCAAGAATTTTGGCATTACACTGACATTCGAAATCTCATAAACTTCCTACACTCATATCTGGGTATGTTATTGAGTTCAGCTACTTCACATGCCTGTATAATGATCTGCAGGGCTATGATAAATTATCTTATTTTACTTTTAGGTTGCAATTTTGGAAAAAGGGGTCGTGCTTTATTAACAGGATAATTTTAAATACGCTTTAGATATATAATGGTGGGCCGTTATTATCACAATATCCCCCCCTTTCCGGAAAAAGACTTGCGAGAGGGGCCGGGCTCTAGCTCCTCGAGCAAGACTTCCCTTCAGGTGAGAACATTTTACTAAATTTAGAAAAGAAGGTTACAAGTTAAAGGGATGAGTTTATCAAAATCTTGACCTCGCTGTCCGCATACTGTCCGTGGAGCCTTACTTTACATATACAATAAACAACATTACTTGAAAAACACATATAAATTTGAGAACATAGCTACTAATACTGTTAATCAATACACAAAATTTAACAAAAAAAATACACAACATATCAATATTTCTCTTAAAAGTCCTTAGAATATATTACACATGACGCTTCAAACTTTACGAACATGGAAAACCTTAAGATATTTCAAATTGTAAAATAATATGAAGAACTGGAATACAAAAATAGAATACCTGATATACAACTAATTCAATATTTTGAAGTGGTAATAATAATACTTCAATATTCAAATTCAAATAACTCTCAAAATGGTAATACAAAATATAATATGTTAATATGAAATACAATATATTAATACACAAATGTAGTATAGGTATTATAAAAAGTGTAGCTTTATTCAAAAATGTAGTATTAAAACGCAAAATATAGAGGAGAAATTTTTCTATATTGTCGAGTTTCTCTTACACTCAACCGGGACTTCTTCATATTTAAATTAATGGGACGACAGGAAAGTGCTTAGAGAAGGAGAGAATTACGAAAGATTAAAGTATTAGGGTTGACTCATTCATGGTATAATTTAAATTCGGCAGGTGGATTGTATTATCTCAACTTGGATGCATGTACAATTTCAGTAGACCTGTTATTATATTGATTTGGCTTATCTATTTCATAAGTCACTTCAGAACACTATTTTAAAATTTTGTAAGGGCCAGAATAAGGGGCTGAAAGTTTACGGGTATTTGGATATGAAAATTCTTCAAAGATTACAGCATCACCAGGTTTAAATTTAGAGGGTGCAAAGCGAGCATCATACCTAATTTTGTTTTTATTATGATAATCTATTGTCCTTTGTTTTGCTAGTTTTCGAGCTTCATCCACTAGAGGGTAATTAGTTTGATTTATAGGGGAGTCATAAGGCTGCAAACATTAAGTATGCAGGGGTAAATTTTGTAACTGAATGGGGACTATTGTTATATTCGGTAATGACTTGTTCCAACAAACGTGTCCAAGGAACTGTAGTGGACGAAGAATTGACTTTACATTTTAGCCTACTTACTATTGATTGATTCACTCGCTCCACTTTACAGTTAGTCTGAGGGTGATGTGCTGAAGTCAAAAGCTGTTTCACATTATAATTTTGAAGGAATCTCCTGAATCGTGATGAAGTAAAGGCTGCATTCCTATCCGTTAGAATTTTCTCTGGTACCTGGACTATTTGCTTAAGGCAGTTGGCATAAGTTTCTGTGGTGACACTTTTAGAGGGAAATGCCCACACATATCTTGTTGCATGGTCTATTGCAATGTGGAGATATTTCTTTGTAGAATTATAGTAGTTAAAGTCACCGACAGTATCAACAGAAATGCATTCAAAAGGTTTATCTGTTGGAAGTACAATTTGCATAAGTCAAAATTTTTTTAATTTTGATTTCTTGTTAAATTGGCATGTTGCACAGTGTTTGACAAACTTTGCAATATCCTCAGTTATATGAGGCCAATAATACTGAGGGGTAATCAAATTTAGCATTTTTTGTACACCAGGATGACCAAATTGATCGTGACACTTTTGCAACAATTTTAAACGTAGTAATATAGGAACAACAATTTTATGTAGATTTTTTTCTTTTTAATATGATTACATCATTTATCTCTTGATACTTTGGATCATGAAGGTTGTCATTTTTCTGTTGTGTTTTAATTTCATCCAGGTCTAATAAATGTACAGTATGTTGAAGATGTTGGGAAACAGGATGCCTTGAGAGCATATCAGCTTCGACATTTGTGGAGCCTTTTTGGTATTTGATTTCATAATCAAACATACTGAGTTTTAAGGACCAGCGGAATAACCGACCTCGTAGATTTTTTACATTTTTGAGCCAAAAAAGAGCCGCATGGTCAGTATGAATGACAAATTTTTGGCCATGGAGATAATAGTAGAATTTGTCTAAAGCATCCACAATCGACAAACATTCCAATTCCGTGATAGCATAATTTTGTTCATAATTACGTAAAGTCCTTGAATGATATGCAACAGGATGTAATATATTAGAGGCATCAGGCTGTTTCAACACAGCTCCAACTACATTTTTTGAGGCATCAACATATACATTACATGGTAATTTAGGATCATATAATTGAAGAACAGGTTTAGAAATTAACACATGTTTTAATTTTTCGAATACACTCCGGCATTCTTCTGTTCAATTCCACTTAACATTTTTTTTCAAAAGTCTATTTAATGGATACCGAATTTGAGCATACTTAGGAATAAATTTATTATATACATTGATAGATCCTAAGAAACGTTGCAACTCCTTTATGTTCTTAGGAGGTTGTAACTTCTGAATACTATCAGTGTTGGTATTACCTGGAGTAATTTTTCCTTGTTGAACTTCATAACCAAGAAAATTAATTTTGTCTTTGGCGAACACACATTTAGATAATTTAAGTTTAATGTTTTCTTTCTTACAGATTTCAAAAATTTGTTGTCTCATTTCAAAAAATGTCTAAGTGTTGCCAATGCTCTTCTTCAGATGAAGAAAAAATAATAATATCATCGAAATAGTTATAAGCAAAGTTAATCTTATATTTAGCCAAAATTCTACGAATGGTTCTGTTAAAGATTCCTGGCGCATTTTTTAAGCCAAAAGGTAGACGAAGCCATTCAAATAATCCGAAACTTGTTGCAAAGGCAAGTTTTTCAATATCCTGAGGGTGAATTGGAATATGCCAGTAGCCTGAAGTTAAATCTAGTGTTGAAAATATTTTAGCTTGACTTAATTTGTCTAATTACTCTTCACCTTTGCACATGATGCCGACGAAAGGATCGCTGTATTCTGAATCTGGCGAAGTCAAACCTCTGTCTACGTACATTATATCCCATTTATCTAGGTCGAATGTTTATCTTATCATTCCTGTTTTTTTAATTGTAGTTTAGATTGTTTTTTTTTCAGGTCTAATGTGTTATTCTGTTGATTTCGATGATTCGTGCCATTTTGTTGGTTATTTAGAGATCAGGAAATGCTCTAAAACTTGTATAAAGAGACTGTTTTATGCATCTTCTCTTTACGCCATTGTGGTTCACAATAGGTTTTTAAATTGAGTGCTATTACTTATGAATAAACACTATTTTCTTGCCTAATATGTCTGCATTTGTCAGCGTATGTATTCAAATGACCCATTTTAAAATTTAAGTATCAAGATATATCACCTACGTTGTATGATGGTTAACGGCAATCGCTACTTCCGCTTGGGCCTTTGTTCGAATCTCTGGCCAAGTCTGAATGTCATCAAAATATGTGCTTGCAAAGTTAAATCTCCCCCCCCCCTCTCTCTCTCTCTATATATATATATATATATATATATATATATATATATATATATATATATATATATATATATATATACACACATGTGGTTATCAAAATAATGGAAACACTAAGAAACATCATGAAAATCTTTATTAATACGGCGCAGGGTCACCTTTGTCATGTAATTCCACCTGATTCACCTTGAAATTGGATTATATAAGTCATGAATAGTGGTTAAGAATATATTATACCATTCTTCAGGGGAAAAATCATGAAAGTTCTTGTAGAGATGCTGTGGTGGATATCGATACCTGGCTCTATCCGCTTATACAGATCACAGTGGTTGGATGATATATAGTCGGGGGAATTGTACAGGGCAAGGTAAGATATTTGACTTCTTTTTCATGCTCTTCAAACCAATACTTGATATATTTAGCTGTATGTATAGGGGGATTATCATCCTGGAGAACGCGATCTCCTGCAAGAAACAATGTTTGCACCATAGGAGGGACTAGTGAGCTAAAATTTCGACAGTCATTTCCATTCAATCTCCCTTTTAGGGTTACAATAGGGCCTGAAGAAAACCACGAGATGCCATCCCGAACCCTGATAGATCTACCTCCATGATTGACAGTTGAGATGAGACAACCAGAAACTTACGTTTATGTAGGTGTTCTCCAGACATACGCACGTCCTGTTGCTAGGAACAATGTGAACAATGATTCGTCGGACCAAATGCCGTTTTTCGACATGTTACTTGACCAGGATTTGTGATCGTGGCATCATTGTGGACGATATTTTGTATTGTCATCTATTACAAGGGGCTTGGGAATAGCTACTTTTCCCTAAATGCTATGTTTGTGAAGTTCCCTTCTACCTCTAATGGTTGATACCGGAACATGCAGATGCAGATTGAGCTCTTCGGTCATTTTGGTTGCAGTTGTTTTCTTTCTTCGTGTGACAATCCGCTTCAATACCCCGTCCGTCTCTTTCACTCAGCTCTCGCTTTCGTCGACTATTCTGTTTGGCAAAGGATGTTTTTCCGCGCAATCTGTATGCTATCATGACTTTCGATACCAAAGCTAAAAAAACATCCATTAGCCTGGGGGTTGCAGTAACAGATACTCCAATTTAAACGCGCTCCAACAATTTGCCCTTTTCGCAAGATCTACAAGGTTTGACATTTTACTCTGTTCCCCCCAAAAGCACGATGCCCTTAGCTGCATGACTGCTACCTGACAGTAGAATAATACATACACTATATTATATAAAAAAATACCGGTGGCCAGACTTGTTTTTTAAGGAATACGAAGCACATTCATAAACACCACTAATACTGATAGGTGTTTCCATTATTTTGATAACCACCTGTATATATACACTGCTGGCCACCCAAATTGCAACACCAAGAAAGACAAGAGATATCACAACAAAATTTATTTTGTAGATAACATGTTGACCAAGTATCAAATGATTAAATTTATAGACTTCTGTGAAGTGTGGTTCCTGCCAAAATCAGTAGACAGAGTAGCCGCCATTGTTGGAGATCACCGCTGCCACACGCCTCGGCATTGATTCAAAGAGACTTTGGATGAGTTCTTGGGGTACAGCAGACCAAGCAGCTTCCACACGTTGCCAAAGTTGATCTGCTGTGGCAGGTGGGGATGGAATCTGGGTCAATCGTAGAGCAACCATGGACCACATGTTTTCTATCGGCGAAAGATCCGGAGAGCGAGGCGGCCAGGGAAGCAATTCAATCTGGCGATTGACGAAGAACCGTTGGACAATGCGTGCCACGTATGGTCGCGCATTATCCTGTTGAAATATGGCTGTGGGCAAGCCCTGTAGGTAAGGAAGGACAACTGGCTCCAACACCTCGGAGATGTAGCGATGGCTGTTTAAAGTACCGGCAATGCGTACTAGAGGTGTGCGAGAGTGATATCCAATACCGCCCCACACCATAATACCCGGTGTAGGACCAGTGTGGCGGTGCATAACGCAGCTGTTCAGCATCCTCTCTTCACGGTGTCTCCAGGCTCGAATGCGACCATCGTGGTGTTGCAGACAGAAGCGTGACTCGTCAGTAAAGACAATTTCACTCCATTCTGCCGTCCACATCCTTCTGTCATCGCACCATTGGCGGCGGAGACGTCTGTGGTTCTGCGTCAAGGGTAGACAAAGCAATGGACGTCTTGCGGACGGACCACTCTGCTGTAAACGGCGTCGAATGGTACGCGCAGACACTGGATGATGCGTTACAGACTGCATGTGCTGTGCTATGGTTCGTGATGTGACTGAGCGATCCGTCACTGCCATGCGCACAATTTGCCTGTCATCACGTGAAGTGGTGCGCTGAGGTGGATGCGATCGAACACGCCGGTCCGTCGTACCCTACTGCATCCAACGATCACATATCCGCATTACAGTTGTTTGGTTTCGTCCAACATGACTACCGATTTCCCTGAAAGATAATCCACAATCTCGGTAGGCCACTATCCTTCCTCTGTCGAACTCGGATACTTGATCAAAAGATGATCGCTGTTTTCGACGAGGCACAATTGATCGTTTTTTTGAAAAAACCACAAGAAAAACACAATTGCCGAACTTGAAATCGTCGAAATCTCCAAGCCTTAAATAGCGCTTTGAAGTGGCGCCACAGGCGCGCGTGATGTGCGTCTGCGTTGAAATTCTAATCATTTGCATATCTCACCTCCGGTAATGCATGTTGTAAATTTCATGTTATTTGCATGTTTCCTTCAGGGTGTTGCATTTACAGTGGCCAGCAGTGTATATATATGTGGGATGTCATCCATAGATCCATGCATGCTACTCTCATGGAGTGCGCCCTTGTAAGCTCTGGTGAGCGCCACCTAGCGGGCGCCGCAAAGAACAGAGATACAATGTTTTGCTTTCGACGAGCGTTCACGTGTGTGTGCCATGCTGCTTGTTTCCCCCCCTTTTTGATGTTAGTTCCCCCTGTAAATAATGTCCCTCTTTAAATAAATGTTACTTATGTTAACACTGTTCGTGCTTATTCTCCCGAAAACCTCACAGATGGGGCTCTGCCTCCTTTTATCCTTAAAATTCCCTAGACTACCTGCCTGCCGTATCAACTCTCCAATTTGACGTGCTGATTTCAACGTTTTCTTTTGATGTGAATTTTCCATGGACTTTCCATAATTTTTCGAAGGACTTATCATTTTTTCTGACGTGCCGAGGACTGAGTTTTTATCCCGTGACGTATTGAGATTTACAGATTGTTGGATTATTCTGTTTGAAGTCTGCATCCAGTGAGTACCATTTTTTTGTGTGTCGATATGTGTTCAGTTTCACTAAACGACTTTGTGCCAATCGCGCAAGCACTTAGCTGTGCTCCAACTAAAAGTGTTAAATTATTGTTTTCGATTTGCTTTGATGAAACATTTGATTGTTCTTCCCGATCTAAATTACGCAATTTTCAAAATTTCCCTACTACTTTCGATCTGAATTCCCGAAAGAAAACCATCCTTAAAACATATTCATTAAAGGATTTTATCTGTGTTACTAATATCTTGCATATTGATTCCGATGGTTCTAAAGACAAACTATGTGATTCCCTTTTCGACGCACTTTCGAATTTATCTTCCTTTCAACCTAGTATTTCTGATTTCGATGAAAATGACGAGTTGGCGCCAGATTTCGCGCAAACAGAAGTATCGCAGACACCTGCAGCTGCTGTCTCCACAGTTGAAAGCGCTTATGCGACTTATTTCTCGCCGAAACAACAACAATCCGAAATTGACATTTCCGTTCCTTACTCTAATTTATGGCTTGTTATGAGAGATATTTCTGGTTCAATGCGAAAGTTTTCGGGTAGCAATGCATATACTATACAGAGCTTTTTGCGCGACGTAGAGGATAATTTATCTCTTTTACCACATTTTACAGATCAGCATAAAGGGATTTTTGTCAAAACTAATCTTTCTGGATCCGCTAAATTATTTATTCAAAGCCAACAAAATCTTAACACTTGGAGTGCTTTAAAAGGTGCTTTAATTGAGGAGTTTAGCTCGAAAATTACGAGCGCGGACTTACATCGACAGTTGCGAAATCGAAAATTAAAACCAAATGAATCTCTCACAGAATATTTAATTGCTCTTCGCGAGTTAGCTTCGCAAGCCCCGACTTCAGGGCCCGATTTAGGAAATTCTTGACTATAGGCACAACTCGGGATGGGGACCCCCTAACACTGATGAGGTCGTAACATTTCCAAAATTTGCACACACAAAACAAAATAAATCATGAATCATTGTGAAAGCATCATTTTACCAAGAATTGGCTATTTGAAGCGTAGAAGCCTAGAACATTATCAAATAACAAAAAGCAATACAACATATTAACTTCATCATTAAAACACCAATACAATGCAACCGGAAAAACTTACGTATTAATCCCTTATATACACTATAACATACATACGATGAACTATACATATAACTATACATATGATGAACCAATCAGTCAAATTTGAAAGGATATATAAAAAAATTGCTATTAAAAATGGTAAATTAAAAAAAAATTGAATTGGGAATTTTCTCTTTTTTTCTTCTAAAATAAAAATTTTGGGGGGCCCCTAGGCTCGGGCCTACCGGGCCTAATGGGAGATCAGGGCCTGCCCGACTTTACTGTGGACGACGCTAGCATAATGGAATATTGCATAAATAATATTCCAGATGCTCCCTGTAATAAATTAATTTTATATAGTTGTGCTAACATTACGGAATTCAAACAGAAACTTAAAATTTATGGAAAGATTTTTGACAGACATAGATGTAAATTCTCAGCTGACTATTTCAGTTCTAACTACGTACCCCGTAAACGTGATGACGTGTACCATAAAATTTCAAACCCAAGACGTGAGATGAAACCAGAAGCACTTCGTCCTCATATTCAAAGTAAACAAATTATGTGCTATAATTGAGCTAATTTCGGCCATTTATCTAAATTTTGTCGACAAATATCGCGGGCCAAAATGTCTTTCCTGTGGAAATTTCAGCCATATCTCCACAAATTGTTCAAAATCAACTGATTTACATACATACAGAGAAACTAATGTTAATACGCTGAATTCAACTGTTTCAAATCCAATGTATAAGGATGTTACACTCAACCATGTCTCTTTCAACGCGTTAATCGACACAGGCTGAATGGCTACGATTATGTTGAAGCGTGCGTATACTAAAATTGGATCCCCTGCTTTTATTAACTCTAGCACAGTGGTTTCCAACCTTGGGTACGCGTACCAGTACCGGTACGCGGACAAGCAACTACCGGTACGCGAATGATTTTACAATTTAAAACAAAAATCAATTAAAAATATGTATTACGAAAAAAGAAAAGATATGACTATAATAAGTAATAATCCATACGTTTTAATATTTTAGTTTGGAATTTCTTATCCATTGTTTGTGTTGTAATACTTTATTGCGATTTACCAAATCTCAAAAGATGCCGTCTATACCTGAATGTGTTATCTATGACCACCCCATAAAAATTTGGCACTCGCCTGAGAATTATAAGTGTGTCTAAAATTATGTTTGCGAATTATAACTGTGTCTAAGTTCTACTAAAAATTGTGCTTTGTGTTCCAAACATTTTAAAATTAATTGCATATTATTAATCAATAGTAATTGTATTATTAATAAATATTAAGAAGCTGTTAAGGTAAGTGTATTAAACTCAGGAGATTTATTTAAAATGATTTTATATATATCATAATTTATTTTAATAAATGCTTGGCTACATATTTCAAATACATCTCGTATTCGTCTTCAGACCATATACAAATAAACTTATTCGTTGTTAAGAACACTAAAAAGTTTACGAAGGGTATGATTAGTCATGGTTATACTTTAGTTACAAAATCTTAAAATTTCTTACATGTAGATCACATTACGCCTAATCATAAAACAAATCTTTTTCAAAAAAGAATTATCCAATCACTACATTTTACAAAAATTATTTTAAATTATATATGTATACCGGGTGTCTTTTTTAAATTAATACATAGGGATTCCAATGTAAATTTGAAGCGATTAATATAACTTTGTTATCAAATAGAATTATTGAAAAACAAAATTAGATATGAATTCAGCATTAAAAATTGACAGTTTTTAATGTTTTTATTTTTTCAAAATCGGTTTTAAATAAAAGAGAATAATTAAAAAACATTACATTTTTTAACAAGAAAATTCAAACTTCGGGTCGATTCGCGTAAATAAATTAGGATATATAAAAAATCATTTTCAATAAGTCTCATAAATTTATCCTAATAATGAAAAAACTATTACACTTTTACGTTTTTGTAACATTTTACTTACTTATTATTTTTACAGCACCTCGATACAATCAAAAGATATTTAGAGCAATCTGGAAGTTCTAATTTCAACCCAAAGGAAGATCAATCACGAGAATTGAGCAAGGACGAAGAACCAGAATTAAAGAAGCAGAAGCGAACTTGGATCAGGAAGTATGATCCTGATTATATGAAGTATGGGTTCGTCATGAAATCCGGAACAGAAGCTGAACCTATTCCACAGTGCGTTATTTGTTTTGAGTGCTTATCAAACGGGACTATGAAGCCATCTCTTTTGAAAAGGCATTTATACAGGGTGTCCCAAAACGACCGCATAAACTCTGCACAGCTAGATTCCTCGTTGGGAGTACATATAAACTGCCCAAAGAAGCGTTCCTGTACGATCCATAGTTTACGAGAAAAATACGAAAAACAAAGTATGGCGTCACTGCCGGTGCAAGAAAAAAAACACTTTATTGGACATATCAACAACAATATTTGCATATCTTTCCAGACGATAATGTTTAAAACGTTCGCCGCGCATATCGCGTCATGCATACGCGCGCGCCATGGAATGACGTTAAGCCGCCGTTGAACTGGTATTTAAAAGGCTGCATCTTGCAGCTACCGGTAGTCTTCGTATGGTGGCCATGTACTCCGTTCGTGACTACTGCGACATGTACTTGATGTACGGCCGATGTAATGGAAATGCCTTACGAACTGCTAGGGAGTATGCCCGTCGACATCCGTCCCGTCGTCCTCCAGATGTCAACGTCATCCGTAGGCTGGACGACAGACTGCGAAATACGGGAAGCGTCTTGCCAACAGCCAATCTTCACGATACTGGAAGACCGCGGAGCGGCCTGACGGTAGCACAGGCGGATGCAATACTGCAGCGGGTAGAAGAGACGCCCGAGGTAAGCACACGTGCATTAGCCCGTGAGACGACTTCGAGTAAAAGTACTGTGCACAGGCTTTTACGGTCTGAGAGGCTACACCCATTTCGGTACACAACCGTGCAAGGTCTGAAACCAGATGACTTTCAGAAACGCGTGGCCTTCTGTGAATGGCTGTTGCAGCAACAGAACACAGATAATGGTTTCATTGCACATATCCTGTGGACTGATGAATCATGTTTCACTCGTGATGGGGTATTCAACCATCACAACAGCCATATGTGGTCCCAGGTCAATCCGCATGCAATCCGGCCGCAGAAACATCAGGAACGTTGGTCTCTTAACGTGTGGGCCGGCATACTCGGGGATCACCTGCTTGGACCATATCTGTTGCCTGAACGGCTCTCGGGACAGTCGTACTTGGTGTTTTTCAATGAGGTCTTAACCGAGTTCCTCGATGACATACCATTAGCGGCAATACAGGGACTTTGGTTCCAGCATGATGGGGCTCCGGCGCATTTCTGTGCTCCTGTACGTGGTTGGCTGGATATGGAATACCCCGGCCGCTGGATCGGACGTGGGGGTCCGGTTCTATGGCCGCCACGTTCGCCAGATCTTACACCGTTGGATTTTTTCCTATGGGGCCATCTCAAGGAACTGGTGTATCGAGACGTAGTGACAACACAAATGGACTTAGTTGCTCGTCTGCATGCTGCTTGTACTTCGGTGAACCCCGCGATGCTCCAACGTGTGATGACAGCCATTCCACGGCGTGCTCAATCCTGCCTCGACATGCACGGCGGACACTTTGAACATCTGCTTTAAATTGTGCATGCTGTTGATATGTTCAATAAAGTGTTTTTTCTTGCACTGGCAGTGACGTCATACTTTGCTTTTCGTATTTTTCTCGTAAACTATGGATCGTACAGGAACGCTTCTTTGGGCAGTTTTTATGTACTCCCAACGAGGAATCTAGCTGTGCAGAGTTTATGCGGTCGTTTTGGGGCACCCTGTATAGCAAACATTCGAATGTAAAGACAAAACTCTTGATTTTTTTAAAAGAAAACATTCAGAGTTTTGCTCTCAAAAATCAATTGTCAAAACTTTTAGTAGTATAAACACTAATTATGTGAGAGTATCATATTTAGCTAGTTTGCATATAGCTAAGTGCGGGAAACTACATACGATTGGTGAACCATTGTTGGATATAGTTGCATCTGTCCTTGGAGAGAAAGCGGCTAAAGAAATTGACAAAGTATCATTACCTAATAATACTGTCAAGCGGCGAATAGATGAGATGGCATCACAGGTTGAAGATATTTTTATCCAAAGATTAAAAGCAAGCCAATTTTATTCTCTCCAACTGGATGAAAGTACCGATATTTCCAATTTGGCACAACTATTTGTATATATTCGGTTTGATTTCAACAATGAAATACAAGAACTATTATTTTGCAAACCATTAACTTTAAGAACAACTTCGCAAGAAATATTTAAAACAATTAATGATTATTTCATTAAAAATCACATAAGTTGGCTCAAATGTGTTGGAGTATGTACCGATTGTGCTCGTTCGATAATTGGGAAATTATCAGGCATGGTAACCAAAATTAAAGAAGTGGCACCAAAATGCAAGTCTACGTACTGCATCATTCACCGTGAAGCTTTGGCCACAAAAAATATGCTAGTGAATTTAAAAGAGGCTTTAGATGAGTCGGTAAAGATGGTTAATTTTATCAAATCTCGAGCACTCAATTCGCGTTTATTTTCGATTTTATGTGGTGAAATGGGAAGTGCCCATGCCACACTTTTACTTCACACCGATGTACGGTGGTTGTCACGTTGTGAAGTCCTCAGTCAATTGTTTGAGTTACGCGATGAAATTTATATGTTTTTGACCAATTCAAAATATTTGAATGGAGATAAGTTGATTGATGAGCAATGGTTGTGTAGACTAGAATACCTTTCAGACTTTTTTTCAAGATTAAATGAACTAAATTTGAGTTTGCAAGGAGTTAACAATTCTGTGTTTGACTTGTATGACAAAATAATAAAGTGCGTTCAAGAGAAAATTGCAATTCATGCAACAGCAAATTGAAAAACAAAATGTTAACATGTTTCCTTCCCTCTGTAACTTTATCGAAGAAAATAATTTTTCAATAAAAGATGATGTAATGAGCGACATTAGAAAACATTTAACATCGACTTTTGAATGTTTCCAAAATTATTTTCGTGAAGATCTCACAGCTCAAAATTGGATTCGAAATCCTTTCGCATTCACAACGGGAGTTCCAGACGATGTGATTGCAAAAGAGTCTTTTATAGACCTTAGCAGTGACAGTGGATTGAAATAAGCTTTCAGAGCTTCAAGGCATTCACTTTTTGGCTATCTATTTGTAAAGAATACCCAGAAGTTTCATGTCAAGCAGTAAAATTTTTAATGCCATTTGCGACCACATATTTATGTGAAAAAGGGTTTTCTGCAATGATTGCGATGAAAACCAAATATAGAGCTTTGCTGGACATTGAATCGGATCTTCGCCTTAAACTGACAAACATTGAGCCCGATATTACTTCTTTAGTTAATAATAAACAGGCCCAACCTTCTCACTAATTATATATTTTTTAAAGTGATTATTATATTTTATGTATATGTGTAGCAATAAAAATATATCCCAAGTTACTTGTCTTTATTACAAATGTTCTCCATTGCATTTTATTCCCCATTTCAAAATTTTTGGTCTACCGGTACGTCATCAAATTTTTTACAACGTACAGGTACGGTAGTATAAAAAGATTGGGAACCTTTGCTCTAGCACATTACTTACGGCATTTGGCAATGGAAAAATTAAGCCGCTTGGTTCTTTCGAATCCGAAATTGTTATTGAGGGTTAATTGTTTATCACTGATATATATATTGTTGACGATAGTATCATGGCAGTAGATTGATAATTGGTATGAATGTACTTGCACAGGCTGAATTCACTATCACTAAAGACGGACTTTCTATTCATAAACCTTTAGATGTTGACGCTATAGACGAAGACGTTACTCTTATCTATACTTATATATAAAGAGAGAGCGATTTTGTACGTGGAGGGTAATCTCCAGAACCACTGCACCTATTTGAAAAATTCTTTCACTGTTTGAAAGGTACATTATTCCAGATGGACATAGGCTATATATTATGTATATCTGATCAGTAGAAATAAAATTAGGGGCTTAATCCTAACAATCTCCATTGTTACCGATACTGCCCTCTACCGCTTTTCGTGCCGAAGTCTTCAACGATTCTTAGTGTGGTGCTATCGCGGTGGGCTTCTGTTCTGACGATAGTGGTTCGAACCTAGCCGTTCTCCGGCACACCTTTTTCTTTTAAAAAATTGACTTTAATTATTTACTAACGTAATATTAATTTGAATATTATTTTAGGAATATTTGAAAAAAAATTTAATATTATTTGAAAAAACATTCTTTACTTAAAATCCTTTTTTTTATTTTTGTATTTTTATTTCATCTCTTAACCTCTCTCTTTTAAAAAATTAACTTTAATTAATAACTAACGTAATATTATTTTGAATACTATTTTAGGTGCTTAAAATAATTAAAAAAACATTCGTTACTTAAAATCCTTTTTTTATTTTTGAATAAAACTACGGTCTCAAGCACACCTCTTTCTTTTAAAAAATTAACTTTAATTAATAACTAACGTAATATTAATTTGAATACTATTTTAGGTGTTTAAAATAATTAAAAATACATTCTTTACTTAAAATTCTTTTTTATTTTTGAATAAAACTACTGTCTCAAGCAGACCTCTTTGTTTTAAAAAATGAACTTTAATTAATAAATAACGTAATATTAATTTGAATATTATTTTAGGTGCTTAAAATAATTAAAAAAAAATTCTTTACTTAAAATCCTTTTTTATTTTTTTATTTTTATTTCATCTCTTATTCTAATTTTGGGATACCAATGTGTATCTATACTTGTATAATAATATACAAAGAGAGAGAGCAGATTTTGCATGTGGAGGGTAATGTACAACTTTTGTACATTAAAATGTACCTTACATCTTTTCCTTTGTCAACCGCAGTCAAGTAACCATAGCAACACCCTTTTGCTTACGGGGTCCGTTTTTCGAAATCGCTCTTTACAACGGGAAAATGCTATCTACTTCCTATCCCCATTTTACGTGGGGGACATTCAGCGTGGGGGGTCAGGGGAAAGAGTGGTTAATTGCTTTCTTATTGCTTTCTTACTATTGAAGAAGAATTTCAATAGTAGTTCATCGGCACTCCGTGCCTCTTTCAACTCTTGGTGCATATGCATTCATGCAGAATTCTCTGTATGGAGACCCCCCACTCCTGTCATCACATTAGTCACGGTAACCCTACACGGCGTGTCCCCCGCCCCCATTGACACCATTTGACCCCCTGGACTCCGGGATCTTTGATGCTCTGTAGCAGGACAGAAAGAGGAGGCGATCCACGCATATACAGAGTACGCAGTGAACATAAATCACTGGATTCCCCAAGGCAGAGCAGAGCAGAGTACATGAATGCAAACGCAGCATCTCAAAAGGCTGAAAATGGATGAACCGCGGGTGAACCGCCCTTCTGATGTCTCTCGCCTGAAAAGAAATAGCCTCTAGCTAGAACGACAAAAGATTATTATTCAGTCCTTTTCGGCAAGATTGACCCTCCGTTCCCAGAATGTCAACCAATTGTTCTTTGGGGGCAAAGACGTTAGGAAAGTCACAACGAAGTGGAATTCGAGACTATATCTCTGCCGACATCACACCGTATTTTTCGAGAGTATGTGCTTCGGATATATGCTATCCAACCCCGTAAGGAAAAGGTTTAATATTTTTAAGATTCAAGTAGATATGGTATTGATAAATACAAAAAGGATTTTTGAAACTGGCAACGTTAAAGGGTATATTGAAGAAAACTACATTTTGAACTACGCTTTTTATTGGACATTTAAGGTAAAAAAAGGTTTACAATTTATTGGCTATCAACTGGAAATTTATTGGTATAATATTTTGTTCAACCCGGACAAAGTCGGGACGGGCCGCTAGTTAGTAATATATTGGTAATAGATGATTCTAGCCCTGATATAGGCCCTAGTGCTACTAAACAACAGAGAAATACCATTCAACACCTTGTGACCAATTATAAACCCCATAAAATCAAAACTACTAATATTGAAATGCATACTGTCCGACCACAGTACGAAGAACCACGGTTGGCATAGTGCCAAGACGATTCTATTCACGCTGTAGGTAAGGCTGCTGAGGAAGGAGGGGGAAAAGTCTCGTGTTCTCTCGACATTCTTTAGAATCGGTTACTAACTGCGCTTGCTTGCTTTTTCCTCGTCTGTTATTTTGATTATTATATTAAAATTACTGGATCCTTTACCCAACACAACTGCTCGGAATAAGCCGTTCCGTAGTGATTGTAAATGTATAATACACAATGTAATTAAATTGTGTGATAAAGAAGCACTAGAAGGAAATGTTATTGTTCCACTTTCGCAATCCCTAAAGAGAGCTAGTGAAATGACCGGTATATCAATGTCCAGTGTAAAAAGAATACGCAGAGAAGCAAAGGGTGAAGAAACTCCAAAATTTGAATCTTCGAGGAAACGTCAGAAAAAAAAGAACCACCGAAAACGTAGCTTTAGATAATTTTGATTGTGATGTAATCCGAAAATATCCACTCCTATAAAACTCCTATTTTTTAAATAGATTTGCTTCTTTCTTTTTATTATTTTGAAATTATTATTCACATATTCGATCAAAAATAAAGTTTTAAAAAATAACTTTAAGATTGCGGCCAAAAGGCTGTCTGAAATACATTCCGTATTTCATAAACAAACACATCTGAAAATATGACGTTTTCCCCTATTTTCTAAGTAGACTAGCTTTTCTTGCGCATGCGTAACAGCTTCCAGGGACCTTGCTTCCGTGGTCGGACAGTATACAAGCTGATACTTCGACTCCCATCTGCCACAGACCCCGACGTTTACTGAACCCGACGCTTACTGAAAGAGATAGTGTAGATAACCAAGTTAATACTTGGATTCAGGACGGTATTATAGAACCCTGTTAATCAGACTACTCGAGTCAGGTTGTTATTGTTTAAAAAAAAGACGGAACCCCACGACTTTGTATCGACTATAGACAATTAAATAAACATTTAGTTAAAGATCGATATCCTTTACCTCTCATTGACGACTTACTCGACAAGCTTCAGAATGCTCGTGTTTTCAGTACTCTAGACCTTAAAAATGGATTTTTCCATGTTAATGTTCATAAAGACAGTCGACGTTATATTTCCTTCGTGACACATTCAGGTCAATTTCAGTTTCTTAAAGTTCCCTTTGGTCTTTCTACATCACCTTCCGTATTTCAGCGAATTGTCAACACAGTCTTTAAGGATCTCATTTTATCAGGTCAGATCTTGTTGTATGTGGATGACTTAATCATTCCTGCTAAAGATGAAGAGGAAAATATCGAAAAAATAAAATCAGTTTTTTCTGTCGCTTCTGACTACGGTCTTGAGATAAACTTTAGAAAATGTAAATTCCTTCATACGCAAATTGAGTTCCTTGGCATTATTATTCAAAATGGACAGTTATTTCCTTCCCTCTCAAAACAGCCGCCGTTATAAATTATCCGGACCAAAAAAACAAAAAGACGTCCAATGTTTCCTTGGTTTGGCTGGTTATTTCCGTAAATTTCTCCAAAACTTTTCAGTTATCGCTCATCCTCTATCTTCCCTTCTAAAAAAATCTACTATTTTCCATTTTGGTGTAAACGAGAAAAATGCTTTTCATCAATTGAAGCAATGTTTGGCTAACAAACCCGTTCTTAATATTTATAATCAGAAAACCGAAATTGAATTACATACTGATGCTTCTATCCATGGTTTTGGATGCATTCTTCTTCAGAAGTCCACTGATGATAACTGTTTTCACCCATATTATTTTGCGAGCAAATATACATCCGACGCTGAGAAAAATTACTCCAGTTATGAACTCGAGATGTTATCTGTAATTCACGCATTAAAAAAATTTAGAATGTACCAACTTGGCCAAAAATTTACAATAGTAACAGACTGTAATGCCTTCAAACTTACTATGAGCAAGCGCGATCTCAGTGCTAAAATTGCTCGATGGACACTATTATTAGAAGACTATAATTATACAATTCAACATCGAACTGGAGCGAAGATGGCTCATGTTGATGCACTAAGCCGCTATCCGACGATGCTCATCACCGATTCGCTGACTTTTGAAATACACAATGCTCAGTCACACGACCCTAAAATCCAAGCTATTAAAGAAATTCTTAAGACTAAACAGTATAACGATTATTTTATCAAAGAAAATGTTCTCTACAAGTTAGTTGACGGTTACGAAGTCCTTGTTGTTCCAGACTTAATGCAAGACGGCATTATCAGAAACGCACACGAGAATGGATATTTTGTTTCTAAGAAAATAGAAGAGCAACTCAAACAGCTTTACATACCTAATTTACAAGACAAAATTGCCAGGTGTATTGCCAACTGTGTTCCATGCATCTTGACGGACTGCAAGTGTGGCAAACAAGAAGGACTCCTACACCCTTTACCAAAAGAGGACACCCCACTCCATACATATCATGTCGATCACTTAGGTCCTATCGCTACTACTTCTAAACTATATAAATATATATTCGCCGTTATCGATAGTTTCACCAAATTTGTGTGGCTTTACCCAACGATATCAACTAACGCTGCAGAATTACTCTCTAAATTAGAAATTCAAAAACAAGTCTTTGGAAACCCCGTCCGTATTATTTCGGATCGAGGATCTACTTTTTTGTCGAATGCCTTTAAAAACTTTGCGACCATGAGAACATCCAGCACTTGACTATAACCACTGGTCTTCCTCGCGCAAATGGACAGGTTGAACTTCTCAATTCTATTGTCATTTCTGTTTTATCCAAATTGTCCATCCAAGATCCTACGAAGTGGCATACACATGTGG